>JALIGW010000084.1:1173351-1218351 GCA_023053685.1 Diadophis punctatus similis
TGCCGCGACCCCTTAATATAGTTCCTTATGTTGTCGTGACCCCCAACCATAAAATTATTTTCGTTGCTACTTCATAACTGTAATTTTGCTACTGTTATGAATCATAATGTAAATATCTAATATGCAGGATGTATTTTCATTGTTACAAATTGAACATAATTAAAGCAAAGTGATTAATCACAAAAACAATATGTAATTATGCCAGATCAGAAATTCTCGGGCCAGTCTTTGCAAGAGTACAAGGAATATCATCTTCCACAACAAGTCTACTTCTGTATTTAGACTTGATAACCAACATGTGTACAGCAATATTTCTCAATCTCAGCAACTTTTAAGGTGCCTGGACTTCAACTCCCAGAATTCAAAGCAAAGCTGGCCCCTTAGCTGATGCTGTCAAAGCTCGGCCGCCAGGCGTCACAAACGCCTCTCACCGAATGGCACCTCTCCCGACCAATCGGAGGGCTCGGACGAGTTGAGTCGATATGGCCTGGCTTGTGGCAGTGGGGGGGGGGAACTGAGGATGCCAGGGCGACCCCTGGGAAATGGTCGTTTGACCCCCAAAGGGGTCCTGACCCCCAGGTTGGGAACCACTGGCTTAGAGAGTGCTTGCACTGTGAGGAGGTATATAAATCTCACTAAATAAATAAATAATAAATAAATAAATGTGAATAGAGACGCATGCTACACAATAGCGTATGTCTCTATGCTATTGTGGCAAATGATTGTTTATGGTCTAAAAGTAGTGGCTATCAACCATCAGCTGAGCTGTTACGGCTGTGTGAAATATATACCATAATTACTGCTGATTGTGAAAGGCTCTCTGTACTCACTCACATCAGTATGTCAAGGGGACCGCTTGATATAAAGATACAACCCAAACAGTTAAGACACATAACTGTTAGGCTCCAAAACCCAAGAAAGTCACGTGATTCTTCCAAGCAAGTATTCCTGTTGTTGTCCCAAAGGAAGAGGCAATTGGAGTTGCTGTTTTTTTTTTCCTTTGAAGGCGTTTCACTTCTCATCCAAGAAGCTTCTTCAGCTCTGACTGGATCAGGAGTGGGTTCTAACTTATCTCGCCACCGGTTCACTTCCTCCCTTGCCTCGTGGGCACGCGTGCAGTTTGTGCATATGCGCAGTGCCAAATATTCTCAAAAAATTCAAAAAAAAGAGCCAAAAACAAGATGGTGGTGCACGCACAGTATCAGAAAGTCGGCTTCTGCGCATGTGCAGAAGAAAAAAATCAGAAAAAAATACCCCTAAAATAATATATATATATATATATATATATATATATATATATATATATATATATATATATATATATATATATATATATATATATATATATATATATATATATATATATATATATATATATATATATATATATATATATATATATATATATATATATATATATATATTCCCCCCAAAAAAGATGGCGGCGTCCATGGACCGGCACTGACAGAACCAGTTCTGTGACATCACCGTGATGTCACCAGCAGTTTGCTACCGGTTCTATAGAATCGTTGCGAACCGGGAGGAACCAACCTCTGGATTGGATGGTGGGGAATTGAAGGATTTATACCCCTTGCAGATCTCCAGGCAGCCTCAACGACTCTCTAAAAAAAGTGCAAATGACCAGCTGTCTGCAAGGGGTATAAATCCTTCCATTCCTCACCATCTAGTCAGAGCTGAAGAAGCTTCTTGGATTAGAAGTGAAACATCTTCAAAGAAAAAACCAGAAAGTCCAGTTGCTTCTTGAAAAAGCACCTTTGTGACAACCATGACCTGGATGACTGAGAATCTCCATAGACATATCTCTGTTGTTCCTCACCTTTACACAGAATCTTGGCAAATTGAAGCAAACTACTATCCATATGAAGTATACATTGTGGGGATTATTAGGGAGGGGCTGTCTTCACCCACTTTCTCTCACACAAACTATCTGAACTAGCTTGCCTCTGACTCCTTTGGAATGCACGTCCTTCCTCCTGGGAATCCAGGCTACATTCCACTACAATGTCTCCAGGTGGTACGGCATAAAGCCAGAGAAGTGAAACAGAAAATGTGGTTTGATTGGTTAGATTCATGTTCTGTATGAACCTTGTTGTTGTTGTTGTTAGTTGTGTCCGACCCATCGTGACCCCATGGACAACGTTCCTCCAGGCCTTCCTGTCCTCTACCATCCCCCAGAGTCCATTTAAGCTCACACTGACTACTTCAGTGACTCCATCCAGCCACCTCATTCTCTGTCATCTCCTTCTTCTTTTGCCCTCAATCGTTCCCAGCATTAGGCTCTTCTCCAGTGAGTCCTTCCTTCTCATTAGGTGGCCAAAGCATTTGAGTCTCATCTTCAGGATCTGGCCTTCTAAAGAGCAGTCAGGGTTGATCTCCCCTAGGACTGACCGGTTGGATCGCCTTACAGTCCGAGGGACTCGCAGGAGTCTTCTCCAGCACCATAGTTCAAAGGCCTCAATTCTTTGGCGCTCAGCGTTTCTTGTGGTCCAACTTTCACAGCCATACATTGCAACTGGGAAAACCACAGCCTTGACTATACGCACTTTTGTTGGCAGGGTGATGTCTCTGCTTTTTAGTATGCTGCCTAGATTTGCCATAGCTTTCCTCCTCAGCAGCGAGTATCTTTTAATTTCTGTATGAACCTACACACAACTTTGTATACTAAAGTGGATGGCTGGGGATAACTGTACTTAGTTTAATATGTTAGGATTAAACAAAAGCTGTTTGCAAGAACTGAATAACCAACTCATAGAAGTTATTCTGTGTGTATAGTTGAGTTACACATCATTTTATGTGTGCTTTTTTTTTTATTGTTGCCTGTTGATTTGGGGAATAGCCCAAGATCTTGAAGGCACCAAAGACATGGTTTGTCCCTTAGCATTGCTATTCTGTGAGTTCCTACCTTTCCTTCTTCTCTCTCCTACAAATTTCCTTCCAGGCTTCCTTTAATGTTAGTAAAGATAGAAGCTGGAAAACATTTCCTACATTTTGCAATTTGCTCAGTGAGATTAGAGTAACCTTTGTTTGGCACATGTGTGATAAAGTCCAACTTCAGAACAAATATGCAAAATGTGGGTTTCTCTGTCTACCTTCACATTCTCTTGAATGGAATGTATAATATATGCCTAGTTTCCAGTGAGAGAATTATACAGTTCCATAGGTGGAATTATACAGTCCATGCAGAAAAACAGATGCCCAAGAAGCAAAATGTTTGCTTATTACAGCAGTCAACAAGGTAAACAGACTCTGTTTAAGAGAAGGTGGAGTTAGACATTCAGTCCTGCGTGCAGAGCCACACCAACCGATAAAATATAAATTAACACACAGCCTCAGTTTGAATTATGGAAACGTACGAATATGTTGGTTCAAAGTCAGGGTTCATTATGCGCTTAAGAGCTGCAAGACATCTAATTTCGAGTTTCAGCAACATAGCTATCCTAACTATTGTATTAGGATCTTCAGCACTGAGATATGCACCAGTACTTGAAAATTGTAGTAATAAAGATGCCTCAGGAGAATGATGCTAGTAGAGTCTCTGGCGTTTTACTGCCTGAGCAATTTCCCACCTAAATACCATATTACATCCCAGAATTTCACTGGTCAATGATTTGATTCTGCAAAGACCCATGTAGTCGCCTTATCTTCTCATTTTCATTCTCTGCACTTCCTCCTATTATGTGTTCAATATTTCACCGGAGTCTGCTATTCCCACTGCACCGCTGTTGTCTATTCGCTTGGAACATAGCTCAGTCTTTATCTCAAATGTAATGGAAAAGAAAAATAACAAAGGGACGGAGTTAATGACTTCAGCCATTTTGTTGGGTTCTGGCTTACATGTGTTTTTTTTTTTCTCTCGTACGAAGACGGCGCAGCACAATACATGATCCTAGATAATTAATGTCCACTTAGAATTGCCCTCCTGAAGAAGTGCAATTTAGGAATACACGACATCAAGGCTTCTCTGAGGGGAAAAAAACACTGTAAAGAATTCTCAATGGATTTCCTCTTAGAACAGCGGTTCTCAACCTGTGGGCCGTGACCCATTTGGCGGTCGAACAACCCTTTCACAGGGGTTGCCTAAGACCATAGGAAAAAAAAACATATTTCTGATGGTCTTAGGAACCGAGACACTTGTCACACAGTGATTTTATTGCCTGTTATATGTATATGCAGGGAGATGCATCCCTATTCATTATAATGGTTTATTCCTGAGCACGTGATTGATATGTTCTTGTACGCATGTGTGCATTCCATTCCTTCCTTCTGTTCCTGGCTTCCATTGAAGCAAGACCTACTTTTATATCAGACATGTAGATAATGAGGATTTATTGTTTTTGTACCGAAATAAACATTTTTACTTAGACTTCCAAACTGAGGTTTCTTTTCTAATGTCTGATGTCCGGGAAAAGATCAAACTTCTCCTTTGTGAGATTCATTATCGCCTCTGTCAACACAGCTCCTCTATCTGTCTCCAGGTGGGTCCATCCACATGCAAATAGACTACTGCAAAAAAATAATAACATCTGTACCATGGGAACTTCTGAACATGCGCAGAAGCCGAATTTCCGGCACTGCACATGTGTCGCCATCTTGTTTTGCAATTGCAATTTTTTTAAAAAAAATCGGCACTGCACACGCATGCCCATGAGGCGCTGCCATGCAGCGCAGGAAGAAGCGAACCGGCAGTGAGGTAAGTTAGAACCCACCCCTGAGTTTCCTAATAATTTTATTATTCTATGGTTGGGGGTCACCACAACATGAGGAACTGCATTAAAGGGTCGCGGCATTAGGAAGGTTGAGAACCACTGTCTTAGAAGAATTCTTATGGCAAACCATGATGAATAGAAGCTGGGCATGAGCTGTCATCCTGATTCCTGGCCTTTGGGCAGGCATGTTCATTGAGGAGAAGTGCCAGCTACCTATGTAAATGAATAGTGGTGCAGTTCCCTATGTGATTACACAGAACTGACCTCCTTCATTGGGTTTGATAACATTCGGATGGGTCTCTTCACATTTGCACCTGTTTTGAGTTTTCTAACAAAGGAGAAAAGTAGACTCGGGCACAAGGCAAGCATGTGAGAACTAGGACTTAAGATGAAGTTGTTCCAGATCAGCTTAGGCACATCTTTCATGTTTGAAATCCATCAACCAAAATTAGACTTCCAATCCTGTAAAATCTCTGCAGTCTGGATAATTTTGTTTCAAATTGGGGATTGCCCAACTTCATAGAGTTTTTAGAGAGTGGGAAGAATGTTAATTGTTGACTGTTGGGTCACCACTCCTATATTTTTAATGTTTTCTCTTAAAATTAGAAATGGTATCACATTTAGAGAGCAATTGCTATTCCCTAGCTCTGAGCACAGTAATGAATAAGTCCATGCAGAGTTTGGAGGTGATTAATGGTGTTCCATGACCTAGGTGGAATGAAAGAAATGCTAATACCATAACTGAATGGCTAACTCTCAAGATGTTTTGAAGAGTCACTCAGGTCTAATTGCAAACGACCTGCAAGATCATCAAATAAAGGGGTATGATTTGCTGATCAGCAAATTCCTTGCTAAGGAAAAGACTGAAGTATTCCTTCTAAGTAATGAGTAAAGATGAAACATGGTTGGAATGACCCAAATGTGCTTTTTTCAAGAGCCAACTGGACTTTCTGGGTTTTCTTTGAAGACGTTTCACTTCTCAGCCAAGAATCTTCTTCAGCTCTGACTGGATGGTGGGGAATGGAAGGATTTATACTCCTTGCAGACAGCTGGTCAATTGCATTCTTTTAGCATGTTGTTAAGGTCACCTGCAGGTTTATCTGTGTCCTCAGGGTCACCTGAGTGGTGCAAATTGGTGTAGGGCCTTCTTGGAACTGTTGAAAGGACTGAGTTGTAGGTTGGAGATAGATGATGCCGTGTTCCTCCCCCTCTGTTGAGAGCGGGCTGTTCAATTTTGACATAGATGGCCTCTTTCAAAGCAGTAATCATCTATGTCATCTATATCATCTAATAGAGCCGAGGTGGTGCAGCGGTTAGAGTGGGGTACTGCAGGCCACTTTAGCTGACTGTGATCCGCAGGTCAGCAGTTCAAATCTCACTGGCTCAAGGTTGACTCAGCCTTCCATCCTTCTGAGGTAGGTAAAATGAGGACCCAGATTGTTGGGGGCAATATAAAAAATATACATTGCTTACTGGTGTAAACCGCTTAGAGAGTGCTTGCACTGTGAGGCGGTATATAAATGTCACTAATAAATAAAATAAATAAATATGTCCAAAATAAATACAGAGAGGATCACTCTTTAAAGAGGCCATCTATGTCAAAATTGAACAGCCTTCTCTCAACAGAGGGGGAGGAATACGACATCACCTATCTCCAATATACAACACAGTTCTTTCAACAGTTCCAAGAAGGCTCCACTCCAATTTGCACCACTCAGGTGACCCTGAGGACACAGATAAACCTGCAGGTGACCTTAACAACCTGCTAAAAGAATGCAATTGACCAGTTGTCTGAAAGGAGTATAAATCCTTCCATTCCCCACCATCCAGTCAGAGCTGAAGAAGCTTCTTGGATGAGAAGTGAAACGTCTTCAAAGAAAAACCAGAAAGTCCAGTTGCCTCTTGAAAAAAAGCACCTTTTGGACAACCGTGACCTGGATGACTGAGAATCTCCATAGACATGGTTGGAGTGAGAATGTCAAGCAGCTTAACGGGAAATTTACTTATGCTGTTTATATATATATTTACCTCTCTAAGAAGCACTACTAGATCCTGCTTTTTTTTCTTTAAATCACAATATAAATCAGGGGTGGCCAAACTATGGTTCTTTGAGGACCTGTGGACTTCAACTCCCAGAATTCCTGAGCCAGCCATGCATGCATGGCTAGCTCAGGAATTCTGGGAGTTGAAGTCCACAGGTCCTCAAAGAACCATAGTTTAGCCACCCGATATAAATCAATCTTTAGCAAAAAGAAAAATAAAGGAGATGCAGAATCAACCCTTCCTTTTTGTCAGACCAAAGCACACCCCTATCTTCTGCTAAATTATTGCAGATCAATGACAACATTTGGCCAGTCAGGTCCCTGTCTAAGCTGGGGAAACCATATTGTAGAGCTTTGTATTGTATCCACCAGTTACAATATGACAATTCATACTTTGATTTCAGCACTCTGGATAGCTGCCTCCAGTTGTCTTAGTGGGAAAACGATAGAGTCAATTATGACTGGAAAGGACATAGCTAATTAGTTTAGAACATAGTACATAGAATAATAGGGTTGAAAGGGATGAAAAAAGTCCAATCCCCTGCTCAAGTAGGATACTCTATATTGTTCTGGAAAAACGACTGTCCACTCTATTCTTGAATTCTTCCAATGATGGAGCACCATCAAGTTCTATAGAGACTGTCAAGAAAGTTCTAGGTTGGATCTCCATCCTTACTTCTTGTGATGTTTGTCTCACCTAAAGTGATTAAAGTAACTGTAACTGGTGGATGCCATTCTTGGCAACATGGTTTACATTTCTCAACCGAACCTAAAGATTTATGGAGTAGCAATGCAGAAAATTATCAGTTCACAACTCCATCACTAAGCAGCACAGTCATAAAGCACAGAGTCACATGACTCCACCAATTTCCCAAAAAATCATGCTATGGCTTGATGTGATGGCTTGGCTTTCAAACATTATTCTATGGAAAGGGCCGGGCTTTCATTGCATGATAAATCACAAAGTACCAACTCCACTTGAGTCTTGTGTAGAATGTTGTGTATTCAGCTAAATAACTCAACCGAAACATACCTACATTCATTCCTCTTAGAGATAGCCCATGGCCTTTTTCTGACCCACATTTCTCATGCAGGATAGTCAACAACAATTATCACAGGAGGCCTGCAGGTCAAAGATGAACATTCTGACTACTGTCCTGATACTGCTGAGTAACAAACCCTTGCATCCCACTTTAGAATAGAATAGAATAGAATAGAATAGAATAGAATAGAATAGAATAGAATAGAATAGAATAGAATAGAATAGAATAGAATAGAATAGAATAGAATTTTATTGGCCAAGTGTGCCGAGCCGAGATGGCACAGTAGTTAAATGCAGCACTGCAGGCTACTTCTAGTTCAGCAGTTCAGCTGTTCAAATCTCACCGGCTCAAGGTTGACTCAGCCTTCCATCCTTCCGAGGTGGGTAAAATGAGGACCCAGATTGTTGGGGGCAATATGCTGAACTCTGTAAACCGCTTAGAGAGGGCTGTAAAGCACTATGAAGCGGTATATAAGTCTAAGTGCTATTGCTATTGCTATTGGACACACAAGGAATTTGTCTTGGTGCAAGGAATTTTGCCCAAGAATGCAGCCTCTGGATCAGCATGAGCTGTCACAGAAAACAACAACAACAACAATAACAACAATAACAACAACAACAACATAGATGTGATAAGCCAATGAGATATAAGAATAATCCCCTCCACAAACAAAGAAACCCCAAATTAAATATATTTTACAGAATCTTCATGGTGTAGCTTTTCTTTTCCAGGCAATGAAATCTGGTGTCAATAAACTGTCGGTATTTTTTTTTATGAATACAGCGAAGAAGCAAATGTAATTTGGAAATGTAGTTTTTTAACAGCAACTGGCAGATGTGCACGCTTGGAAAAACCAATGTTGGCATTTTTTGTAGAAAAGGAGAAAGGGGTTTTCTGAGAGGGGAAATAAAATATGGTGGTTTTCAGGAAAGCTTGTTAATTATTGGAAAGGATGCCTACTGATGGACGTGTCTTTTTCTTCCCTTTTGCTCCAATTCCTTTTAATTCTTCACCACCTTGTATTAAAATTACATCTATCAGCACTTCCCACTCCATGCAGTGAATATATTTAAAATTACATGACACTAAGACATATTGCTAACTGGGACCTAGGTGGGAGTCAGTAGGGAAATTCCAATCATGTTCTACTTGCAAGACACCATGAATAAATTAGAGAACAGATAGATGGTATGCAGATTTCGTATCTTTATATTCTGTCTTTTCAATCCCAAATATTTTCAACAGAGGTGATTTTACATGGAGATGGTTGAGTCCACAGCCGCACATCTAATCATTCCAAAATTTGTTCCATCCAGTTTCTGCGCTCATTCACATATATTTTAATCCACAAATACCCATTTTATTTTAATATGTACTACAAAGAAATACTGTAGTTTTCGGAGTATAAAACACACCTTTTTACCCAAAAAAGAGGGTGAAAACTTGGGTGTGTCTTATACACCGAATGTAGCCCCACCCACCCAGCCACCCCCACCCTTTGGCCTCTGTCTTCCTGCAATTTACCTGCTTGCAGCAAACAGGGAAGAGCCTGTGAAGTCAAGCAAGTCATTAGCAGCTTCCTGACCCCCAGCTGATTTGTCACGTGCTAAAATGAAACTGAAACTCGCTGCAAAGAGGCAAATAGCTGGGAGAGACACACAGATTTTTATTTTCTGCTGAACTGGATGCAAGGGGGTAAGAGAATAACTATAAATGTCTGTAGAATGTTCTAATTATTAGACTTCTTTTTTAAAGACTGCTTTGCACCTGAAGGCACCTGAAGGCCAGACAAGGAATAATGGATGGAAACTGAACAAGGAGAGATTCAACCTGGAAATAAGGAGAAATTTTCTGACAGTGAGAGCAATCAACCAATGGAATGTCTAATTTATGATGTTACACTTCTGCTTAAACCGAGATTTCACTTGTCTGATGGTTGTCTTGGTTGTGACTCCTTCTCCTGTTTGTCAAGGTTATTTTCACAACCCATTACATCTTTATGAGGAAAAGTATTTATTATAGTTAAATGTATGTGCACATACTATGTCCTGTGTACAGTTAATTCCTGCATTGATGGATTTATCACGTTTACATGGAAAGAGGATCCAGAACTTGTTTTACTGTCACATGAGGACCAGGAGAGAATGGGGACAGGTAACACAAACCAGTTTATTTCTCTTGTATGGGCACAATAGAAAATTATTGCTATGATACATGAGTGTGGAGCTCCCTTAGTGGAATGGAATTGGAATGGAATGCGTGAGTAACCTTGAGGAAAGTGGAGAGGAGATGATGTCTAGGAAACCATCAGAGAAGAAAGACAGGAGTCAGCAATTGTTTAAATGTCAAAGAAAGAAACTTAGGAAGGACCCGCCCTAATCGGTATAGCAGATTAAATTGCAGGCAGAAAGTTTGTACTTTCAAGGCTTGCCGGATTCTGTTAATGTAGTCTTCCAATCCAGAACTTGTTTCACAACGTGTTTTACTGCGCATGTGTGCATTCCTCCTTCCTTCTTCTCCTGTGAGCCTCGCCCGAGGCAGACGTGAATTCTTAGCTGAGAAAATGTAGCTTATTAAGATTTATATTTTGTTACTTTTATACTGAAATAAATATTTTGTTAATTAGAATTAAATCTCGTTTTTATTTTCTAAGTAAGAATGGCTTCAAGGAAGCAAGATCCTATATCACCTCTTGATGGGAATAATTTCCTATCTGTCAATGAGACTATGAGGATGATGCAACAACTGCATCATGTGACCATTGCCTCATATGACCATTGCAGAAACCCCTCGGTCACGTGACAAAAGTCAGAGTTTTGGCAACTGACTCATATTTATGACGGTTGCAGTATCTCAGAGTCAGGCGATCACCTTTTGTGACCTTCTGATGATCAAAGTCAATGGGGAAGACATACCCACTTAGCAACCATGTGACTCACTTAACAAGATAACCCTTACTTTGCAAGTGCAGTGATTCGCTTAACAACTGTGGCAAGAAAGATGGTAAAATGGGGCAAAACTCACTTTACAATGTCTCATTTAGCAACAGAAATTTGGGGCTCAATTGTAGTCGTTAGTTGAAGACAAGAAAAGATATGGTGTTTCTTCTATTATTATTAGGATGTGGAGACTCTAGAAAGAGTGCAGAGAAGAGCAACAAAGATGATTAGGGGACTGAAGGCTAAAACAGATGAAGAACGGTTGCAGGAACTGGGTATGTTTAGTTTAATGAAAAGAAGGACTAGGGGAGACATGATAGCAGTGTTCCAATATCTCAGGGGTTGCCACAAAGAAGAGGGAGTCAAACTATTCTCCAAAGCACCTGAGGGTAGGACAAGAAGCAATGGGTGGAAACTAAACAAGGAGAGAAGCAACCTGGAACTAAGGGAAAATTTCCTGACAGTTAGAACAATTAATCAGTGGAACAGCTTGCCTCCAGAAGTTGTGAATGCTCCAACACTGGAAGTTTTTAAAAAGAGATTGGATTCAGATTTTGTCTGAAATGGTATAGGTTTTCCTGCCTAAGCAGGGGGTTGGACTAGAACAGTGATGGCGAACCTATGGCACGGGTGCCACAGGTGGCACGCGGAGCCATATCTGCCGGCACGCGAGCCGTTGCCGTAGCTCAGCTCCAGTGCGCATGTGCGTGCCCGCCAGCTGATTTTTGGCTCACGCGGAGGCTCTGGGAGGGCGATTTAGGCCTCAGGATGGTGGGGGAGTGTTTTTGCCCTCCCCAAGCTCCAAGAAAGCCTCTGGAGCCTGGGGAGGGCAAAAAATGGGCCCACCGGGCCCACTGGAAGTCAGGAAATGGGGGAGTGAGGGGGGTCACGCACACATGTGCAGGAGGGTGGGGCAAGTCAGGAGCTTTGAATTATGGGTGTGGGCACGCACGTGCGTGCAATAGCGCGCACATGCACTATTTCGGCACCCGAGGGAAAAAAGGTTCGCCATCACTGGACTAGAAGATCTCCAAGTACCCTTCCAACTCTGTTGTTGTTGTTGTTGTTGTTGTTGTTGTTGTTGTTGTTGTTGCTGCTGCTGCTGCTGCTGCGGCTGTTGTTATTGTTGTTGTTGTTGTTGTTGTTGTTGTTGTTGTTGTTATTATTATTATTATTATTATTATTATTATTATTATTATTATTATTATTATTATTATTATTATTATTACAAATATTGTTTATTGGGGTGGTTTTTTAAAATCTTTCTTCCTTGCCAGGTAAATATTCAGTTTTCACACGAGTCTAAAGCCGATAAAAACTGTCAGCAAAAAGGGACACTTTGCAAGTGATACAATAGAAGTCCTCACCTAACCAACCAGCACCCAGACTCACAGGTCTGTTGGGAAAGTCACTTGTGTAAACAGCAAAAGGAGGGAATGCTTTTGAACTTGACATATCAAAAGCAACGTGGCTCCTATTCAAAAGCACTCAAGTTTTACAATACATACACAAGCAGAATAAATAATGTGTAGTCCTTGCAAATAGACTTGAACAGAACTGAAAGGTTTGTTTTTTTTAAAGCCTACGTGAAAACAACAAAGTCAGTGATTGCCTGTGACAGTTCTTCAACAGTCTTTCTTAATGGTTCGTCTATGCGGGAAGAAGTATAATTAACCTCTCCAATCTCCTAAGGCCCATAAGTGCATGATGTCATGCGTTTTTAACCTTTGGAAGAGCTGAAGTCAAGACCAGAAACTGCAAGGGTGATTGGTGAATGCCCCTCAAATCAAAAATGGATTAAAATAAATCACAGTCACTACAACTGCTAGTGTTTGGATCCATGCATTGAAGTGGGATAGTGTAAAGCATGGGTCCTCAAACTACAGCCCACGGGCAGCATGTGGCTCACCGAAGCCATTAATCTGGCCCGCACAGGACCACGAGGCTGCCCCGCTCACATCACCCCACCCACCCTTCAGCCGAGCACAGGACTTACCTTCATGAGCCCCGCGGGCTGGAACTGAAAGGTAAGGCCAACAATTTTGGCCTGCAGAATGCTGCTGGAGGCAGGGGAGGTGAAAAATGGGGCGCACAGATGCCCCAGGTGGCCAAAAAAACAGGTGAAATGACCCATTTTTGGCCAAACATTGGGCTGTTTTTGTCTGGTTTTGGCCTGCAGAATGCCAACTCTAATGGGGTACACAGATGCCCCAGGAGACCAAAAAATGGGCAAAAACTGCCTATTTTTCACCTCCAGAAGATAGAGAGAGAAAGAGAAAGAAAAAGAGAAAGAGAAAGAGAAAGAGAAAGAGAGAGAAGAAAGAGAGGGGGAGGGAGAGACAGAAAGAAAGAGAGGGAGAGAGAGATTTCTGAAGCTCCTTGGGGCTGAGAAGAATTGCTGCAAAACTGAGTTTCCTGAATTGGACCACTAGACTCCTAAACAATTGAAAAAATGATCTAGTAAAAAGAAAATCAACCAAAAGAGCAACATGCAAATAAAAGCAAATAAAACACCCCCAGGAGCAAAACAAATTAAAGTTTAATCTGTGTGCATTGTTTAATGGACGGTTAAATTGGCCACACCCACCTAGTCACATGACCTAGCCATGCCTACACAGTCACATGACCACCTATCCACGCACACTCAGCCAGCCCGGCCCCCCAACAGTCTGAGGGACCATGAATTGGCCTCCTGTTTAAAAAGTTTGAGGACCCCAGGTTTAAAGTTTTATTTAATTTTATTTGAATAATTTGGCAGATGACACAATAGCGTTTGCTGAAGAAAAGGCAAGTGTTATGTTTTCTTTTCATATATTTGTGGGTATGTTTGTGTGTGCAATACATGTACAAAAACTAACACTGTGTGTGTATATATATAGATGTGTATCTATAGATGAGAGAGAGGGGGGTAGAGTGAGAGTGAGAGTGAGAGTGAGAGAGAGAGTGAGAAAGAGAAATAGAGATAGATAGAGATAGAGATACAGAGAGATATAAAGAGATATATACATATATACATACACATTTAATTTGTGTTTAACACTGCCTTTTAAATTCTGTAGGATACTAGGTAAATCACTTTAAAGAATGCAAGGGATCATTGAAAATAATAAAAGAAAAACAATTTTTATGCAGACCGATGTAAGTATCATTCATACTTACAAACATGAAAGGGGACAGAGAGATATTAGCCTGTTTATAAAACTAGTAAGTATGTTGGTACAGAAGAAATATGTGATGTCATATTTCCCAGTTTTTCTTGTAGCTGTCTGCTTGGGCAATCTCTATCTCTGGTAGCACGTTTATGGGGAAAGAAATTGTTAAAACTCTGTTTACACAAACAGGTTGTTCTGAGCAAAAAGCATTTACAATAAAGTGCGCGCAAATTCAGAGATTTGGAAGAAAAGTTTAATGGTCTCACATTATGTAATTTCAAACACAAATTTCAATCCATGGCTATTTCCAGAAAAAACGTCTACTGGATCCTACAGTGATTAGGAAGAACAGAATCTATTCTGGATTCCTAAAGAAGTGAATTTGTAGGAATTTTGGACTTCTGACATGAGACAATACCCTTGGCCAGTGCCTACTTGAAAGTATCTGTTTTTCTTAAAGTACTATATAGTAGATCTCCTCGATCTCCTCGATCTCCTCCTCCTCCTCCTCCTCCTCCTTCTCCTCCTCCTCCTCCTCCTCCTTGTCCTCCTCTTCCTTCTCCTCCTCCTCTCCTCCTCCTCCTCTCCTCCTCCTCCTCTTCCTCCTTCTCCTCCTCCTCCTCCGCCTTCTTTTTCTTCTTCTTTTCCTCCTCCTCCTCCTCCTCCTCCTTGTCCTCCTCTTCCTCCTTCTCCTCCTCTTCCTCCTCCTCCTCCTTCTTTTTCTTCTTCTTTTCCTCCTCCTCCTCCTCCTCCTCCTCCTCCTCCTCCTCTCCTCCTCCTCCTCCTCTCCTCCTCCTCCTCTTCCTCCTCCTCCTTCTCCTCCTCTTCCTTCTCCTCCTCCTCTCCTCCTTCTCCTCCTCTCCCTCCTCCTCCTCTTCTCCTCCTCCTTCTCCTTCTCTTCCTCCTCCTCCTCCTCCTCCTTCTTTTTCTTCTTCTTTTCCTCCTCCTCCTCCTCCTCCTCCTCCTCCTCCTCCTCCTCCTCCTCCTCCTCCTCCTCCTCCTCCTCCTCCTCCTCCTCCTCTCCTCCTCCTCCCTCCTCCTTCTCCTTCTTAGTTTGCAAAAGATCACATATTTCTGAACACTAATGGCTTTGTGTACGGTGTTTCCATGTGAACCGTTTCCAAGGAATTGTTTCATGTTTGCATTTTTTTTTAAAGGGTGGAAGAGGAAGAACTATCTTCCCATAACTTTATATTGTATCAAAGGGCTTCCATCCAACACATCTATCTGCAATGGGCATCTTTTTTTAAAAAAAATTTAATAGTATGTAAAGGATGTTTATATTAACATCTACACCTATTAAGAAGTTGAAAAGATGAGACATCAAAAGACCAAGCAAGCCGAGACCTAAGCAGAACTTAGAGAGTAGACAATTGTAGATATGCTAGGAAGTAAAAAAAAATGTGCAGAAGAAGGCTCTTGTGAATTATTTCTGCATTGTTAACCAAAAGAATTACAAGGAGTCCTCTTAACTTGAATCAGATTATTTTTATCATGCATAAATAGCTCATATAGTAGGCACTACGTAAGTTCTACTTCTAGTCCACAGGTTATTATAGCATACAGGTTGGGATCAGGATTCCTTTATCCTCAGATAATGGCCCTTTTGGGAAAGCATAATACAGTGAGAACCAAATGGTGTCTTCCATATTTAGTTTTCAATTCCCATTAGCCCTAATTAGCACGGTCAATTACAAGATCTCTAGGAGCAGTATCTCCATAAAACTAGAAGGATCAAATTCCTTCCTCCTGCTCCTGTCTGTGAACACTCATGAAAGATCCGTCTTGAGAAGAAATTAGATTGAAAAGAAAAAGAAAGAAAGGAGGCATAACAGAATAACAGAGTCAGAAGGGACATTGGAGGTATTCTAATCCAACCCTCTGCTCAAGCAGGAGACCCTATACCATTCCAGACAATTGGCTGTCCAGTCTCTTCTTAAAAGCCTCCAGTGATGGAGAACCCACAACTTCTGGAGACAAGCTGTTCCACTAGTTAATTGTGCTCACTGTTAGGATGATTAATAGTTTTCCACATGACCTTACCAAAATGTCTTAACTTCAGGAAAAACTCCAGAGGTGAATCTTAAGATGCCAATAAAACCACTTTCCCAAATGTTTAAGGAAAAGAAGGACTAGGGGAGACATGATAGCAGTGTTCAGATAACTCAGGGGTTGCCACAAAGAAGAGGGAGTCAGGCTGTTCTCCAAAGCACCTGAAGGCAGAACAAGAAGCAATGGGTGGAAACTAAACAAGGAGAGAAGCAACCTAGAACTAAGGAGAACTTTCCTGACAGTTAGAACAATTAATCAGTGGAACAACTTGCCTCCAGAAGTTGTGAATGTTCCAACACTGGAAGTTTTTAAGAAGATGTTGGATAACCATTTGTCTGAAGTGGTGTAAGGTTTCCTGCCAAAGCAGGGGGTTGGACTAGAAGACCTCCAAGGTCCCTTCCAACTCTGTTATTCTATTCTATTCTAAATGTCTGCGGAGATTCTCAGTCATCCAAGGAAGCTTCTTGGATGAGAATCAAAATGAGAATCAAAGAAAAAGCAGAAAGTCTAGTTGCCTCTTGAAAAAGCACCTTTGGGACAACCATGACCTGGATGACTGAGACTCTCAGAGCTGGAGTAGCTTCTTGGATGAGATGCGAAACATCTTCAAAGAAAAAGCAGAAAGTCCAGTTGCTTCTTGAAAAACCACCTTTGGGGCTACTTTCCCAAAATTTAAAGATAAAGTTTATTTATTTATTTATTTAAATAGATTTGTATGCCGCCCAACTCCCAGGGGACTCTGGGCGGCTACGCAGTTAAATGTTTGCGTTTGGAAATGTTGCCTTCCTAGCTTGACATCAGTGTGTTTTTAAACTTTCAATTAAACGAAGGAAAAGGCTGGTGAAATTGTGCCAAAGCAAAAGACGTGGTACCAAAAGTGGTCTTCTTTTTAATGTCACTACAAAGGAGGAGATGCTTGACAAAATAATTCCAAGCAGAGGGATACAAGCTCCAGGTCACCACGAAGTACTTAAAGACAGCAGGGGGCCCGTGTTGAGAAAAAGGGAAATGCCATCATGACTCTATCAAAGGCAAACACAGACCGAAAAGATCTTTCAATCAGCCAACCATGGATTTGCAGGATTAACTTGTGAGAAGTGAGTAAAGATCAAAGGATTTATTTTTCTTCTGAAATGAAGTACATTCCACTCACCAAGGATTCAAAAAACAGAGTTATATGCTGATTAAGGGTAGCATCAATCAACAATAGTCCCTTGGGAAAACTCAATCCAGAAAAGGATGCCAAAGGGATTGCCAACTCAATAAATCTTCTCTAGGTTGACTGCTGAATTAAATTTTGCAAGTTATGATTTTTTTTAATTTTTTTTTATTTTTTTATTTTTTTTTATTTTTTATTTTTTTATTTTTATATACACAAAAACTTGACATGACATAACATTACAAGCATATAATCTCAGGAATCCCACTTCCTATCTTACTTGTACCTAAAGATCAGTACAAAATTTTGTATACATATATTGTAAATATTTACATTTCTAATTCATTTCAGTATCCATTTCTTCCATATATTTGTCGGTATAAGTTATCTTATTTACTAAATCCTTACTTCTATTATAATTTATCTAACAATTCTCTATATTATATAATAATATAATAGTATAATAGTATAATATTGAATTAAATATTATTCAATATTTAATCTCATTTAATTATTATATCACAACATATTCTAATTTCTAAGCTTTCTATCCTATTTCATCTAACTCCCATATGAATTTCTTTAATACATACTCAATCCTCTATTTAAATATGAGCCAGCAGTGTGCAGCAGCTGCCAAAAAAGCCAACACAGTTCTAGGCTGCATTAACAGAGGGATAGAATCAAGATCACGTGAAGTGTTAATACCACTTTATAATGTCTTGGTAAGGCCACACTTGGAATACTGCAGTCAGTTTTGGTCGCCACAATGTAAAAAAAAGGATGTTGAGACTCTAGAAAGAGTGCAGAAAAGAGCAACAAAGCTGATTAGGGGACTGGAGGCTAAAACATATGAAGAACGGTTGCAAGAACTGGGTATGTCTAGTTTAATGAAAAGAAGGACTAGGATCGACATGATAGCAGTGTTCCAATATCTCAGGGGCTGCCACAAAGAAGAGGGAGTCAAGCTATTCTCCAAAGCACCTGAGGGTAGAACAAGAAGCAATGGGTGTAAACTAAACAAGGAAAGAAGCAACTTAGAAGTAAGGAGAAATTTCCTGACAGTTAGAACAATTAATCAGTGGAACAATTTGCCTCCAGAAGTTGTGAATGTTCCAACACTGGAAGTTTTTAAGATGATGTTGGATAACCATTTGTCTGAAGTGGTGTAGGGTTTCCTGCCTAAGCAGGGGGTTGGACTAGAAGACCTCCAAGGTACCGTCCAACTCTGTTATTCTATTCTATTCTATTCTATTCTATTCTATTCTATTCTATTCTATTCTATTCTATTCTATTCTCAGTCTGACGATGACAGCAGGGGCTGACGAAAGCTTAGTTTATTAAATTTTTTAAAATGTTCTGGAGATCGTGATGTCTATCGATTCTTCATCTATAACTATATCTGGAACTCGCATTTTTTAGGATAATTCTGTGTGTGTGTGTGTGTGTGTGTGTGTGTGTGTGTGTGTATTTTACTTACTTGATGGTTATATAATTGATATTACAATGGAAGATAATATATATTATGATATGATGGAAACAAATTGCATATTTGTTTATATACATATGATTATAATGACGATGATGATGTTTGTTCGTATGTTAAAACGTTGGACACCTAGAGAGCTCACTCCTCAAGATATAAAAGAAATGTGTGATATAAAACAATAAAAATATTGTTTTATATCATACAATTTTATCATACATGCATGATGATGATGATGATGATGTTTGTTCGTATGTTAAAACCTTGGGCACCTAAAGAGCACACTCAAGATATAAAAGAAATGTATGATATAAAATAATAAAAAATATTGTTTATATCATACATTTATATCATACATACAACAAAGAAGTGAGGTAGGACACAGCTCTTTGGATGGAAAGATCTAAGTATCTTCAGTGAGTTGATGCAAGAGTTAATACAGCTACTCCTATTCTATTGCCACATCATTTCCTAAGCAAAGTGTATTTTATACAGTGTAATGTGTTTTCTTGCTTGCTTTTTGCAGTTTTTATTTTGAAGATTCGACCCAAGTAATGTAGTTCTGTGCATTATAAACACACTTCCCAACAGCTGATTAGCTGTTTTCAAATAAGAGTTTTTGGGGAAGGTTTTCACCCTTGTTTAAATAAATAAGTAACAGCCTGCCAGCAAATAACACTGAATTTTGGCGTAGGGCCAAGTAGAATAAATTCCCATTTTATCTTGCTTCTAGAACTTGCCAAAATTAACAGCCTTATTGAGCCAACCTTATGTGTAAAATTTAATGTTTTTTCTTCTCATATGTTTAAGTACCAGATGATTTTTTTAAGTAGCTGCCTCATTAACAGCACTTCAGAACCACACAATTTTCACTGCAATTCGTTAAAAAGAAATTGGAAATAAACTTTGGATTGTCTTTCTTTGTGCTAACTTCAAAATTATGAAAAAAACTAAATCAAATCAATGTTTGGTACAGTAGCCAGGCCCTCTCTCTCAGCCCAACTCACCTCACCTCACGTCACCTCACCTCATAGGGTTGTTGTTGTGAGGAAAACTCACCTCATAGGGTTGTTGTTGTGAGGAAAACTCACCTCATAGGGTTGTTGTTGTGAGGAAAACTCACCTCACCGGGTTGTTGTTGTGAGGAAAATAGGAGGGAGTGGTGTGTTGGATATATTTGTTGCCTTTGTAAAAATAAATGAATGAATGAATGAATGAATGAATGAATGAATGAATAAATAAATAAATAAATAAATAAATAAATAAATAAATAAATAAATAAATAAATAAATAAATAAATAAATAGCTAGTTAGCTAGCTAGCAGTGGCTATTTATTTTCCCATGGCTCTATGTCACTTTCTGAAACTCTTCATAAATCATAAACTGTTATCTAAGGGAGCAAAAATCTGGAACTTTCTACAGGTAGTCCTGAATGTACGCCCACATTTGGGCCCCAAATTTATGTTGCTAAGCGACACAATCATTGAGCTTTGCCCCATTTTACAACCCTTCTTGCCATAGTCATTAAGTGAATCACTGCACTTGTTAAGTTAGCCACACAGTTGGTTAAGTGAATCTGGCTTCCCCCTTGACTTTGCTTGTGAAAAGTGACCACGTGACTCTCGGACACTGCAGCCGTCATAAACGTGAGTCAGTTGCCAAGCATCTAAATTTTGACCACGTGACCATGGGGGTGCCGTGTGACTTCGAATGGTCACTAAACAAAAGGTTGTAAATTGAGGACTCTCTGTATCAGATTATTGTACAGCTGTCTGCAAGGAGTATAAATCCTTCCATTCCCCACCATCCAGTCAGAGCTGAAGAAGCTTCTTGGATGAGAAGTGAAACGTCTTCAAACCAGAAAGTCCAGTTGCCTCTTGAAAAAAGCACATTTGGGACTTGTGTGATCTAATTGTGAGCTCAGTTACAGTGGTGTCTCTCAAATGGCTTAAGGTGATTTAGAAAGCCGAGTAGGATAAGCCATGGTTAGGTCTTGGATGAGACTCACTTGGGAAAATTCTTATGGATGTGTCTGCGTTGGTTATCAAAAGGCAATATATTGTGCTCCCCCCATGTTTACTATCTTTAATTTATCTATTTAATTAATACATGTGACAACCTAATATTTAAAAATGATACAAAAATGATGCTGAGATCTTAGAAATAGTGCAGAGAAAAGCAACAAAGACGATAAGTCGTCTGAAGGATAATCCACACAATTAAAAGTTAAGGGAACTACAGTAGGTATATCTAGCTTAATGAAGAGGATGATTAGTGGGGACATGATAATTGTCTTCTAATATTTGAGAGGCTGTCAGAGGGAAGAGGAGGTCAACCTATTTTTCAAAGCACCCGAGAGCAAGACCAGAAAAAAAGGGTAGAAGAACATTAAAGAGAGAGATCCAGTCTAGAATTAGGGAGAAATTTCCTGACAATGAGAATGATCAATCAATGGAACGGCTTGCCTCCAGAAGTTGTGGATGTTCCATCACTGGAGGTTTTTAAGAAGAGATTGGACAGCCATTTGTCTGGAATGGTATAGGAGTTACTGCTTGAGAAGCGGGTTGGACTAGAAGATCTCCAATGTGCCTTCCAACCCTATTATGTTCTATGTTTGAAATATGGTTGACTTCTGAGAACGTAAATCTGACTGAGGTTCAGAACAGAAAAAACTATAAAATAAGTAAGGAGAGAGAAAAGCTAAATACGTTCAGTGATAAAAGAAAAAAAACTTAAAAATCGAAACCTCAGTAAGGTAAAATTAAAATTAATAGAGACCTTAAGATAGATACCAATCTTGTGATAGCTGCGACCATTGACCTGTGCTGTCTAACCAGCAGTCAAGCTCGACTCTATTGTTGTTTTGCTTCTTATGTAATTAGGAAGTCAGAAACAGTTTAAGCAGAGTGGGAAAATGTTAAATTAAGAGGTCCAGAATCCTGTATATGTGCAGTACCTACTGTATTAGCTGGGGGATACTGGGAGTTGAACTCCACACATACTAACTGGGGAATTCTGGGAGTTGAAATCCAAACATCTTAAATTTGATAAGGTTGAAAGCCACGTCTTAGATATATAGATGACACGTGACATGTGAGAATTTCTAATGTGATGGTTCTGTCTTGAAAACAAGGCAAAAGAACTTGAGAAAGAGAAAGAGAGAGAGGAGGGAGGGAGAGGGAAAGGAGGGAGGGAGAGGGAGAGAGAAGATGGATGAGAGGGAGGGAGGGAGTTAGGAAGGAAGGAAGGAAGGAAGGAAGGAAGGAAGGAAGGAAGGAAGGAAGGAAACATATATCAGGATAACAGAAGCAATAGGAAATCTATGTTCCTCGTGTCAATTCATAAAGCATTCCTTTTTTCCCATTTTTATTATTATTTCCACACAGACAATACACATATTTATAGATTCATTTTCATTTCATTTTTCTATACATTCCATTCTTGTTTTATATATACATTTCTCATATTTTCCTTAATGCTTTATTTAATTCAGGGTTGTTTTTTCCCCACTTCAAACTTTTACAGCCCCACCCTTCCACCTTCCTTCTTCACCTCCTCTACACTTCCTTATTCTCTCTCCTCTTCTCTCCTCTAAAAACCCCTTCTACCCTTTCTCCTACTTCTCTACCCCTCTCTTACCTTTTTCCTCTTCCCTATCCCTCTGCCTAGCCACTCCTTCTGTGCTGTAATTTCTCATCAATAATCTAATTTTCAACAACTCTGAATTTTTATTTTTATTTTACTTAGTCTCGTAATTTCCCATTTTATTTCTTTCCTAAATTCTCCATTTTTATGTGTTTGTCAATCAATATACTACCAGTTTTGGTCCCCCCCCTTTTTTCCCCTCCCCCTCCCCTTCCCTCCCCTTCCCCCACTTTCCCTCCCAACCCCATCCTGGTCTGCTCTCTCCTGCAGGAATTTTGGAAAGTTAGCAATTTACCATAGATTGCCCATACTGCTGAGAAACAGCTGAATTCAGATTTCTTGATACCTTTTGGCTTAGATAAGAAGTTAATAACTCTTCCCTGGTAATATCTCCTTTTGCCCAATAGTTTTGATACTTTTTACTGCTTTAACTCAGCAGGAGGGCAGTAATTTAAAGTTTCATCTGGATCTGTGGAAAGCCATTTTCTAAAAACGGATGGCAATGGGCGTAGAATGATGCCCATATGGCTGAACCAATAAAGCCCATATGGTTTCAAACTTAACTAAAAGTAAAGCCGTTCCAGCTGAATTTTGCATGAAACATTTCCATATTAAATATTTAAACAACACTGAATTTTGCATGCACATAAAAAAGAGAGAGGGGAAAAAAATAAACACTTTCCTGTTTATTTTATACCAGTATGTTTGATGGGAACTGCGCCATTGCTTTGGCATCTCAGAGAATTCCAAGTTCTTACAAAGATAAAAGAATTTGTTTGATCATAAGACGTCCTTTCATAAACTGCCTCATTCACACACAATTTCTAAGCTTTGGAAGCAGAACAATTAAGTCACTTCTTTCTGCAGGTATAAATTACTCTTAAAAACTCCAGTTAAATTATGGTTTATTTCACCATCATTTATTAATCAACCACTTAATCATTTATTTATACAATTGCACAGTTTATTGCATATGTTTATAGGATTATATAAGTCATTCTGCAATTTTATATTTATGACAAGCAGGTGTAATTTAAATAATTTAATGATGTAAACAATTAATCCATTGTAGAAAATTTTTACTACAGTTCCCAGTACAAAATATAGAAAAGACACAGTTGGGAGCCTCCATATTTGGAGCTGACCAAAGAAAGAAAGAAAATTACTCAACTTGCTAGCATGAGTCCATTTGTTCACCGACACATCTATTCTATCATATTTTATTTTTAATTTGAAATAAACTAGTTCTAGTGTAGCTAGAAGTCTACCTCTAGAATTCTCTCTTTCCCACTCTTGAGACAGACAAACAGGCAGAACTGTTTTTATCTAGTTTGGGGAAAAGGAGGACTAGGGGTGACATGACATGAGTGTTCCAATATCGAAGGAGTTGCCATAAAGAAGAGGGGGTCAACCTATTCTCCAAAGCACCAGAAGGCAGGACAGGAAACAATGGATGGAAATTAATCAAGGAGAGAAACAATCTGGAACTAAGGAGAAACTTCCTGGCAGAACAATTAACCAGTGGAATGATTTGCCTCCAGAAATTGTGGGTGCTCCAACACTGGACATTTTCAAGAAAAGACTGGACAATATTTGTTTGAAATGGTATAGGGTGTCCTTCTGGAGCAGCGGGTGGACTAGAAGACCTCCAAGATCCTTTTCAACTCTGTTATTCATTCCCTCCCCCCTCCCTCCCCCCTCTCCCCTTCCCAGGTAGATTAGACAAGAGTCACGACCAGAAGAGCTAATTATACTTTAAGTAAGGCCACATTAATTGAATCTTGCAAAGTACAAATCTTGGATGGATGGATGGATAGACAGACAGACAGAGAGACAGAGACAGAGACAGAGAGATACATACATAGATACATAAACATTTAATTTGTGCTTAACACTGCCTTTTAAATTTTGTAGGATATTAGGTAAATAACTTTAAAGAATGCAAAGGGTCTTGGAAATAATAAAAGAAAAACAATGGAGATAGAGATAGAGGTATAGAGGTACAGTTATAGATAGTTTAAAACTTTCGACCCAGAGAATAGGAATAAGGCCAACATTCTGAATTTTATTTAGAATGAACAAGCAGTAGCTGTGATCTGCCAGTGATTATGCAATCACTGTAAACATCCTACTCAGCAGACAGATATAACAGATGGCAGAATTTTGTGTACCAAATGTGCATTTTCTTTAAAGCAGCGTTTGCAAATATTTTTGATGTATTACTTAAGACAGATTACCTCTGTTTTAGAAAGAGGGATGCATTCCTAGAGAATACAGACTCTTCTGAATTACTTTACACTGTGGAGTAAGGCAGTATATCCCCACCACATAGCGAATAGGAGATGCAGCACACTTCAGGTTAAAGCAACACTGGCTAACACATATTTGACTAATTCAATCTGTAAATACGGGATCTATGCATGTCAGCTGCATTTTGCTATTGATTCTTAAAACTTTGGGCAAGTCCTATTAGCAATAATTGTGTTTTAAAAGCTGGAAAGCGTTTGGATACGGGATGAAAGCTTTTTAATTTAATTATGCCACTGCATGAGTCATGGGAGAAGCTTCAAGGAAGCTCATTCCTGCCCCGAATCGCAAGGCCTTAAGAGATTTTAATTATTATTCAGACAATTCTTGAAAGAGTTCACCCCGTAGTTCTTCAAAGTCACTATTTTTTAAGCAGAACTGCACAGAAGAGTGATGTGAATGAGCTAACAGAAAATGCATTTACAAAACTATGTTTTTCTCCTTTTTGAACCTAATCTCATTGTCATTCATATTCCATCTTTGGGGGTTTTTTCCTCATTGTTTTTAAAAACCTGGCTTCGTACACTGTGCTAAATATGGTTGGTTTAAATTCGGCATACTGAGGTAGGTTGTATGAACATGGCCACTGTGTACAATAAACCACAGCTTATGTTTGACTTTACTGTGGAAAAATGATTGATGCCATAATTAAGTTGCCTGGTTTTTACTGATGGGTTAAACCAGTTTGTAATTTTCCACAAGCCTTTATGTTTATGGATTTCAGTTAGCAGAAAGGTTTGGGATCTGTATACAACATTTGACAGATCTCCTACACAGCGTTGTCTGAGCTACTGTATCTTAGATGTGCACTAAATTGTACCCATGGCAGGTGTGGAACCCAACTTGGGGAAACAGAGGTCCAAGTACTTCATCAGCCATGAAAGCCTAGTATCCATTATTAATCTCAGAATAACAGAACTTGAAAGAACCTTTGGGGTATTCTAGTCCAACCCCTTGCTCAAGCAGGAGACCCTATAACACAGTGGTGGCAAACCTTTTTCGGCTCGCGTGCCAAAAAGGGGGGGGCGCGCTCGCGCGCGCTCGCGTGCCCACACCCATTCCCTCCCCCCCCACGCATGTGCACAACACCCCCCCATGCTGCCCCCTGCGCATGCGCACACACCCCCACCCCCGCACAAAGGCTTACCGGACCCTGGAATGATGAAACCGGCAAACCGGAAGTGCGAAAAAACACACTTCTGGTTTGCCGGTGTGCTGTTTTTTGCACTCCAGAGGGTTCAGGGAAGCTCCCTGAAGCTCCGGAATGCAAAAAACTACAAAACGGACAAAACGGAAGTGCGGAAAAGTGCACTTCCGGTTTGTCCGTTTTGTAGTTTTTTGCATTCCGGAGCTTCAGGGAGCTTCCCTGAACCCTCCGGAGTGCAAAAAACAGCACACCGGCAAACCGGAAGTGCGTTTTTTCGCACTTCCAGTTTGCCGGTGGGAACCCTCGCGTGCCGGCTTCTATGGCTCCGCGTGCCACCTCTGGCATAGGTATGCCACGGCTATAACATTTCAGACAAATGGCTGCCCATTCTCTTCTTTAAAATCTCCAGTGTTGGAGCACCTCTGGAGGCAAGTCGTTCCATGGTTAGAAGGTATGTGCAAAGTAACCCTTGAATAACAAGGATATGCACATGGAAACTTTTATGAGAGTAGTTATGAATAATTATTTAGCCACACACAGATAAACTAACTTGAGTTAAAGTTTACTTTAAGAAATAGCACAATCCAATAAACAGTCCAGGTCATACACGTAATAGTCAGAATAAAAGTCCAAAGAATATCCAATTACAAAGTTTTCTTACCAGTTACATTTGTCATGCACAGTAAACAAAGATATAAATAAACACAGCTTAGATACAACAAAGAACAGAATGTCAAAGAGAGCATGTCTAAGCAAAGAGAGTATGATTTTTGGCATGTCCACCGCATATGGTAGTATGAGCCTGGTGCCTTATTGCATTTCCAACATTTAGTCGATTTGCTTTTATACATGTTTGCTAATCTTGCAGGTGAGTAATGCCATCTGTAAAACATTGTATAGAGGTTTTCTTTGTATGCTGTTGACATTGTAAGTTTATGATTCCTACTCCATAATTTCTCCCACCCGTCCAAATCTATTGTATAGCCAAAATTGCACAAACTACAAGCATTCTAGCTTAGAATAACTTTTCCCGTTATGTAGTTTCCTGATGCATTCAACTACAATTTCTACAATTCCTACCTATCTTCCAGGATTAAACTAGGTAGCTTTCGTTCTTTAATTCTGTATGCCCCCACCCCCCACAAAAAAAATTGAAAGTCGGGATGCTGCCTATGCTGCCTTAAGCTTCTGGAAGAAAAAGAAGGTATAAATCAAATATAAATACACACTTGCATATGTTACAACCCAGCGCACAAGAAGGTCATAAAAAGTCTAGTTTAGTTTCATCAAAATATCTTGGTTAGTCCTATCTAGTTAAAAATGAAATAGATATTATTTTCTTCCCACTACACTCCAATTCATAAAATGCATTCTACAAATGAATCATTACTAGCTAATTAACTTGCAACAGAGGGAGAGAGACAGTGAACAAAAAGATGAACATGAATATCTTGCTGTATCAAATTTGGTTTACAAAAGGCCCCACCTATTTAGCCAAAATTCTGTAGGAACTGGAAGAATACAACCATGTATTGGTTTTATTCCAATTTATATAATTTATATCTTTCTTTCTTTCTTTCTTTCTTTCTTTCTTTCTTTCTTTCTTTCTTTCTCTTTCTTTCTTTCTTTTTTCTTTTTTTCTTTCTCTCTCTCTCTCCCCTTCCTTCCTTCCTTCTTCCTTTTTCTTTCTTTTTTTTCTTTCCTTCCTTCCTTCCTTCTTTCTTTCTTTTCCTCCCTCCCTCCCTCCCTCCCTCCCTCCCTCCCTCCCTCCCTCCTTTCTTTCTTTCTTTCTTTCTTTCTTTCTTTCTTTCTTTCTTTCTTTCTTTCTTTCTTTCTTTCTTTCGTTCGTTCTTTCTTTCTTTCTCTCTCTTTCTTTCTTTCTTTCTTTCTTTCTTTCTTTCTTTCTTTCTTTCTTTCTTTCTTCTTTCTTTCTTTCTCTCTCTCCTTTCCTTCCTTCCTTCCTTTTTCTTTCTTTTTCTTCCTTCCTTCCTTCCTTCCTTCTTCCTTCCTTCCTTCTTTCTTTCTTTTCCTCCCTCCCTCCTTCCCTCCCTCCCTCCTTCCCCCCTTTCTTTCTTTCTTTCTTTCTTTCTTTCTTTCTTTCTTTCTTTCTTTCTTTCTTTCTTTCTTTCTTTCTTTCTTTCTTTCTTTCTCTCATCTGTCTATCCATCCATCCATCCATCTATCAAGAAGAGATTGGACTGCCATTTGTCAGAAATGGTGTAGGGTCTCCTGCTTGGGCGGGGAGTTGGACTAGATGACCTACAAGGTCCCTTGCAACTCTATTAATCTGTATCTGTTTCTTGTATCTTTTCTGCTGTACGCCGCCCTGAGTCCTTCGGGAGTAGGGCGGCTTATAAGAAAACCAAAATAAATAAATAAATAAATAAATAAATAAATAAATAAATAAATAAATAAATAAATAAATAAATAAATAAATAAATAAATAAATAAATAAATAAATCTATCTATCTATCTATCTATCTATTTATCTATCATCATCATGTGATAATGTAGCAGACAGTAATCAAATTTTATATTTATGTATTTATGCACAAACGAATGCATAAACAATTATTGTAGACTGAAATTCAAGGCAGCTTGAACAAAATATGCCAAGAGAATTCCATTTAGGGTGAAAGTAGACCTTGATCAATTTCATTTCATTTCTTTTCTTTTTTTACGTTTTCTTTTATTTTTTTAAACACTCTTCACATAAATTTCATTTCAACAAGGTGATTTAACTTTCAGTTAGGACATTCCAGAAGGATCCTAACTACAGCTAGGGAAATTCTTTTGCTCTCTTCTCCCTTACTTTTAATAAGTGTTTGAAAAGAAAAAGTATAAATTTTTATGTGCATGCTTAAGACACTAGTGAAGGACATTCATTAAATATGATTTGCATAGTTCTAATGAGGACATTTGTTCTCGTGCATCTCAAGGGAGAAATTTTGGTCAACAAGCAGCAAGTCAGGTTCCAACATCCCATTGTCAAAATATTTTAATTCTGCCAAATGTAAATCCACACAGCCCTTGGGATACATCAAAGGGTACTTTTCAACCAGATTGATATCCAAGCTGTTGTTGGATGTGAATGCCTTAAAATTCTTTTATGCACAATTAATCTGGAAGTACACTGCTGTGGGCACATAATTTTCTTCAACAGAAGATGCAATCAGCCTATAAAGTCATTTGAAAACACTGCTGCCCATGGTTAAGAAATGGCTTATGGCAAAGGATATTTAATACATGTTGAAATATCTGCCTACTTAGATAAGAGTCGAGGTGGCACAGCGATTAGAGTGCAGTACTGCAAGCCACTTTAGCTGACTATGATCCGCAGGTCAGTGGTTCAAATCTCACCAGCTCAAGGTTGACTCAGCCTTCCATCCTTCCGAGGTAGATAAAATGAGGACCCAGATTGTTGGGGGCAATATAAATATACATTGCTTACTGGTGTAAACCGCTTAGACAGTGCTTGCACTGTGAGGCGATATATAAATAAATAAATAAATAAATAAATAAATAAATAAATAAATAAATAAATAAATAAATAAATAAACAAACAAACAAACAAACAAACAAACAAACAAACAAACAAACAAACAAACAAACAAACAAACAAACAAACAAACAAACACTCATCAGCGTGAACACCAGTATCAACTCAGCCTTACATATTTGCAGATAAATAAGTTGGTCAATACTGTAGGTAGACATAGCAATAGCAATAGCACTTAGACTTATATACTGCTTCATAGTGCTTTACAGCCCTCTCTAAGCGGTTTACAGAGTTCGGCATATTGCCCCCAACAATCTGGGTCCTCATTTTACCCACCTCGGAAGGATGGAAGGCTGAGTCAACCTTGAGCCGGTGAGATTTGAACAGCTGAACTGCTGAACTAGCAGTAGCCTGCAGTGCTGCATTTAACCACTGCACCATCTCGGCTCTTAGACATACAGACTACATGCAGATCAACTCACCCATTCCATATATTCCAAATATGCAATGCATCTCTTATGGATGGGTGAGGTCCATGTTTTACACACAAACCTATCATATCACCAAAGTTGTGTCAAGATATTTTACTACTGGCAACAGAGCAGGGAATGGTTTGGTTCTACTCCACAACCACCAGAATAGCATATTTAGACACATTATTTGAGATATGTTGTGAAAAAGCTCAAAAACCTCCCTGCCAGTAAATTATCATTCACACACACACGTGCACACGCACTCGTGCACACACGCACGCACACACACACACACAAACTGCAGCATAATGCAGAGCCTGAGTCAAGTTTCCACTTGTTCTTGGAGGTTCAATCACTCTTTCAGAATTACCAACAATGTTGGTATTGAACTAACCAACAATGGTAATGAACAGTTGTGGCAACTGGGTATGTCTAGTTCTAACAAAGAGAAGGATTGGGCATGACATGATAGCAGTGTTCCAATATTTGAGGGGCTGTCACAGAGAAGAAGGGGGTCAATCCAAAGCACCTGAAGTCAGGATATGAAGAACAAATGGAAACTAGTCCAGGAGAGAAGCAACCTAGAAGTAAGGAGAAATTTCCTGACCATGAGAACAATCAGCCAGTGGAATGGCTTGCCTTCAGAAGTTGTGGGTTCCCCATCACTGGAGGCTTTTAAGAAAAGATTAGCCAGCCATTTGCACTGGATGATATACGGTCTCCTGCTTGAGCAGAGGGTTGGATTAAAAGACCTCAATATTCCCCTCCAACTCTGTTATTTTGGTGTTATGAGATACGAGGAAGGGTGAGCCTTCCCCATATAAACTGCCCTTAGTTTTCAAAAAAAGATACGAGTTGTACACACACTTGATTACTATTAATACCTAGCCAATTAGCCAGTCAGTGAGATTTTTCTCTAAAATGTAACAGTTTTATTTATTTTTATTTTTTAAAAAAGATGCCTTCCAACATTACTGAATATGTTCATATTGCCAGCAAGGTCTGCTGGGAATTCCCCATGTCTTGGTTTCCAAAATCAAGCAGAAGATTGGAATGGAAGAGCCGAGGTGGCGCAGCAGTTAGAGTGCAGTACTGCAGGGCACTTTAGCTGACTGTGATCCGCAGATCAGCGGTTCAAATCTCACCAGCTCAGGGTTGACTCATCCTTCCATCCTTCCGAGGTAGGTAAAATGAGGACCCAGATTGTTGGGAGCAATATAAATATACATTGCTTACTGGTGTAAACCACTTAGAGAGTGCTTACACTGTGAGGCGGTATATAAATCTCACTAATAAATAAATAAAATAAATAAATATGCATCTGAAGGAAAGCCCTCTGATTCCAATGTTTCTTCACCCAATCTCTTTTTCTGACACTTTTTGGAGTCACGCCAGAACTGCATAAATATTTTATATTAAGAGCCTGTACCAATATCTGTTTTCCTCAAAGTTTATTTTGATTAAACTCTTATGCAAAAGGATGTGTATATGTTACACAAGTGGTGGGGGAAAGGAAATATTTTAAAAGCTTCTGCACATAAAAGAAGCCAATATCAAATATGGCAGCACAATTTACCATGGGATTATAAATTATAAGTCGTCAAATAAAAGGAGAATTAACACACTGGTTTTCCTTTATTGTGTCAAATTTTATTTATCTAGTGTAATTATTCTAATTGTATTAGTTCCTCTGAAACATACTCCAGTGATTTCAGCCCTCACCTTCTTTACAAATACTTTTAGTTTAACTTGCAAACTAACGGAAAAGGGCATAAAATGTATCATGAAATACATGACTCCAATGAGAAATTGTCTGATTAAAAAAATCTGTTCACATATCAATAGCAAATATTGTCACTTAATTAGTCCAAGGAAGCTTCAATGCCATTTGTTTTCCACGATGTGCATTTTCTAAAATGAATTTTCTTTGTATTTCACTAATTTCCGGTTTACTGTTCATGCATAAATGGTCAAAGATCAGGGTAATTGGTAAAGACATCATCCCTTTCAATGAAAAATATTTTTCATAAAATTATTATTATTATTTTTGCTGTTGGCATATTGCTATAATTGGAATATAGTAGACAGTAAACTGAGAAAATTTTTGACTGTAATTTGGTTCAACCATTTATCAATATCTACATAATTAAAGGGTTTTATTCCTTTCCCTTTTTTGTTTACAATTGCACTATTATTGTTTTTGTTTACAATTATACTATTATTTACTATTTACTCCTAGTAGTTTGCATCTCTCTCTCTCTCTCTCTCTCTCTCTCTCTCTCTCTCTCTCTCTCTCTCTCTCTCTCTCTCTCTCTCTCTCTCACACACACACACACACACACACACACACACACACACACACACACACACAATATTGTCAATCTCTTTCTAAACTAATACTAGATAGAATGGTATTTTATATATACAGACATAATTGTGTGCATATGCATATTAACCAGTGGAACAACTTGCCTCCAGAAGTTGTGAATTCTCCAACACTAGAAGTATTTAAGAAAAGATTGGACAACCATTTGTCTGAAGTGGTGTAGGGTTTCCTGCCTGAGCAGGGGGTTGGACTAGAAGACCTCCAGGGTCCCTTCCAACTCTGTTGTTCTATTCTATTCTATATAATGTTCTTTTTTTGCTTTTATTCTCAGAAGCAAACTTATGTACACATATGCACACAATAATACGCTCAATTTAAGTCTTTACCTTTAGAGAGAGAGGAAAAATCTGTACCAGGTCTATTACTTCAATCAATCAAGGCTTTTTATCTTTCAGAAAGATTTATGACCTTACTCTGTTTGTTGATTCTAGGCTCAGCTAGAAACCCCCTGAATAAACCAAATTAATTACAGGATCTCACTAGCAAATTAAGAATTTAGCCAGGCTGAGACATATGTTATTTAGGCAGTTTACAGTGGGGGGAAAAATGGAATTCAGTGCAGACTTTTGTTTATCTTATGTGTTTACTGAAGTTTTTCCCCTCCCTACATAATTAAGCATGTTACAGTGCACAGAGCATTTTAAATAGTTTGGCTGCTGCCTTCCGAAATCTCTAATTCATTTCTTCCCCAACTAGCCTCACTGACCATGCAAATCTGAATTTCCCTGCAAGTCAGGTTTGCTACAAATCAGTGCCTCTGGCCTCCATTAATGGATTATAATTTCACTTTCATAACAGATATTCTGCTGTTCTCCTTTCTGCTATTCTCCTTTCTAAATGTTTTTTTTTAATAACCTAAGCCCTGTTTTATTTCCTTCCTTCCTTCTCTGTCATTAGCAAAAATGATTGTATACGGCAGCAGACCGACACTATTGTTGGTATTCGGCAAAAAAAAAGCAAAACATAGTTTTTCAGAGTTCGTCCTTATGGAGAGCTAGGCATTTTTATATCATACTTCTGAAAACCTCTCTTTAATTGTTGTGTCAACCAGTTTGATATCCATGAGCTGGTAAATGGAATGATTATAGTAATATAAAATGATAGGGAATTGCATTTCCTCCATCGAGGTTCTGTTTTTATTATTTTTTATCTCTCATCACTAAACAATTGAGAATGTCCAGAGATACTTCACAAGAAGAGTATTACATCCCTCGGTTCACAACAGAATTCCTTAGGAAACCAGACTTGAAATTCTGGGACTTGAAAATTTAGAACTACGCCGCCTTCGATTTGACCTAAGTGTAGCTCACAAAATTATCTGCCACAACGTCCTACCTGTTAACGCCTACTTCAGCTTCAACCACAATACAGGAGCTCACAATAGATGCAAACTTAATGTAAACCGCTCCTAACTTGATTGCAAAAAATTCGACATCAACAACAGAGTCTTTAAGTGAAATACATTTCTGTAAATAATTGAATCTGAAATAAAGTTTCATTGATTTTAGAAAGGTAAGTTTTTTAAAAAAAAAATGGGGAAAAGAATCTATTTTTTTGTTCAGAACAGTAAACCTAGATATCTTAGTAGGATTAGTCAGGGATGCAAGAGAAGGACTGATTAAAAAAAAACTTGGTCATTTCAAAATTAGTAAATCTCCTAGTTGGATACATTAGTTGTTTAAAAGGGAAAAGGACTACAAACCTTTCCCTATATTTATTAATCTGAGATACACCTTTTCTTTTTACTCTGAGTAATTTATTAACCGTTTTTAGAAAAAACAAACATAGTTGGATAACAGCCTCCAACTCTAAGTTTAAACATATATGTATGAATAAAGATATACAATATTTTTTTAGAATCATAATGAATCTAATCAACAAATTCTAAAATCAAAACTTTATTTTTTATCTTTCTCAAACAAGGTGTTTAAAAGTGGTCTCTAAATAGAGACAAAACTAGATAGGTATAAATTTTATACAGTTTTTTTTAAATAGTGTTCTTTTTTTTTCAAGTTGTGGTTCTTGGGAACCAAACAACACTACTTACATATAAATTACATTCCTCCAAAACACTGAACTTGGTTATTGATTGCATTTTCTGGCATGACATGTATGATTTTTTAATTAATGAAAAGGATGAGCTCACCCTAATACCCCCCCTCCCAAAAAACCCATCAACCGCATCCTAACAAAGATTAACAATAACATTAACAATAAATATAGGCAGTACCTTGTGGAAAGCAACCACTAAATCTTCAACTGACCCATTAAATAGGTTGTGTGAACAAAACCATTAAAATAACAAGAGCAACAAGTCGTTTAATGTAGGGGGTCTCCAATCTTGGCAACTTTACATCTTGTGGACTACAACTCTATAAAGCCTTAGTAACATCACACCTAGAATACTGCATCCAGTTTTGGTCACCACACCATAAAAAAGATGTTGAAACTCTAGAAAAAGTGCAGAGAAGAGCAACCAAGATGATTAGGGGACTGGAGGCTAAAACATATGATGAAGGGTTGCAGGAACTGGGCATGGCTAGTCTAGTGAAGAGAAGGACCAGGGGAGACATGAGAACATTCTTCCAATATTTGAGGGGCTGCCACAGAGAGGAGGGGGTCAAGCTATTTTCCAAAGCGCCTGAAGGCCAGACATGGAATAATGGATGGAAACTAAACAAGGAGAGATTCAACCTAGAAATAAGGAGAAATTTTCTGACACTGAGAACAATCAAACCAATGAAACAGCTTGCTTTCAGAAGTTGTGGGAGATTCATCACTGGAAGCTTTCAAGAAGAGACTGGACTGGCAGCTGTCAGAAATGGTGTAGGGTCTCCTGCTTGGGCAGGGAGTTTGACCAGATGATTTACAACTCTATTAATCCAACTCTTCCCACTCTATTAATCTAATAATATGAAAAGGAACATACTTAACCACAATCACACACTATATTAAGCAAAAGGATACCATCCAAAATCTAAATTGGGGTGGGTGGGTTAATTTTGCATTATGTGGCTATGTTGCCGTAGGTTCATGGTGTAATCTAATCTAAAGGTTTTATTAAAGATACCTACAGCCATGTTAAATGTTTACTTCTCCATTTTTGTGGTTATGACTATTTTTGCATTTGAAATGGATGGTAATGGACTATGATAGTAATCAATATAAAAAGGACTGAAAAGATAGGAATGTTCCCTTAGTGTTGTTAGAGGTTATAACTTAAAAACATATCAAGATTTCAGACTGCCAGCAAATGTGAGTTTTGGAAAGCATGTGGCCTAGCTCTGAACACTTCTATGTGTTAACTAGCCAAGTGCAACAAATGTGCCCTCTTGCCCAGTGTAAATCTTTTGCTGGTCATGTGGTCATTAAGTTGAAAAACAAGCCACACTTCCTTCTTATATATCTATAAGAACTTTTAATTAAATTAAAAGTTAATTAAATCTCCCGGCTGGATTACTGCAATGCGCTCTACATGGGGCTACCCTTGAAGAGTGTCCAGAGACTGCAACTGGTACAAAATGCAGCTGCGCGAGCTGTGGTGGGTGTGCCTAGATACACCCATGTAACACCGATTCTCCGCCAGCTGCATTGGCTGCCCATTAGTCTCCGGATCCAATTTAAGGTGTTGGTTTTGACCTTTAAAGCCCTACATGGCTCAGGGCCAGGTTACCTTCGGGACCGCATCCTGCTGCATATCTCCCTATGACCGGTTAGGGCCCAAAGAGTTGGTCTCCTCCAGGTCCCATCGACCAAGCAATGCCGGTTGTCGGGGCCGAGGGGGAGAGCCTTCTCTGTGGGAGCTCCCTCCCTTTGGAACCAACTCCCTCCAGAATCAGGACCATCCCCACCCTGCTGGCCTTCCATAAAGCAATAAAAACTTGGCTCTTCCGGCAGGCGGGGTGAAAGTGAGACCAATCAGACTATATATGGGTCTCCCCCCTGGTTATGAATGCTAGATGTTTTTTTTTTAACTTTTGTAGTTTTTAACTGTTATGATTTTTATATTGATAAATGGATTTGACATGGTGTGAGCCACCCAGAGTCCCCTGGGAGTTGGGCGGCATACAAATCTATTTAAATAAATAAATAAATAAATTCTTGCCCATATAAATAAATAAATTCTTGCCCATATCTGCTGTTGCTTGTTGCAAATTTGACTGCCAGCTCTATGCAATAAAATCCCAGATTGCAATAAACTAAGCGAAAAGAAAGGAAACGGAGGGCTTAACGCACCTTACAATCCACACAACTTTGATACAATTCTGCAGCAAAACATTATGCAAATCAATAAGCTGAATGCAATCTATCAAATACCGGTATATCCCCCACCCCGAGTATATTCACTTTTTGCCGAAGCTCCATAAATTCACTGTGAAACCACTTTAAATTGCTGAAGATTCCTTCAACACATTCAGGAGGCTTCTATGCTTAAAACAAACTGTGGATGATCACATGCCATCAAATTGTTGTTGACTCTTAGCAACCTTAGAGATAAGTTTTCTCCATGATGATAAAGGAAATGACAGTATTTATAATTAGATCACTTTCTATACAGAACAAGCGGTTCTAGAATTTTTAGCAAAGTTCTTCCTTTACATATCAACACCAACAAAGAGTCCCACAAATAACTACCAAAAACAGCAACCTAACGAAAACCTTGATTTTGTTGACCTTCTAGGTACAGATGTATAGCATTCTAACATATAATTATATTCTCCGTTAGTTTGGTCAAAGACAAAATTGATAAAATGCTGCTTTGCTCAAGTTTGTTCTTCCTTGTCAAGGGATGTCAGTGAATGGACCTTCGATAAATTTCAGTATTCTATGCAGTCAAAAAAAAAAAAAAAAACCCAACACCTGTGGTAACTGATTCTACTTTTCTTATTTTACTGGAGGCTCAAATCTTATTAGCAGATAAGGTCAAGACTGAGGTCTGTTTCTATCAAGCCCTTCAATTGTTCGATGCAAAACGCAGGGATTCCAAACTTTTTCACTGTCCACTTAGTATCACTGCAGAGATCTTTAAACAACCATTGGCGGCAAAGGTTACCAGCAAATATGGCTTGATGAGAAAAAAGGAGGTGAAACTGCTGTACATAACTCTTGAAAAAAATTGTTCTGCACCACTCTATCAAAAAGTCTACGGTTGGTGTATTGTCAGCTTCCCCTTTTATTCCGGGGGGCTAACCACTGCATTCCATAATGAAAATGAAAATGTAACTGAATTTAAAATGTACACAATTCAGTAAATGGTGTATATTTTCTTTTTAAATGGCATCTTGTATCCTTAAAAATGGTAAGAATATGCAATTGTTTAAACACACATTTCACATTTTTGCAAACAGTTATGGAGTCCCTTTAATCTGCATCGGAAACGCACAGTGGATTGAAGCTTCAGCAATTCATTCAATAAATCAGCTGATTTATTTATCCCATGAGACCGAGTCTGTTCCTTGTGTACTTTTTTTTTCTGTTATCTTTTATAAAGAACCTAAAGACAATCGGTTATTAATGTCTTTCTTAGGATGACTAGCTGAACCTTTGTTCTCATAGCTTTAATGCCAGGGCAACCTTCAAAGTATCTAATAATTTATTAAGATTAAATACCACGGATAATGATTGAATTTTAAGCATTGTTCGTCATAGGAGCCAAGGTGGCGCAGTGGTTAAAAGCAGCACTGCAACTACTTCAGTGACTGCTAGTTCAGCAGTTCAGCTGTTCAAATCTCACCAGGCTCAAGGTTGACTCAGCCTTCCCTCCTTCCGAGGTGGGTAAAATGAGGACCCAGATTGTTGGGGGCAATATGCTGACTCTGTAAACCGCTTAGAGAGGGCTGTAAAGCGCTATGAAGTGGTATATAAGTCTAAGTGCTATTGCTATTGCTATATCCTGCTTTTAATGACAATAAAGAAATGGTGCTAGTATGTTGGTAGCGTTTCTTTCAATCATTTTTTGGCGTAATAATTTTTGGTGATTTTAACACACTACTTATATGTTAACATGTCAACAGTTGTTGCTAACGTTGAACCTCGATAAACTGAATTTTATTTCATTTGCCAAATTGGGTGGATTTTTTATTTTAAAAAGCAAATGATCTTAACCTTGAGCATTTTCATTTCTCTAAGCCATTCCTGATATAATCCAAAAGCTGGAAGGGGTTAAAACCTCTGACACCAGCCCCTTGCTCAACATTTCAAACAGATTCCTTTCCTTCAATACATCCAGGGAGAAAAAGTGGTAATTGGTGCTGCTGTCAAACTTCTGGTTAAGGATTTTCTTCTCTCTTCTCCTCCTCTTCTAAGCATATCAATTTTTCCTGCTTTCCAGACACCGTATCTACTGAGGGAGCTTGAGTGTGTTCTTCATTATGAATAGTCCACTTTTTCATCTTCTATGTCTGTCTTCCGTGGTTTTTCTGATTTTCATCCATCTTGTACAGACACAGTGGCCTATTCCACTGGCCTCCATTTTCCTTCTCATTAGATATATTTCGGAATGAGCATTTAGTCTCTTCTTTTTAAAAAACCCTGCCACTATGTTTAAGGTATGTTCCCCATTATTTTCTCCTACCTGCCACTGATCCTATTATTTCCTCAAATGTATTTTCTTTCAATCTAAAATCTGAACTTGACCACATTAGACTTTGGCTTCTTTAGACAAAAATTCCAGATTTATATTTTCCTTGAGGTTCACATTTCATTTAACTCTTAACAAGTCAGGTAAAACATTTCCTGAAAGCTCTGTCTAATGCATTCATGCATAGGTACAGAACACCTACGGGTTTTTTTTCCCCAATCATGGTTTGGGGTTTTTTTTGGTTTTTTTTAAATAAGTTTTATTGATTTTTAAACTTTTTCTTTAAAATAACATTTTCCATATTTCCTAAAGCATTTCTACAATCATACACAATGTTTCCATTTTCACATATTCCTTATTACAGTTAGATTCTATATCACTTATCTTAATTGCACATATAATTTAATTTACATATTTACATTTTACGGTCTATAATTTCACTGTTTCTTTTCTTCCCTTCTTAATTTAATCCATTTGTACCATTTTTCCCAGATATTGTAGTAATCCGAATCACTTTGGCCCCTTTAAGTGCATTGTTAGTCTTTCCATTTCTGCACACTCATAGATTTTTTTAACTATTACATTTTCCGGAGGTATTTCTGTATTCTTCCAAAATTGGGCGAAGGTTATCCTAGCTGCAGTTGTGATATGGAGGACTAAGTACTTGATATCTTTGTGGTAATCTTTTTTAAATATGCCGAGGAGAAAAAAAAATTGGAATATAATTCATAAATGGTTATCAGAAATATTCAATGAGATATTAGAATTTGCCCCAGAATTATTTCTCCTCGGCATACCCCAATCATGGTTTGTTAAACAAGTTATGATAGTATGATTGGCAGATTGGGGTAAACCAATAGAAGATACTATGCCTTCCTTTAAAATCCATTATCCATTCATTTACTGTACTGTATTTTTCTTCTGCAGCGGTAGGGACCTTCAAACATTTGTTCCTTCTGAAAATCAGTTCAGCTGGTTATATATGTCCTTCAATATCTAAGTCCCAAATCAGGTTTTCTACTTACGACCTGAGGATAGATCAAAGGAAGCAATGTCAATCAGTGGGGTAGCTTGCCTTCCGTAGATGTAGGTGCTCTTCAAGGGAGAATTTTTAAGAAGAGACTGGACAGCCATTTGTACAGAATGGAATAGAGTCTCCTGCTTGATCAAGGGTTGAACTAGACGACCTCCAAGGTCCCTTCCAACCCCATTATTCTATGTTCTATATTCTAAACTAATTAGCTAGGTAGTGTCTTTCCAGTCAAAGGGGTCTGGTATCGGTTTGCCCACTTCTGCTAAGGAAACTGAAGACCAGCTATCCGGAGTGCTGAAATGGCAATAGCACTTAGACTTATTGTGGAAAACAGTTTTCATTCACGTACATTATGCATTAAAATTGCAATCCCCAAATGAATCAATTGAAAATATCCTGGGCAATAGCAACATCACTTAGACTTATATACCGCTTCACAGTGCTTTCCAGCCCTCTCTAAGCGGTTTACAGAGTTCAGCATATTGCCCCCAACAATCTGGGTCCTCATTTTACCCACCTCGGAAGGATGGAAGGCTGAGTCAACCTTGGTGGGATTCGATCTGCCAAACTGCTGGGAGCTGGCAAGCAGCAGAAGTAGCCTGCAATACTGCACTCTAACCACTGCGCCACCACAGCTCAAAGTATGCTTCCAACCCTATTATTCTACATTCTATGTTCTTCTTGGTGAATTCTTCGCTGCAGTAGCTACTGTATATGAGAAACAGTGAATTTACAGCTATAAACAGATCTAATTTCTTCCCCTAGTAAAGGTCTCAAACCACCTTCCTCTCTATCAAGAGCTTCAGAGAACAACATAGTCAGAGAACACAATAGCCATATATCACAAAAACAATATAACATATCAACATGGACATTACTAAGCAGCAATCCCTTGGCAGATTAATCTGAAATCAGATCAGTTTCTTTTTTACTTCTCTTCCTACAATGATGTCTGTAAAATAACTTCCTTGGGTTGGTGTTTTTTTCCCCCTTCCTATCAGTGAAACCTTATTAAGATTGTTGTTATTGCATTGTTGACTTTCTAAACCAATTATATATTAACATATTTTACTTGGTCTCATGTTCACTTTAATTAATAGACAAAGGGGGAAAACAGGGCATTTTGAATTCTGGACTGTTAGCTTTCTAAGCTGAGATAGCAAGAGTTACAACATAATACTTTTAACATTCAGAAGAAATATAATTTATTTGACAGAGATTTCCTTTAAAGACATTCCACCAGAGGTGGGTTCCTCCTGGTTTGGACCGGTTCGCCCGAACTGGTAGCAACCCGCTGGTGACATCACGGAGCCGGTTTTGTTGGTGCTGGTCCATGGATGCCGCCATCTTTTTTGGGAATTTTTTTTGGGGGGGGATTTTTTTGGGGGGGATTTTTTGGGGGGGAATTTTGTGTTGATTATTTTTCTTCTGCGCATGCGCAGAAGCTGAGTTTCTGGCACAGCGCATGCGGCGCCATTGTGTTTTCAGCCACGCGGCACAGGAGGAAGCGAACCGGCGGCGAGGTAAGTTAGAACCCACCCCTGCGTTCCACAGATTAAAAAAAGAATGCAGTGATTTAGACAAATAATAGTTACTTTTCTTTTATTTTGAACTTCATAAGATTAAAGGTAGAATTCACTTATTCAAAAGATTGTATAATTCTCAAAATGATGACCCCGAAGATGCATTATATTAGTCAAGATATGATAAGGATGTTAAAACAGAGGGTATTAATTTAGAAATGACAGAACTAGATGAAATACTCACAGGAACGGATGAAAGATTAATTTAAAAAATGTATAATTATTTATTGTATATTGATTTAGAGCAAGAACAAGTGAAGGAAATGATGATAAAATGGGTAAGGAATTTTGGACATTCTATAGAATTGGATAAATGGCAACAGCTTTTGGAAAGGAATTATAAATTGACAATGAAAACAGCGTACAAAGAAAATATGTATAAAATGTTTTATAGATGGCACATGTCACCGGAAAGGATAGCTAAAATGTTTAAAGATAAATCTATAAAATGTTGGAAATGTCAGAAAATACCGGGTTCTTTTTATCATATGTGGTGGACATGTGCTGAAGCCAAAGTGTATTGGAGTTTAATTCAAACTTAGATAGAAAAAAATATTGAATCAATGTATAGAGCTGAAACCAGAGATATTCCTGTTGGGTATATTACCCAGAGAAATTTAATAAAGAAAATACATATTTAATTATTCATATAATTACGGCAGCTAGAATTACATTTGCGCAAAAGTGGAATGTAGCAAAAGCCCCTTCTGAAGGGGAGGTAATCAAGAAAATATTGAATTGTGTGGAAATGAACAGATTGACGATGAAAATTAAAGATAAGGAAGACTCTGAATATTATACTGTATGGGGGAAATTTATGATTGGATAGAAAATGAATATTTATAGAAGATAAGTAATACCGATAAAATTGGAGGAAAATAGAAAATTAAAGATGGTAGACCCAGGTGACAAAATTAGGTAGTCAAGGAGGCAGCATTAAGATAGTAGTAGATAAACCTAGTAAAATATATGATATATGTATAAAGATGGATATTGAAAAAATATAAGTTTAAGAGTTGCACCGATAATTAAATGTAGTTAGGGATATGAGCTACCTGTCTGTTAACCATAAGATGGATTATGATTAGATTGACTCAGGGAAGGGATAAGAGGGAGAAAGAGGAAGTAGAGAAGGAAGGGGAGAAGAGGGAAGTAGGAAAGGGGGAGAGAAGGAGAAAGAAGGTAGAGGGAAGAGATGGAGATAGAGGGAGGGGAGTGATATAAAATATGGGGGGGAGGAAACAGAGGGGTAATAGAAGTATAAAAGATGCAAAATTAAGATGTTTGTTTATGTTTTATTGAATAGAAATGTATAGCCATGTATATTTTGTTATGATTTATGGTATATGTATGGAGGTATATGCGGAGAGAGAAAAAAGATGCATTATATTCAAGCCGCCCTGAGTCCTTAGGGAGTAGGGTGGCATAGAAGAATTTCCAAATAAAATAAAATAAAATAAAGCCTGACGGAATAAGAATTATTCCTATCGAGGCAATATAGGATCTTGCTTCCTTAAAGTCATCCTTACTTAGAAAATAAAACCGAGATTCAATTCTAATTAACAAAATATTTATTTCAGTACAAAAGTAACAAAAAAATATAAACCTTATTAAGCTACATTGTCTCAGCTAAGAAATCACGTCTGCCTCGGGCGAGGCTCACAGGAGAAGAAGGAAGGAGGAGACTTCTGGAATGCACACATGCGCAGTAATACATGTCACATGTCTGCTGATTAGAAAAAAATGCAGTAAACCTAGAAATATGGCAGAGGTGCTCAACTGGCAATGTTCACATCGTGACAAAGCCCTTGTAGAAAACAATTATGCTTGTAAACTATGAAGTCTACATATGAGTTAGATGTTAAATGTTAAGGTCTGTGGTATATCCACTCTTTTAAATGTTGATGAGATGTAACACATCCCGATGTGTTTGTGTTACACAGACAGAGCATTTATTTTGCTTCTCTGTTTGTTTGCTTGCACACAAAGGAGCATTCAAATAATACAACTTCATCCTCGTGCAATCAAACAACAGATGTTAATGGAAAGCAACCACAGGGGTCTTGACCTTGCATTCTGTAGCTCAATTCAAGAATATTGCTACTATACGTAGCTCCTCTTCTGAATTAGCATTATCTTCCAGATTCAGGGATACTTTTAAAAAAATGTCCTATTATGAGTAACAATCAGTTGGCAGTATGCATTTGTGCAGTTCCTTGTTTCAGGCTAGAAAATATCTAGGGCCAGCTGCAGATAGTTTAGTAGCAAAAGACAATGCAGCGTAATTTGTTGAACACAAATAAATTTAGTGCTGCTGACCTTGGGGAGAAGGAAGGTATCAACACACTATTAAAGAATGTCTTGGTCTGCTTATTACAATTATATTAACTATATTATATTAAATGTATTAAATGCAATATATATTAGTATGTGTATGTAGCACAGAAATAAAGTAGCCAATAGAAAGGAAGGAAGAATCAAAGAATGAAATCAAAGAAAAAGATAAACATGTGAAAAATGAAAAAGATTAAAATAAGGAAGGAAGGAAGAAGGAAGGAAGGAAGGAAGGAAGGAAGGAAGGAAGGAAGGAAGGAAGGAAGAAAGAAAGAAAGAAAGAAAGAAAGAAAGAAAGAAAGAAAGAAAGAAAGAAAGAAAGAAAGAAAGAAAGAAAGAAAGAAAGAAAAGTCTTTTGATATTCCTCACATCAGTTACAAGTACAAATATATTTTGAACACTCTTTCTAAAGTTACATGATATTATTACTTTTGGGTCTATAATTTATGATGTCCAATCGTCAAAGCCTTAAATCACAAATCCATTTTTAAATAAAACAACTATAAGAAACTTCAAGTCAGCAATAACTACAGATAATGTACATTCTCTAATCAAAGAAGTAAATTGATCCATTACAGCAAAATCTGAACCATCCATTCCACCATGGTGGACAGTGTCAAAATGTTTCCACCTCTGTGCATACAATAATCTCGGTAAACCTGGACCTATTTCTTCACCGAACCTCCTCCAAGTTTTTGACATTCACTTTCAAAAACAGAAAAAGAAGCCAAACAAAATCCAGGATGAGGGCTAATGATGCAGGTTGAAAGTTATGTAATCCAAGCCTGCTAACAATATCCTGCAACTGTACTGTTGTTAACTAATTGCTCAAGGGGGTAAATGTTGCAGGATTGAGCTACTAATTGGAACTAGCAACCCAAAGATGTTAGCATGAAACTGTACTAAAAATGGGTGACTTGCTTGTAATGCTCTATCCACATCTTGTGAATGTATAGGCTGCATAAACAGAGGGATAGAATCAAGAGGGAGTCAAGCTATTCTCCAAAGCACCTGAAGGCAGGACAAGAAGCAATGGGTGGAAACTAAACAAGGAGAGAAGCAACTTAGAACTAAGGAGGAATTTCCTGACAGTGAGAACAATTAATCAGTGGAACAACTTGCCTCCAGAAGTTGTACATGCTGCAACACTGGAAGTTTTTAAGAAGAGATTGGATAACCATTTGTCTGAAATGGTATAGGGCAGTAATGGCGAACCTTTTTTCCCTCGTGTGCCAAAACCGCACGCGCACGCGCGCTGTCACACACGAGTGCCCACACCCATAATTCAATGCCTGGGGAGGGCGAAAACGGCCTCTCCCGCCCCCACAGAGGTCCTCTGGAGGCCAGAAATGGCCATTTCCCGACTTCCGGTGGGCCTGGTAGGCCCATTTTTCGCCCTCCCCAGGCTCCAG
>JALIGW010000084.1:1223351-1258671 GCA_023053685.1 Diadophis punctatus similis
AGTCAGATTGTTATATTAGATTTTTTTTTCTGATCCAAGAAAAAATGGGGAATGAAAATCAAATCTTCCCCTTCTTACCCCTTTTACTTCCTTGCAAGCAAAGCTTGCTGGTGCTGGGTTTTTTTTTAAAGTTTGAAATGCTTTGCAATTACTGCTAATTTATATGATTACTACAGTATAGTGAAACATTGCAGTGGAGTCAAATGACAAATTGATTGTTATCGGTACTTAATGGCCAGTCTCTTGTCTAATTGTCCCGAGGAGTAAGACGTGTTTGGAAAGGGGAAAGAAAAAAGCATAACAACGGATCAATTTACGCAGCCAAAGTAAATAATAATAGCAACAATCAAATTGCAAGAAGTATGATTATGATAAAGAGTGATAATGAGAGGAATGGAATCTGCATACTGAGCTCAAATTTTGGCTATTTATGCTAGTTTTTCCCCCTCTCTGATTTCATCAGTCTTTCCTCCTCTCCTGCTTCAGTAGATGTTTCAGAGATGGTTTAATGTCAGGGTTCCAAGTAATGCATCAAAAAAAAAAACAAAAAAAAAAACCAGAACTCCAAGGCAGGAAGGCCCCTCAAAGAACATGTTTATTGGACACATCAAATTGGCACAGCTAGGTGAAAACCAACTCTAAAAGTTTCCCGTGGTTTCAGAATAATTAAAAGAGTGAAAGTTTCCCTTCCCATGAGTCACAGGTGTCAGGCCTGGAAGCCATCTTGGGCCTTGGATCTTCAGGCCTGCCACATTTAGGACTGTGGGAAACTGGGAGGGGGAGCTGGGGAAATACATAGTCAAAATAATATTCCTCTCTCCGAGAGTCAAGGTCACTCTGCCCTGTATCTGGAGGGGTGTGACTGGGAGGCATCTCCAGTTGGGATGGTGCACTGATTGGACCATGTGATGGACATGTGGGTGCTGGAACAGAGGCTTGGACTTTCTTTCGGGTAGGGAAAACCCAGAAGCTGTTCTGACCTAGGCTTCCTGATAAATAATAAAGCACAAAACGGAGTCCCAAAAACCTCTTTTTATTTTAACAGCTGTGAATTCTGTTCATTCCCAGCCGTAATAAGTCCCAAACAATGTTAATTACACCGACAGAAGTCTGCCAAAGTCTTTCGGAAGAAGACTGATAAGCACCAACCTTTATTTCTCTTGACACGCTACCAAAGACCTAATTAGCAAGGAGCTTTGCAAGGCCAAACAGAAACACGGGAGTCAGAACTGAAATGACTGACATGGTGTTATTTTAAAAATGTTAGTAAATAAACAAATATCAAGAGGAAGTATTCCTTCTCCACTGCCAATCGAGGTGGTGCAGTGGTTAAAAGCAGCACTGCAGGCTACTTCAGCTGACTGCTAGTTCAGCTGTTCAAATCTCACTGGCTCAAGGTTGACTCAGCCTTCCATCCTTCCGAGGTCGGTAAAATGAGGACCCAGATTGTTGGGGGCAATATGCTGACTCTGTAAACTGCTTAGAGAGGGCTGTAAAGCACTATGAAGCGGTATATAAGTCTAAGTGCTATTGCTATTGCTATTGCCAGTCCTTTTTTTTGCAAGAACAAAAGGAGATATAGCTTCTTTAGCAGGATACCGACAGAGCTGGAGTTTTGAGGAAATGTCCTAGATGTTCTCCCAAGACTTGTTACAATGATATTTATTAAGCACAGCGTCAACACATTTATTAAAAACGCAAGGCATTATATAAATCAAGGATACAAATTACTTAAGAATGCTAATATGGTTTGCATGAGGCTCAAAGGAAATTAAAGTGATGCTAAACACTGGCAAATACCCTTTGCAGCAGGCAAGCTTCCTATCAATTTATTTACTTTTTAAGTAAAATAATCTAGCAACATTAATTCTTCGGGAGTGGGAACCTTGGCAAGCACCAAGGGTGGTCTCAGCGGGAAGCCCACAGGTATTCCAAACATGACCCTCTTTTAAACACATTTCTGTGAAAGCATGTTAATGTTTTCAGCAGTTGCCAAATTTGGAACACATTAGCAAAGCAATTTGGCTGGTTATGAAATAAACTATTAACAGTTTCTTCCCAATATTTAATACTGCTGAAATTAATGTTCTTTTTGAAAGTCAGACCCTCTTCGGGGGGGGGGGGGAGTGTTTGCATAAAAATAAATTTTCATCCTCCCCCCTTTTTGCCTAATTCTAGGACTGGGGTGCTTTAAGGTCTAGCACCGTGATGGCGAACCTATGGCACGCGTGCCAGAAGTGGCACGCAGAGCCATATCTGTGGGCACGCATACCATCACCAGCTGCTCTTCCCGTTTTAAGTGTGCGCATGATTATAAGTTTGTAAATGGAAATTTTTATTAGATTAGTTATAAAAGTATGCATATGGGGGGTGTATGAGTCAGTAGTGGGTTTCGAAAAAAATTCCTACTGGTTTTGTGTGTGTGGCTTGGTGAGCGTGGCATGGCTTGGCTTGGTGGGCATGGCTTGGTGGGCGTGGAAGGGGAAGGATACTGCAAAATCCCCATTTCCTCCCAATCAACTGGGACTCGGAAGGCAGAGAATAGATGGGGGTGGGGCCAGTCAGAGGTGGTATTTACCGGTTCTCCGAACTACTCAAAATTTCCACTACTGGTTCTCCAGAACTGGTCAGAACCTGCTGAATCCTACCTCTGGTGTGTGTGTGTGTGTGTGTGTGTGTGTGTGTGTGTGTGTGTGTGTGTGTGTGTGTGTGTGTGTGTGTGTGTGATAAAAAGCAATTGTACTTTGTAACAGTAAAGATTTGCTGCTACTTTAAATTCATTGGTCTCCATATATTCCAAGGGAACATGACATGACTCAGGATTTAATGGAAAGAAATTTGTGTGTGTTCCCAATTATTTCCTGGCTGTTGACCAGAGCTGTGTGTCTTGTCTTCCCTAGCAGCATTTATCTGGAAAATCCAGGTAGAAAGCAAGATTGGTCAGGGGGGAGGGTTTACAAACTGCACGTGCCTCATCAGGCTACACCAGGGATGGATTCCTACCGGTGCGGACCAGTATGTGCGCACCAGTAATGGCCCGCTGGTGACATAATCCTGTCTGTGCTGGTCCGTGGGTGCCGCCATCTTTTTTTTTTTTTAATTTTTGGCAATTTTTTTTCAGGTTTGGATGGCCTCTCCTCGTCCTCTGCTTTGAAAAAAAAAAGCCCTCCTGCCCACCCCCAGGTTAATACCGACCTTTATTTCTTCGACCGAAGCACAGCTGAACGGCTCCTCAGCTGTGTGTCAGGCTGAAACGTCCTTCTGAGCATGTGCGGAAGTAAAATCGCGCAAGGGGACTGCCGATGCGCACCGGTAGCAAAGGTAACTGGAACCCACCCCTGGGCTACACCTCAACACGAGTGACTGACCATAAGCTAAACCAGGGAGCATGCCAAACAGCTGTATGAAACAACACACTATGTGGTCCATCCTCGACATTTCTTGTCATTCTCACACCATACTTGCAGTATGTAGGAACAGCTAATCTACTCAAATGAAGAAAAGGGTACATCATGATATGACATGACATGACATGACATGACATGACATGACAGGAGGAGCTACCTGTCAATCTAATAGTAGGGTTTGTCTTGAGAAGCTTTGTTAATATTAGTCCCCAATGATTCCATCTTTCTAGGTCTATTTTACTTGAACTCCTACTGAGTTATTTTTTTTAAGAAGCAAATTCTCACAAAACTGAGAAACGATAAACTCATCTTCAGAAGAGAGTTTTCGAAATGAAAAACAAGGAGAGATGAGAAAAAAATGACTTGATGAGAAACTTGTAACATTTTCAATGTGTTATAGACTGAAAATAAAGTACATCGCAGGCAGGTTTTGGAAGGGGGGGAGTTATTGTTTATAGATGTTTTAGTTTGTTTTTTTGTAATATTTCATACACAAGGTAGCTGAGGATCTGCTATCTCCTCTTTTTAACCAAAACATCAACATCTATTTGCATCAAGTCACAGCTTAAAATATCCCATATGCCTCTTGTATATGCTATAAATCTTCAGCTTGAAGTTACTCACATGTAGACATTCTTTATGTTGGCATCTGTTCTTTGAAATAAATTTCCCTCTTTGGAAGATGCCTATGACTTTTTGTATGGTATGATGGGATGCAATGAGCAGGTGGGGAGATGGAGTGAGAGGGCCTTATCTGGAGTAAGAGGCCACTCAGCCTAGATATGATGTGTGAGAGAACGAGGGTGAAGACAGCCTCTTCTTAATAGTTCACAGAGTATTAAGAATTCACAAAATTCTCAGTCTGGCAAGATCCAGCCTATAGCAGAGGTGGGTTCCTGCCGGTTCAGATTGGTTCTATAGAACCGATAGCGGGAATTTCCCCCCGCTCACCGAACTTGCAGCGATGGCCAGCTGGCCACCCCCTTGAACCGGCTCTCTTGGCGGCGCCATAGGGGCCGCCATCTTCTTTTTCACTTCTGCGCGCTATTTTTTGCTTCTGTGCATGTGCAGAATCTGAGTTTTCAGTACTGCGCATGCGCGCATGCACACGGGAGGAAGCAAACCGGCAGTGAGGTAAGTCAGAACCCACTCCTGGCCTATAGGTGTGAAACAAAGAATTCAGCTTAAAAAAAATTCCCTCTGTCATTCTTGATTTGGGACCGGACAGGTATGGGCATCCACTGAAGAAGCATGCTTGGGTGCATATTTTCCTATCCTCCAACACATTTTAAATATATCATGTTTAAAATATGTAACTTTATTGCAGCCTAATATTTTTGTTGCTGTTGTTGTTCGATTGCATACTTTTATTTCAATGTTTTCAAACCCAGGACTACAATGTTAAATGGATTAAATGAGTCAATGGATCATTATATCACACCCCTCCTAGAAGTTCTGTTTGGAAAAACAAAATCACACCAGCTCTTGGAAAGCTCTGGACCAAATTTGGCAAGCAATAACTATTCCGCAAAATGAATTATTGGCTTCAGTCACACAGCTTGAATAAAGTAACCAGTGGCTTCCCAAGGGCCAGAAACAAATGTGTTTGTCGTGCATTTACATACATCTTACTCAAATAATTCTTGCTTTTTCCTGAAATATGCTACTACAGATTTCTTGGTACTCTTCAAGCTTTTTTTTTTTCATGCAAACCTTTCACTACTCAACTAGATAACTTCATAAGGATGTTTGGTAATGAAATGTCTGCAAGCAAGCAATGAAGATGAGAGAGTACCAAGAACTCTACAGTTCAACCCTGAGCTACAGATTATTCTCATCTGCTAGATAGAACATGAGACCGTATTTGCAAAAATTGAGTGGGCTCTCCAATTCCAATTTAAGGGGCTGCCACAAAGAAGAAGTGGTCAAATTATTCTCCAAAGCACCAGAGGGCAGGAAAAGAAACAATGTTAAACTATTTAACACCACTGACAATGCTACTACCCTTCAAAAAGACCTTGACCATGTAGCAGAATGGTCAAACAACTGGCAACTTCAAATCTCAACCAACAAATGCGCTGTCCTACATGTTGGCAAAAAGAATCAGAATAAAAAATATAAACTTGGAGGAAATGAACTTGTAGACGACCCTCACTCTGTCAAAGACCTTGGAGTACTCATATCCAATGACCTAAGTGCTAGAGCCCACTGTAACAACATTGCCAAAAAGGCTCTGAGAGTTGTTAATCTAATTTGCGTAGCTTCTTCTCTGGCAATATTACACTGCTAACCAGAGCATACAAAAAATTTGTTAGACCAATTCTTGAATACAGTTCACCTGTCTGGAACCCGCACTGCATATCAGACATTAATACAATTGTGAGAGTTCAGAAATATTTCACTAGAAGAGTCCTCCACTCCTTTGCTCGCAATAAAATACCTTATTCCACCAGACTTTAAATATTGGGATTAGACAATTTACAACTACGCCGCCTCTGATCTTATCTAAATGTAGTTCATAAAATCATATATCAAAAAGTCCTTCCTGTCAATGATTACTTCAGCTTCAACCGCAACAATACATGAGCACATAATAGATTCAAACTTAATGTAAACCGCTCCAAACTCAACTGCAGAAAATACGACATCAGCAACAGACTGATCAATGCCTGGAATGCACTACCTGACTCTGTGGCTTCTTCCCCAAACCCCAAAAACTTTAACCTTAGACTGTCTACAGTCGACCTCTCCCCATTTCTAAGAGGTCTGTAAGGGGCGTGCAAAAGCGCACCACTGTGCCTACCGTCCCTGTCCTACTGTCCTTTATTATCGGTACTTTTTACTTATGTTATGTTTATACAAACAACTACTATTCTGTACATGTTTGACAAATAAATAAAATAAATAAATAAATGGTTGGAAATTAACCAAAGAGAGAAGCAAACTGGAATTAAGGAGAAACTACCTAACAGTGAGCACAATTAACCAATGGAACATTTTGCTCCAGAAATCGTGGGTGCTACATCATTGGAGGTTTTTAAGAAGAGACTGGATAGTCACTTATCTGAAATGGTATAGGTCAGTGATGGCGAACCTTTTTTCCCTCGGATGCCGAAAGCGCGTGCATGCGTGCTATCATACACGTGTGAGTGCCCACACCCATAATTCAATGCCTGAGGAGGGCGAAAACGGCCTCCCCCGCCCCAACAAAGGCCCTCTGGAGGCCAGAAACGGCCTGTTTCCCGACTTCCGGTGGGCCTGGTAGGCCCGTTTTTCGCCCTCCCCAGGCTCCAGAGCCTTCCCTGGAGCCTGGAGAGAACGAAAATGCCCCCCGCAGGCCCTCTGGAAACCTAAAATGCCCTCCCAGAGCCTTCATGCGAGCCAAAAATCAGCTGGCCGGCACACACATGTGTGCTGGAGCTGAACTAGGGCAACAGCTTGCGTGCCGGCAGATACGGCTCCACGTGCCACCTGTGGCACGCGTGCCATAGGTTCGCCATCACTGGTATAGGTTCTCCTGTTTGAGCAGGGGGCTGGACTAGAAGACCTCCAAGGTCCCTTCCAGCTCATTCATTCTATTCATTAACATCTTGATGAATCTGAATGCTTCAAGGATGGGAAAAGGGGAGTATTCTGCGCCTAATTTGCATCTGTCCCACTGGCAGGCCCCAGTCATGGGAACAGTGAGTTATCACTATTTTCCTTTTCACAGAGAACTACATACAGAACTGTATACCTGAGCTTTCTCTGGGGAAAAAAATAACTCATAACTGTACAAATGTAAACAAGACTTGTCTTCTTTTTGACTGACACACAGGAGAAAAAGTGGCAATAATATGAAAGGACATAAAGAATGTCATTGAAATAGTTGCTAGAAGGGAAATATTATTCTCCTGATTTTTTTTTCCCAGCTTGCAATTTTCTGGAGGCTGGTTGAACTGTTTTTACTACAAGGAATCAACAACTCTTAATGTTTTTTTTAAAGAAACTTTGAAATTGATTTTCCTGCTGCTTTCTACCTCCAGCACAAACCGTTAGATTTAACTCCATTACAGTATGGGGCAGACTGTGGCAAATTCTTGAGGAATATTTGCCAGTTACTTAGCAGTTTCAAGAGATTGCAGAAGACAAGAAGATATAGGGTCTACTTTAGACCCCAAAATACTTAAGGCCTGGGGTCTCTCTCTCCCAAAAAAGCTATTGACTATTGGACACATTGTCCTCTCGGACACTTGGAATGTTCTTGTAGGCGATGAGCAGGCTGAACTGGAAGGTGGCGTTAAACGTGTCATTTGTTTGAAATATTTGTTGTCTTACAAGAGACCCAAGTCCAGCCTCCTGTGAATGCTGTTGCACTTTATCTAGACCCAATTTAGCTTTGACTGGTAGTGGATCAGAATCTTATGTATAGGTAGCAATAACGAACTCTTCAGTGCTTTGAACTCAGCAAGTTTTCCTGGTTGTTTGTGTCTGAGAATTATAAGCCTTCAATCAATCAATCAATCAATCAATCAATCAATCAATCAATCAATCAATCAATCAATGCCTGTTATTTGATATCATGTTCCCTGAATTTGTCTCCATTAAATCTTTGGAACCAACTCCCAACCAGCTTCCCTTTTCCCAGAATTATCCTAATAAATATCCTTTTAATACCTGTGGTACCTCTGTGGCATCTTACAGAGATGGGAACTCATTGGATTATCATGTTCAGTGACCACTGACCTTATTTCAAATGAGCAAAACAAATCTTCATTATGGTCACAGACAAGCATGAGGAGCAAATGATACAAAAAGTATCTTTTAAAAAAATACACAAAATGAAGAATATTTAAAATGCATTTACATTGTATACACGCGCATGGGGACATGGTGGCTCAGCGGCTAAGACACTGAGCTTGTCGACCAGAAAGGTCGGCAGTTCGGCGGTTCGAATCCCTAGCGCCGCGTAACGGAGTGAGCTCCCGTTACTTGCCCCAGATTCTGCCAACCTAGCAGTTCGGAAGCACGTAAAAAATGCAAGTAGAAAAATAGGGACCACTTTGGTGGGAAGGTAACAACATTCCGTGCACCTTCGGTGTTTAGTCATGCCGGCCACATGACCCTGGAGTCGTCATCAGACAGCACTGGTTCTTCAGCTTAGAAATGGAGATGAGCACCACCCCCTAGAGTCGGGAACAACTAGCACATATGTGCGAGGGGAACCTTCTTTAAAACTGTGTGTATGCATGCAAGTCTATGTGTGTATGCATTGTACCTTTACACACACACACAAAGTGTGTGTGTGTGTGTGTATAGGTGGGTGAGTGGGAGGGAAGGAAGGAAGGAAGGAAGGAAGGAAGGAAGGAAGGAAGGAAGGAAGGAAGGAAGGAAGGAAGGAAGGAAGGAAAATGAAGGGAAGAGAGGAAAGGGGAAGGGGAAGAGTTAATAATATAGTTATGCCAAGAAATTCTTCCAAATCACAGAATAAATTCACCAGGCTGCTAATTCTCCAGGAACATTATAAAATAAATATCACTTTTGTTTACTATGACAAAATGATGATCACCCAGCAGATATTGTTAAGGGATTGAAAACTGCCTCTAAATAGCAAGACCTCTTCTCCCAACGCTGTGATTCCGTATCCCTTTGTGTCCTTTGCAATTTAACCGCTTGACATCATCACTCAGCTGTTAGTAACAAGCATAAAGTATTGATTACTGCTGAATGCCCTAATGACTAGAAAGTGGGACACCGAGCTGTAAACATGGAGTTTTTTTATTCCAAGTGAAATTATAGTTTGCCCTACGAAATTGCACAATAAGTCAGTGAACACATCAGCCAATTTGGGGCTCTGAGGTTGCTGAAATAATACTGACATATTTCAATAATGAGAACTCGAAATACTGAGCTCATGCCATATTGATTCTCTCTCTCTCTCTCTCTCTCTCTCTCTCTCTCTCTCTCTCTCTCTCTCTCTCTCTCTCTCTCTCTCTCTCTCTCTCTCTCATTTTTTTAACTTGAATCATTCCTATGGTGAGAAATTACAAGCCTGTGCACTGGATCATGAACCAAACCGAAGATGCTCATGAATAATACCAACATGTCTAATATAAGTAAGAATAAAGTTGCCGTATTTTTCGGAGTATAAGACGCACCGAAGTATAAGACGCACCTTAGTTTTGGGGGAGGAAAACAAGGAAAAAAGTCCTCTGCCTCCAAGCAATTTGCCAAACAGCAAACAGCAAACAGCAAACAGCACAGATGATATATACTGTTTGCTGTGTATTTCTGTGCATGTGTGCCTGACCCATAGAAATAGCAAAGAATTGGAGAAATGTACTTTATGGCAGAAAGTTTTCTTAAATGTGGTCACACTAACTCTTCCCAATTATTTAAATAGATCTACTCCAAGGTAACTAAACTCTAATACTAAACAGGACACTGTTACATTTCATACTATACTTGTACAGAGCTGTTAAAATGAATTAAAATTTCTGGAAGTATACATTATTCTCTATTATTTAAAAGAAGATACAATAGCATTGGGCCTCTTCAGAGCAAGCATTTATTTTAAAAAGCTTCTTTATTTTGTTAAGTTGTCTAGATTTACAGGGATCTCCAACCTTGGCAACTTTAAGACTTGTGGACTTCAACTCCCAGAATTCCACAGCCAGCAAATCTAACAAAGCTGGCTGTTAAATTCTGGGAGTTGAAGTCCACAAGTCTTAAAGTTGCCAAGGTTGGAGACCCCTAGCTCTAGAATAATAATAAAGCAGTCTTTAAAAAATAAGTCTAATAATTTGAACATTCTACAGACATTTATAGTTATTCACTTACCCCCTTGCATCCAGCAGAAAATAAAAATCTGTGTGTGTCTCCCCCAGCTATTTACCTCTTTACAGCTAGTTTCACTTTCATTTTCCCACATGGCAAACCTAATCAGCTGTAGGTCGGGAAGTGCTAGTGACTTGCTTGACTTTACAGGCTCTTCCCTCTTTGCTGCAAACAGGTAAATTGCTGGAAGACAGAGGCCAAAGGGTGTGGGTGGCTGGCTGGGTGGGGCTGCATTCGGTGTATAAGACGCACCCAAGTTTTCACCCTCTTTTTGGGGGGTAAAAAGGTGCGTCTTATACTCCGAAAAATACGGTAGCTTGCATTCTTTAAAACTGTTTCTCTTTCATTGGGTTTATTTGCTACTAGCGTTTCCTCGCCGTGTTCTTTAACACTAGGATCTTCTCTATGTTCCAGATCAGGGGTATCAAACTCAAGGCCTGCGGCTGAATCCGGCCCATGGGGTGGCTTAGATCTGGCCTGCAAGGCCGCCCTGGAAACAGCGAAGGACCGGCCTGCTGTGCCTCTTCCAGCGAAAATGGAGCTCGGGGGAGGATGTGTGTGGGGGCTACCCTGGGCTCCTTTTTTGCTGGCAGAGGGCTAGCAAAACAAACTAAAAACAAAACCAAAGGAGAAATGTTTTCCATTTTGCATTTGAGCATCGAAGAATGGACAGGAAAGGAGAAAGGGAAAGAGGAAAGACAAAGAAAAAGAAGGAAATATGGGAAGAGAGCAAGGAAGGAAAAAGAAGGAAAAAGGGAAAGAAAGAAGAAAGGAGAATGAAGAGGGAAGGAAAAAGAAGAAAAGGAAGGGAGGGAGGGAGGGAGGAGGGGAGGAGGGAGGGAGGGAAGAAAGGAAGGAAGGAAGGAAGGAAGGAAGGAAGGAAGGAAGGAAGGAAGGAAGGAAGGAAGGAAGGAAGGAAAGAGATTATAATGAGAGGGAGGAAGGGTCTGAAGGAAGTCCTGCATTAGCAGTTGGCCACAGGTGCCCCTGACACGAGAGACGCCGAGCTGGCTACACACACACACACACACACACACACACACACACACACACACACGAGGTCAAACACAACCCTGATGCAGCCCTCAATGAAATCGAGTTTGACACCCATGTTCTAGGGACAGGGACAGTCTTAAAAAAAGAAGAAGAAGCAAATACCGGAAACGTTTTATGAAAGACACCTGATTACCCCCAACTTTATTCTGAGTGTTGTACTTGCACATACAGTAAATGTGCTCTCTGGAAAGTGTGCACATTATAAATGGATGTGTTCTAAAAATGTAAGTCAATGTTGTTTGGCAGTGCGCAGGCAAAACATAACTGGATTTCCACTGGACATTAAATATGGACAACAGTTCAAGAAAAGGATATCATCAGAAAAAGGATGATCTCCTTAGGTCCTGCATGAGCTTGCTGAAAATGTTTGGGCAAAGGAATCTATAGAAGAATGAGCTCTGAAGACCTCCCAAGACCTGAAAATTGAGACAGTTTGTCCTTGACTTACAAACCATTCATTTAGTGACCATTCCAAGTTTTTAAAAAAGTGACTTAGGACCATTTTTCACACTTCTCAATGTTGCAGCAGGTGATCAAAATTCGGACGCTTCTCAACTGACATGTATTTATGACGGTTGCCGTGTCCTGGGATCATGTGATCCACTTTTGCAACCTTCTGACAAGAAAAGTCAATAGGGAATCCAGATTCACTTAACAGCCATGCTACTAACTTAACAACTGCAGTGATTCACTTAACAACTGTGGCAAGAAAGGGGACCTTTGATCTAAACTACATTGGATTTATTTTCTGAGAAAAAGAACCCAAACATTCACAGCAAATCATATTTAAAGATGGAAGCTACCTGTCCATTCACTGATGGTGAATCCAGAAGTACTACAATGATACACATGAATGTCCAAACACAATTATTTGAGACCTTAGTGGCGTCTCAACATTTTTTGCCTAATTCTCTGCCTTATCTGTTATGATTTTGAACAAGAGCCACTATCCACAAAGCCCCCCCCCCTCTCTCTCTCTCATGAAATGTCACATCTCGTTTCATGGGATTGCAGAAGGAAAGAGTCTTTGGCTATCAACAATGCAATCCCTTGCATGCCCAAGAGTCCACCACAATGCTAAGCATCTCTCAGAACACAAGTGAACACTTTAATTTATGAACCACCCTCAACATTATTTCTAAGACTCCGTTTTATCTAATGTAGCACCACCAGTTTCCAGTTGTCATAACAGCCCGCAGTTCATATTGGAGCAGAGCAGGGGTGAAATTTGGCAGGTTCTGACAGGTTCTGGAGAACCGGTAGCAGAAATTTTGGAGCAGAGCAGGGCTGAAATTTTGGCAGGTTCTGACAGGTTCTGGAGAACCAGTAAATACCACCTCTGGCTGGCCTCAGAGTGGGGTGGGAATGGAGATTTTGCAATATCCTCCTTCCCCCAGGAGTGTGGTGGGAATGGGGATTTTGCAGTATCCTTCCCCTGGAGTGGGGAAGGAATGGAGATTTTGCAATATCCTCCTTCCCCCAGGAGTGGGGAGGGAAAGGGGATTTTGCAGTATCCAGCAATCAGGGTGCCCTTAGAAAGAAAATGCATGCATGCCAACTCTTTAGGATAATTGTAAAAATGCAGCAGAATGTAAATGCAATGAATGAAAGAATCAACTTCAGTTTATTGTCTAGGGTTTGAACACCTTCATTCTATATACAATTTAAACCAAATTCTTTGTTAGCTGGGTGACCAATACCGCCTTTGAGTGGATACATCCATCTTGCCCTGCACGAAGGAACTTCAACCTCTGATGCATCCTTCTGATGGCTAAAAAAAGCAACATAAAAAAACTTCACATGGAACATTTCATATTTTTGTTAATATGCTGTGGCATTAGCAATTCATAAGAGGAGCCTTTTTCTTCAGCAATTTCTACATATTAATATATTTGACTCACCTCCTAAAAAAAAAACAAGCAGAACATTGTGCTATTAACATTCCAAATATAGCACTATGAAGCATTCTAAAAACATAATTTGGAATTGCTTTCCCTTCCTTCCCTTTTAAGGTGAGCAACTAACTGAGCTAATGAGTATTGTTATTATTACATTGATATGGAAGAGTTCTATGGCAAGTGCTGTCCTTCTTTGATCTGAAAACTAGAAGTTATAGAAAATGGGAGTTTAGTGTAGAAGGCACCATTTAAGAGTAGAAGAAATCCAAATAAGGAAACTTAATTTGATGAGTAATGTTTTCTTCCTGCTTTCCTGCAGGATAATCAAATTGATTGATTGGTTGATTGATTGATTGATTGAATTTATATGCCGCCCAACTCCCGAAGGACTCTGGGCGGCTTACAACAAATAAACATTTAAAAACATTTTAAATATTAAAACAATTTAAAACACCATGCATATCAACTCCGTCCAGAGATCCGGATTATCCCCACCCTACTGGCCTTCCGTAAAGTCGTGAAAACATGGCTCTTCCTGCAGGCGGGGTGAAATTAAGATCAAACCCCCATGTTTAAATGATGGCCTGTTTTTAAATTTTTTAAATTTTGTAATTTTTTTTACTCATTGGTATCGTTTTTATAAATTGTTTTTGTATTATGTTGTACGCCGAACATAAGAGCTGAAGTGGTGCAGTGGTTAAAGGCTGCAACTGCAGGCTGACTGCTAGTTCAGCAGTTCAGCTGTTCAAATCTCACTAGGCTCAAGGTTGACTCAGCCTTCCATCCTTCCGAGGTGGGTAAAATGAGGACCCAGATTGTTGGGGGCAATATGCTGAACTCTGTAAACCGCTTAGAGAGGGCTGTAAAGCACTATGAAGCGGTATATAAGTAAAGTGCTATTGCTATTGCTATTGCTACGCCGCCCTGAATCCCACGGGAGTTGGGCGGCATATAAAAACGACCAAATAAATAAATAAGTAAGTAAAATTTCAAGTACAGGGTTTTTTGTGGTTTTTTTAAGAATGGGGAGGAGACACCAAGATAAACAACACATACTATACTTTAAGACAAGGCAATACAATCAAATGTGAAAAAAGGAAGGTATATTACCAAATGGTACAGCGTAAACAACAATAACCATTATCTACTTCACATGAGTCACTTCGCACAGAACATAAACAAGAACGTTCACTCGATAATAATGTCCTGTAGTCCATTTTAATAGATGGGTGTTTTGTTTTGTTTTGTTTTAAAAAATAATCTATGTAATGGTTTGAAAATAATTCTGGAAACCCACGAGCAAATAACCACAAGATGTCACTCTTGCAGCAAACACAATCAAACTTTGTCGTGACTCTCTGAATTTGGGATGGGATGGGATGGGATGGGGGGGGGAGGAAGGGGGAGAGAAAGGGAAGGCGAGAACTTGATCCAGTCTATTTGTGTCAATTATTTTGATTGCAATCCATCTTACGGCCTCTCCTGTTTAAGTCCCATTGATTTCATATATTAATCTCTCCCATTAAGTTTCATAAGCTAAAACCTTGTGCTAGCAATAAACGAAAACACACGGTGCTGTCAAAGAGTCCCAAATGCATTATGAAGGTAATACTGTAATAATGTTGCTCAGTAGGGCACTTTTGCTATCATTGGAATATTACAGAGTATATTACAATAACTTGCCCATCCACTGATCTAGTTACGCAGCTCCAGATGTGGAAATCCCCAGCATAAAACCAATCAGTTTATTATAGCATCTAGCAGAAGTCGGGAACAGCGATGACTTGATTTTATATTAAAAAGAACAGGAAGGGAAGAAATTATATCTTAACTTTATCTTTAATATATCTGATATTAAAATTTTCCAGTGGGTAGATGACGTTGATACGAAATACTGTTTATTCAGTTAGTGACCAGCAAAATGCAACAATTTTTTTTTATAGAGAGAGAGAACAGCTGTGCATTAGGCAGAAGGTTAATTATAACACGTTATTTTAAAATGTGATTTGTTTTACTTCCTTTTGTTTTAAGTTATTGGCTAATTATATGATAACTAACTGTGCTCATAATCAAAATGATTATTGAGGCGCGCGTGCATACACGTTGGAGCTGAGCTGGGCTCTGTGTGCCACCTGCATGCCAGGACACACAGACACAAACACCCCGAGGGCTGTTAGGGTGTCTTACCCCCGCAGAGTTTGTCTCCAGAGGGTAAGTCATCTGTGTACCAAATTTGTTTGGAATTGCTCGAGGCATTCCAGAGTTATGCTGGAACATACATACATACATACATACATACATACATACATACATGCATGCATGCATGCATGCATGCATGCATCCTTTTTTACTTATATAGAAGAAAGATAGAAAGATAGAAAGATAGATAGATGATAGATAGATAGATAGATAGATAGATAGAAAGAAAGAAAGAAAGAAAGAAAGAAAGAAAGAAAGAAAGAAAGAAAGAAAGAAAGAAAGAAAGAAAGAAAGAAAGAAAGAAAGAAAGAAGGAGAATTCCAATCTGGAAAAAAGGCCTACTGAAGGATTTTCTTTCAGATCAATCTTTTTCTATCTCCTCCTCCTCCTCCTCCTCCTCCTCCTCCTCCTCCTCCTCCTCCTCCTCCTCCTCCTCCTCCTCTTCTTCTTCTTCTTCTTCTTCTTCTTCTTCTTCTTCTTCTTCTTCTTCTTCTTCTTCTTCTTCTTCTTCTTCTTCCCCTTTGCCTTCGCCTCCTCCTATCTATCTATCTATCTATCTATCTATCTATCTATCTATCTATCTATCTATCTATCTATCTATCTATCTATCTATCTATCTATCTATCTATCTATTTCTATATAAGTAAAAAGGATGTATGTATGTATGTATGTATGTATGTATGTATGTATGTATGTATGTATGTATGTATGTATGATGTATGTATGTATCTTCCAGCATAATTCTGGAATTCCTCGAGTGGACCTTTTTTTTTCCAGATTGAAATATATATTCCAATCTGGGGGGGGGGGGGAGGCCCACTGAAGGATTTTCTTTCAGATTTATGGAAGTATGAAAATTCAAACATTGGGAGAGAGGATAGACCAATGAACATCATGGGGTTCTCAAATCTCTCTTGGTTAGTTGTTCCCCCCCCAAAATTGCAAAGCCACCATAGATAACCCCTTTCCTGAAATCATCTTCTCTTTCAAAATATATTACAAAGGGATGGTTTTAATTCAATCAGGGGGAATTTGCACCCAGCCCAAAATGGAGGAAACCTAAAATTAGCCACTGGACAAAGAGGTTTCAAAGGTTTCATGGTTAGGACGCAGGATATCACTGACGGAAAATTAACCACAAAACCCAAAATAGATTAAGTTATTTATAAGTGTAAAGAAAACAATTTTAAAGGTCTTTTTACATCTGAATTGAATGCAAAGTCTTCACTATTTTGTTATTTAAAGTTACCATTAAAAAGGAGAAAGGACTTTCTAAAAATATATATAATATTTTATCTTTCCATCGTTTTTTTTTCTTTTTCCTTTATTGCTTGCTGATTTCCTCTTTTTATTTTTTAAAAAATAATTACTTAAAAAAAAGTGTGATTGCTGTTTCCCCGCATACATAACAGTAGCAATTAACAAACTTTTAGTTTGAAAGACTAAGATTTAAATAGCAGCTCAGTTTTTCTTTTTACTGTCCTAATATTAGCTCCAATGATTTTACACGATTGCTAGGAAGAGAATTCATTAGGCACATCCAAATCTAATTTTTTTTTAAATTACATGGTCAGAAATAAAATAACTATTAATTTGAACATGAAAAAGCAGAGGGCAGAACTGCCGAGTTTGGGATTGGGAATGGACTATTGAACGAGGCCAAAAGCAGAATTAATACGGTTCATCATGATTTATAAATACATTTAAGGGGACAAATACACTACATTGAGCCCAGGAACCACTAGACTATGTTTATTGAATAGAAAAGATTTAAAACATCATAAGGGTAGTTATGCAATAAAAAAAATTATTTAAGTCTTATAAAAAGAAAGTGTCAACCTTGTAATATTCACATTAAGGATTTGCAATATCAAAAGAAGGGGTAGGCAAATTACGCCAAGTTCTGTATTCTGGTTTCCTAAATGTTGTTGTTTGTTGTTGTTGTTGTTATCATTATTTTCCTGCTTTGTGAAAGACCTTTTTTTTTGGCACAGGGTATTTTAGATTTTGAATTCCTTTTTGGTGTGTTTGGGAATATATTTAAATGTGAAGTGTCTGAGAGAGCTACCGATATATATACGTACGTACGTACGTACGTACGTGTTTGTGTGTGTGTGTGTGTGTGTGTGTGTGTGTGTGTGTGTGTGTGTGTGTAAAAAGATGTTGAGACTCTGGAAAGAATGCAGAGAAGAGCAACAAAGATGATTAGGGACCTGGATGAATGGTGGCAAGAATTGGGTATATTTAGTCTTAATGAAAGACTTGGGGTGACATGATAGCAGTGTTCCAATATTTGACGGAGGCTACCACAAAGAAGAGGGGGTCAACTTATTTTCCAAAGCACCAGAAGGCAAGGCAAGAAACAAAGGATGGAAACTAGTCAAGGAGAAAACCAACCTAGAGCTAAGGAGAAACTTCCTGACAGTGAGAACAATAAACCAATGAAAGGGCTTATGGATGTGCCATCACTGGAGGCTTTCAAGAAGAGACTGGGCAGCCACTTGTCTGGAATGGTATAGGGTATCCTGCTTGAGCAGGGGGTTGGACTAGAAGACCTCCAAAGTCCCTTCCAACTCTGTTAATTCTAACTTACAACCATTCCTTTAGTTGCCATTCAAAGTTACCACCGCACTGAAAAAGGGACTTATGATCGTTTTTCATATTTACAATACATGGTTGCAGCCTCCCTATGGTCATGTGATCAAAATTCTGACGTTTGGCTCATATTTATGACGGTTGCAGTGTCCCAGGGTCCTGTAATCTCCCTTTGTGACCTTCTGACAAGCAAACTCAATGGGGAACCCTGATTTACTTAACAGCTGTGTTACTGACTTAACAATTGCAGTGATTCATTTAACAACTGAGGCAAGGAAGGTTTTCAAATGGGGCAAAGCTCACTGAACAACGGTCTTGCTTAGCCACAGAAATTTTGGGCTCAAATTGTGGTCGTAAGTTGAGGAAAACATCATCCCATTTGAGAGCCGAGGTGGTGCAGCAGTTAGAGTGCAGTACTGCAGGCTACTTTAGCTGACTGCGATCCGCAGTTCAGCTGTTCAAATCTCACCGGCTCAGGGTTGACTCAGCCTTCCATCCTTCCGAGGTAGGTAAAATGGGGACCCAGATTGTTGGAGGCAATATAAATATACATTGCTTACTGGTGTAAACTGCTTAGAGAGTGCTTGCACTGTGAGGCGGTATATAAGTCTCATAAATAGATAGATAGATAGATAGATAGATAGATAGATAGATAGATAGATAGATAGATAGATAGATAGATAGATAGATAGATAGATAGATAGATAGATAGATAGATAGATAGATAGAGATAGATAGATAGATAGATAGATAGATAGATAGATAGATAGATAGATAGATAGATAGATAGATAGATAGATAGATAGATAACCGAATTAGCTTCCATCTTCCCCTGCTGTAACACATTTCAAACAAAACCAAAAAAAGTGAAGTGATTTAAAAATGATTTTAGGGATGATCAGTCTAAGAGGGTAAGGTAGATTTTTTTAAGGGATTGTACAAACATTTAATGCATAAAACGAAGAAAAGGCAAGAGGCAAAGCCACTTTTAAACTCTTATGGGCACTGAGAAATCAGTCATGGAAAAATACCTTAAACAGTCTTCCTTTTCTCTAGCTTTCGAAGAATGACATCTTAAACAACCACGTGACTTCAGCCAAAATGTATTTATGGCAAGGCAGCCACAAATATTCAGAAGTCATACACAAAATGTGCTGCTTGTGAATTTTAATACACCTTCTCAGATTAAAAATATTTGGTGCTAAAAGACGGCGATTGAAAGCCTGGCTAATGTGCATTTTAACAAATCTTGTTCGCTCCTTCTTTCCATACGTACAAAAGCAAAAAGCTGAAAGAAAAGAGACTTGGAATAATGAGAGATAAAAGTCGAAAGATTGCATGAATATTATTATCTTGCCCAATCTTCCTGTCACATTTGCCATCTGTAATGGCAGATTTATCTAATCCTTCTTTTTTTTTAAACAGTTCTTTGCTAGGAAAACTAAAACAGAACAAACTGTAATTGTGAATGTACGGGATTAATGTAGATTCAATTCTCTGGATGATTAGCTATAAGGCACTGGTACGGTTCTCATATACCTCTTGTTAACATTTCATGGAAACCTTCCACAAACATAAATTTGCTCTTGTTCCTATTTTTTTCCCTGTCACACAGACAGATGGCTTTACAGTGAAACATATGAAAATATTAAATACTTCATAAAGCTGTTCCTTGTTAGCAGGGGCTAGGCGTAATGCGTTTCTTGATGATTATAGGAGACATATAATAAATTCTTCCTACCATCATGACATGGCTATGCCGGTAGGCAGAATTTATTCTGTCCTACCAACATAGTCTTGAGCTTTTTGCAAGGTCTCGTTAGACATATGAGTGTCCATTTGGTTTGACATAGCAGGGTCCACTTTTCTATTTTATGTACACATAAGAATAAATGAATTCTCCTCCTGCCATACACACACACACACAAAAAAACCTAGGGGAATTATCTTAAGATTTGTGGTTAAATATTGAGCAAAATAATCAAGGCTCTTTTCATACTTTTGCTGGTACAAATAAAACTGGCAAGGACAAAAGAACAGACAGGCAGGCAAATGACTGCAATTATCGCTAAACACACACACAAAATGTTGAGATCCTAGAAAGTGTGTAGAGAAGAGTAACAAAGATGATAAGGAGCCTGGAGGCTAAACCATATGATGAACAGTTGACAAACTAGGTAAGTCTAGTCTAATTAAGAGAAGGACTAGGGGTGACATGATAGCTGCCTTCCGATATTTGAGGGGCTGTCTGTCAACCCTGAAGCTGACCTGGCCAAAGCCATCTTGGAGCTTCAGTGCTGACACACTGGAGCTGAGGGATAGGGAGGGGGGATTTGAGATAGTTGGGATTCTGTAGCCAAAACAAAATATTTTCTCTTGGGAACCAAGAACACACTCAAAACCGTAGAAATGGTGGTAGACTTTAGGAGAAACCCTCCCATTCTACCACCTCTTACAATACTAGACAACACAGTATCAGCAGTAGAGACCTTCAAATTTCTAGGTTCTATCATATCTCAAGACCTAAAATGGTCACCTAACATCAAAAATGTTATCAAAAAAGCACAACAAAGAATGTTCTTTCTGTGCCAACTCAGAAAGCTCAAACTGCCCAAGGAGCTGCTGATACAGTTCTTACAGAGGAATTATTGAGTCTGTCATCTGCACCTCTAAAACTCTCTGGTTCGGTTCTGCAACCCAACAAGACAGACACAGACTTCAGAGGATAATCAGAACTGCAGAAAAAACAATTGCTACCAACCTGCCTTCCATTGAGGACCTGTATACTGCACGAGTCAAAAAGAGGGCCGTGAAAATATTTACTGACACCTCGCATCCTGGACATAAATGGTTTCAACTCCTACCCTCAACACGACGCTATAGAGCACTGCACACCAAGACAACTAGACACAAGAACAGTTTTCCCCAAACGCCCTCACTCTGCTAAACAAATAATTCGCTCACCACTGTCAAACTATTCACTAAGGCTGCATTACTATTACTGTTGTTTCATCTTCGTATTTTTCCCCCCACCCTTCTTTTTTTCTGAGGGAATGTATTTTAAAGGCCATTTTAATCAGTAAATTTTTAATTAAATTCAGTTTGTTCATTCTCTGATCTTTCACTTTTTGGACTTTGACTTCTAGCAAGGCATATTTAAGCACATTCGTATCAAGGATTGCACACAATGTAGGGAAAAACCAGAGCAGAGACACATAAAGCCCACAGCAGAAACTAGTTAGCTGTTATTTTCTGATTAAATGAGTCATAGATAGCCTTAGTACAGTTTTGATGTAAGCATTGCTTAACACAGAGGTCTTCAAACTTGGCAACTTTAAGACTTGTGGACTTCAACTCCCAGAATTCTCCAGCCAGCATAGCTGTGGCATTTGGTTTATTTATTTGGTATAAATAAATACAGGATTTTTGTCCCTGTTTATGGGTCTTTGTTTTCTGTCTATTCTTCCTTAGGGAGGGTCATCTTAAATCCAGAGATAACTCCCCTTTGGGCAAATGTGATATTTGATTTATGCCCAAGTAAAATGTCTAGGCTTCTATGAAAATCAATGGCTATGTTTGAGCTTTGCAGGAGAAAAGAAAAATTTGCAACGATGTGCACAAAGTGCTATTTCATGCCAAAGCATCACACAAACCAAAAATACCAGTTGGTTCTGTTAGGATAATAGGATATGTTATCAACACGAGATGAATCAATGATGGAGGAATAAAAATCGCTTTGGTTCGGCTTTTCTGAAAATTCTTTCACTTGTCCTGCTATTGTGGATTAACAAATACATTATCAGTTATTATCACGCCTCCCTTTTAAAACACTGCCATTTATTAGAACTGAGAAAAACAGAGTTGGAAGGGACCTTGGAGGTCTTCTAGGCCAACCCCTTGCTGAAGCAAGAGACTTTATACCAAAAGATTGTCCAATCTCATTTTAAAAACCTCCAGTAATGGAGCACCTATAAGCTCTGTAGCAGGGGTGGGTTCTAACTTACCTCGCTGCCGGTTTGCTTCCTCCTGCGCCACACGGCCGTATGCACATGCACAGTGCTGAAAACTCGGCTTCTGCACATGCACAGAAGCAAAAAATAGCTTCTGCGCATACGCAGAAGTGAAATACAAGATGGCGGCATCTATGGTGCTGCCAAGAGAGCCAGTTCGTGGATGTGGTCAGCTGGCCATCGCTCCCGGTTCAGCGAGCGGGGGGAAATTCCTGCTACCGGTTCTAAAGAACCGGTCCAAACCAGGAGGAACCCACCTCTGGTCTGTAGGCAAGCCATTCCATCAGTTAATTGTTCTCCCTGACAGGTAATTTCCCCTTAGTTCTAGGGTGGATGTCTCTTTAATGATGTTCCACCTGTTGCTTCTTGTCCTACTCTCAGTTCTTTGGAGAATAGGTCAACCTCTTCTTCTCTATGACAGCCCCTCAAGTACTTGAAGACTGTTATCATATTACCCCAGGCCTTCTCTTCGTTAGAGTAGACGTATTGTCAGAATCCCAAAAGAGTGACTCTGTCATTCAGTTAAGAGAAGGGGGGTCTTGGAGTTGATTTATTAGCATTGCCTGTATCAACTGATGTTTTACAACGTATATCCTGGCACCAAGCATCTTGAGATCTCTTCATCCTGGGAGATGGTTTATGAGGGGCAATGTGGGATATTTCACTTAAAGTGGGAACGGAAAGAAGCTCCAGGAAACATATGTTCATCTGGTTCCCAGAGCAGTGGATTAAAGAAAACCTTTTCACACTAGTGTATTGGCCAGGCTCTGAATTCTGGCTAATGGGGAGGGGTCTCTACCGCTTTAACTCCACCTGTTTTGCCTAAGGGTATTCAGATGTTGCTTTGAATGGAATGCTTCACATCTGCTTAATAAAAGATCCTTTTGAAATACTTGACTCAGAAGTTCTCGCTTTCTTAAGTTAGACGGAGAGGCAATCCTTACACGTATCTTCCATTCCGTTACTTCTTGTCTTGCCCTCAGGAAATTTTGGCCTGTCAATATTCTCTATTAGACATTTCGAATAGTGTATATATTAAACTACAGATTGCTAATTAGGGATTAGAGATGGTGGAAAGGTCCACTTGGCTCAGGGTGGATTTGATTTAAATCAAGTCTATTTCAATCATGATTTCAATCACCAGTAAAAAGGCTTCATTTAAATCAACTCGATTTAAACCACAATTTTTAAAGAGCAATTGTCATCTCTGTCCCGCAGCAGCTCCTCCTCTGACCCGCTGTTGACTCACTGACAGTCCCATTCACTTTAATGGGATGGCTGGTGATGCGGCAGGGACACACACAAGGTGAGGGACGTGGCAGGCAGCAGGTGAGTGGATGCCCGCTAACAGGCGCTGCCAGGATGGATCTGAAATGACAGGTGCTCTTTGAATATAAGGATTCATCCTTGCTGGTAGTTAGAATCTTTAATATTACTATTTGCAAATAAAATGAAGGTTTCCTGTTTAGCTTGCAAAGCTTGGATTCATTGAATGAGTTTACCAAAAATGTAAATATTGCAGAATCTACAGCCTCAAGCTACATAACCAAGGTCCATTTCATGCTGAATTATCTAAATTATTAATGTATCTTAAATAGAAAACTATCGTAAGATAGATTTTTTACCCCAAAAGCATTTTATTAAAATAAATTTGATTTAAAAATAAAAAAATCAGATTTAAATAAAACAAACCAGATTTAAATTTAAAAAATCTGATTTTTTTTTTAAAAATCATCAATTTTTACCCACCCTGATTATAAAAAATGCCAGGGCACCATATGGGTTATTATAGGAAAAAGGGAGGTTTGTACCTGTCACCCTAAATTGTTTATAAATTGCCTTCCATTGAGGACCTGTATACTGCATGAGTCAAAAAGAGGGCCGTGAAAATATTTACTGACCCCTCACATCCTGGACATAAATTGTTTCAACTCCTACCCTCAAAACGATGCTATAGAGCACTGCACACCAAGACAACTAGACACAAGAACAGTTTTTCCCCGAACGCCATCACTCTGCTAAACAAATAATTCCCTCACCACTGTCAAATTATTCACTAAGGCTTCATTACTATTACTATTAGTTTTTCTCATCGTTCCTATCACCCATCTCCTCCCACTTATGACTGTATGACTGTAACTTGTTGCTTGTATCCTTATGATTTATATCAATATTGTTTCCTGATTGCTTATTTGTACCCTATGACAATCATTATGTGTTTTACCTCATGATTCTTGACAAATGTATCTTTTCTTTTATGTACACTGAGAGCATATGCACCAAAAATAAATTCCTTGTGTGTCCAATCACACTTGGCCAATAAATAATTCTATTCTATTCTATTAAAAACTTGCTGAAACAGGATAATGATAATGATACAGGTAATCCTTGACTTACAACCACAACTGAGACTGGCATTTTGGTCGCTAAGTGATGCAGTCATTAAGTGAGTCATCATTATGGCTGGACCTATTTTTATGATCATTTTTACTGTCATCAGTAAGCAAATCATATGGTCATTAAGCGATCCCATTGAGTTTGCTTTATTTTGGAAGGAAGGTTACAAATGGTAATCCTGTGGCAACCAGACTCTGCAACCACTGTTAATGAGAGCCAGTTGCCAAGTGTACAAATTGTGATGACTTGACCATGGGAGGGGTGATGTGAAGGTCATAATGTCGGTTGGCGGGACCAAGGGGGAGAGCCTTCTCTGTCGGGGCTCCAGCTCTCTGGAACCAACTACCCCCAGAGATCCAAACTATTCCCACCTTGCTGGCCTTCCGGAAAGCCATTAAGACGTGGGTATTCCTGCAGGCGGGGTATTGAGACCGCTGAATATCTTGGTCTGACCCATGTATGTACTGCTTGTGTTGTTTGATATTTTTTTTTAAATTGCTATTTTATTGTTTGTATTTTCTATTGTATTATAGCTGTTCTTGTACATGTTGTACGCCGCTCTGAGTCCCCAGGGAGTAGGGCGGCATATAAGAATCGCTAAATAAGTAAATAAATAAATAAATAAATAACTATGAGGATGCATCACCAGTCACAGTTTCAGAGACTGTCATAACTTTGAACCTTCATTAAATGAACAAAGAGCTACCTATAGTGTCAATGAAGACAATAATGAACGTACTTTCAATACCTTCTAATATATGATGTGATTTGTTAATAATAAATTGCACTTCCTTTCTGGTTTAAAATAGGTATGGGAAAATATAGGACACAGGACAGGTAAAGGTGTGGGGGGAAAAAGGGACATAAGTAACCTTCTGCTTTAGGTAAGCCTGATAGGTTAGAATGATAGACCAAGCACCAGCAAAGAGATCAATACAATATTTACAGGGCATTATTATTTTTTTGAGATGTGCTTGCTTACGTGTGCAATACAGAGAGACAGCCTGAGAATAATGGGATGAAATTATTTCACTGGTGTTTATGCACACCTCTGCAATAGTTTTAGAAATATTCAAAGTTTTCAAAGTTATACACCAGGTCAGAAAGCATTAGCAGAGGTCACCTGACATAGATAAATAGCAACGATAAATAAGCACTTTAAGGGTACTTCCAGCTGTGGCTTTTATAGTGCAGTGTCACCCCCATAATTTTATTGAAGGAGCCCCCCCAAAAAAATTAGACTTCCTTTCTAATCCTATTGTCTTTTTCTTTCTTTCTTTCTGCCCTGTTCCGTTATCAGGTTGATCTCCAAAATGCATCTATATGACCTTTTCTATAAGACTCTGTTTTAACACATTGACTTGTCCTCTGTCCAAGGTTCTGAATGATCAATCCCAGTGCAATAATTACTTGGGCTTACAGTCAAGCAAGCAATTCATACGGAAAGTTTTGTTTGTTTTTCTTGGGGGAAAAAAAGAAATCTCAGCTCTCCAAAAGAGATATAGTTTTGTCAAATATTCTCCTATCTGACCATAAAGGCTACTGTTGAATAACAGCATATAATATCAAAGAGAAATAATCACCCGAATAATGATTATTCCCTATGATTAATGCTCGCAGGAACTAGGTATGTCTAGTCTAACAAAGAGAAGGATTGGGGATGATATGATAGCAGTCTTCCAAAATTTGGGGGGCCTTCATAGAGAAGAGGAGGGTTCAAACTTTTTTTCCAAAGCATTTGAGGGCAGGACAATAAATAACGGATGGAAACTAATCAAGGAGAGATCCAACCTTGAATTAAGGAGAAATTTTGGGGCAGCAAGAACAATTAATCAATGGAACAAATTGCATCCAGAAGTTGTGAATGCTCCAACACTGGATATTTTCAAACATTGACTGGACAACTCTTTTGACTGAGATGGTATAGGGTCTCCTGCCTTGAGCAGGGAATTGGACTAGAAGACCTCCAAGATTCCTTCCAATTCTGTTTTTCTCTATTCTGTAAATTTAGTTTATTATTAGAGTTGGAAGGGATCTTGTAGGTCATCTAGTCCAACCCCCTGCTCAAGCAGGAGTTCCTACACCATTTGAGACAGATGGCAGTCCAGTCTCCCCTTGAAGGTCGCAAGTGTTGGGGCTCTCACAACCTCCGCTGGCAAGCTGTTCCACTGGTTGATTGCTCTCACCAAATTGTCATTGTTTAGTGTGTGTTACTGTACATGTAACACACACTAGATAAAGATAGATAGATGGATGGATGGATGGATGGATGGATGGATGGATAGATAGATAGATAGATAGATAGATAGATAGATAGATAGATAGATAGATAGATAGATAGATAGATAGATAGATAGACAGATAGAAGGTATGTAGATAGATAGATAGATAGATAGATAGATAGATAGATAGATAGATAGATAGATAGACAGATAGATAGATAGATAGAATGTAGATAGATAGATAGATAGATAGATAGATAGATAGATAGATGATAGATAGATAGATAGATAGATAGATAGATAGATAGATAGATAGATAGATAGATAGATAGATAGATAGATAGATAGGGATTTTTTTTTTTTAGCAAAGAAGACTTTTATTCTGTTATCAGCCTTTCAAGGTAGACCAAGAGTAGAAAACTAAAGTTACGAGTGCTAATATTACTTTCATTATGAAGTTGCAGTAACAGATTCTTGTAAGTCTGAAGGCACTTCCTCCCTGCCCCCTTTACCTTCATGAGAATTAGGGAGGGTCTTCTGTGAGACACCTGCTTTCTCAGCTTACAAATCTGCTCAGGACTCTGATTTCTTTTATCTGACTGTTGTCTTGGTATCTGCTTTTCCTCCAGGTTATTGTCACAGCCCATTATAGTTGTTGACCCTTAATAGGGTTAGACTTTGGCTATAATAGGCAAATGTGAGCCTAAACCTTTCCTGTCCCATCACTATTTTCTTTTAGTTTCCTCCCTGTTTGGCAAAAGGAATCCTAAATGTTTCTTGTCCACAAACAAGATCGTCTGTTCTAATTAAGGATTTCAGTCTATTTATTATTCTTTTTTTTCCCTTTTCCTTTTGGCAGCTAAGGGAATAAACTGATTCACTTTAAATAAAGTTTGCACTTGCATAGTATAAATATTGGCACTTAAAGAAAATAAAAGGAAGCCCGGTTTTTAAAAAGCTTTGGATGGAATATGTATCCTAGCATCTCAGTTTTGATCTTGAACAGTACATGATCATCTTAGCTGGCATGAAATTGTTTCCAATTTCTTAATCTCATTAAGAGTAAATAAGAAAATAGTTGATGGAAACTGTTTAGGTTTTTTTTTTTAAAAAAGAATTAATAAAAACAAGGTAACAATGTAAATTAAAACACCATCTGGTTCCAGCACAGTTCAAACGGATAGTCAAGATTTAACGTTCTGCAAATGAAAGGCCTGTCAAAATAGAATAGCTGCTTCTGGCTTTCTTAAGGCCCTCAACAGTAGATAAGAGACAATTCTGGCAGTTTCATAATGAGGCACCATCATGAAAAATCTTCAGAGAACACCAAAGTCAGGAGGTGTGTATGAGTTGCAAAGTATAGTACAATGTAGAGTTGTGCAAGAGGGCCTTAGATTGACCTTAATGCAGGGCTTTTTACAGTGGTGGGATTCAAATACTTTAACAACTGGTTCTCTGCCCTAATGGGTGGGTGGGTGGGCGTGGCCATGGTGGGTGTGACCATGGTGTGTGACAGGCAGCACTCGGCCTCCGGCACCCCCCAGGAGCAAAAACGGTCCGCGGGGGGATGTGTCGACTCCCCACGCACTGTTTTGGGCCTAGTAGGTCTCCCTGCAGCCTCCTGGGTGCAAAAACGGGCCACAGGGAGCCCGTTCCGCACCTCCCTGAGCAGCATTTTGGGCTAGTAGGCCTCCCTGCAGTCTCCTGGGAGTGGAAATGGGCTGTGGGCATGGCCATGGTGGGTGAGGCCATGGTGTGTGACAGGCAGCACTCGGCCTCCTGCACCCCCCGGGAGCAAAAAACGGTCCGCGGGGGGATGTGTCGACTCCCCACGCACTGTTTTGGGCCTAGTAGGTCTCCCTGCAGCCTCCTGGGTGCAAAAACGGGCCATAGGGAGCCCGTTCCGCACCTCCCTGAGCAGCATTTTGGGCCAGTAGGCCTCCCTGCAGCCTCCTGGGAGTGAAAATGGGCTGCGGGGGGAGCCACACACTCCGTGCCCCATTTTGGGCCTAATAGGCCTCCCTGCACTTTCCTGGGAGCCAAAATGGGGCACCTGGGAACTCCTGGAAGGGGCGGGGAGGGGAGCCAGTAATTTAACTACCGGTTCGCCCGAACCGGCCCAAACCAGCTGAATCCCACCACTGATCATGGAGATAATATAATTCTTTTTCTCAGCCAAAGAAGAGATAGCATGTCCCTCAACAAAACCTTCTGCATTATCTTACAGCCACCATATTGTCTCTTCCATTTTCTACACAGCCTCCTCGGTCACTTACAAAAGCTGAAAATAGCATTCAGGGAACCAACTCAAAATGCTCTTGTAGATATTGGAAGAACTGAAGAAGGTTGTAGAGTGCTGGAAGAATCTGAAAACCAGTTATCTGGTGGTCTTTCATAAGCTTCATTAGGTTTACAATGTAGTGATATGCTTTGGAGTCCTTGGTGCTTTTCAAGCTTGGTTGTTTTCTTGCAGACAGTTCATTACTCAAGTAGAAAATATCTTCATTAGTAGCACTGATGATGTTACCTAGTTGGGTAATGAGACATCTGAAAGAAAGCAACCAAGCTCAGAGAGCACCAAGGACTCCACAATTCAACCCCAATCTACAAATATTCTCTTCTATTAGTACTATGCTTGTGCTGATGAAATATTGACTTAGCAATATCATGCATAAGCTTCATAAACATTCTGAACGTTTTTTCCCCCATAGTTCCATTGCAATAATGATTTTTCAACTTAAGGATATCAAGGTAGGTCTTTCTGCTGGTACCTCCATCACTCAAGATGAGGCAAAAGGTTTTCAGAGAAAAACACTTGTTCATGGTAACATCCTGAGTAATTTGTATAATACTTGCTTCAATCAGCTACTTTATTTATATTTAGTGCTAAAAATATCTCATATATTTTCTTGAGATTCTTAAAAGCAACCTTTCATGCTATTATGGTTGTATATTTATTTTATTGGCATGTTCATTATTCTGTGACTTTTGTAAACCTGGGAACAGCAGCAACAATAAACACAATATACATGGTGTATTTTAAAGAGCAAGAATATTTAACATGAAATATTAATAGCCCTATATAAATTCTGTAAGAATACAACAGTGAATGTTGGAGAGCACCTAAGGGCTAATCTTGGAGTGTGAATATCTATCTGTCTGTCTGTCTGTCTGTCTGTCTGTCTGTCTGTCTGTCTGTCTGTCTGTCTGTCTATCTATCTATCTCTATCTCTATCTCTATCTCTATCTCTATCTCTATCTCTATCTCTATCTCTTATCTGTCTGTTTCTGTCTGTCTGTCTGTCTGTCTGTCTGTCTGTCTGTCTATCTATCTATCTATCTATCTATCTATCTATCTATCTATCTATCTATCTATCTATCTCTATCACTATCACTATCTCTCATCTATCTATCTATCTATCTAATCTATCTATCTATCTATCTATCTATCTATCTATCTATCTATCTATCTATCTATCTATCTACCTACCTACCTACCTACCTACCTACCTACCTACCTATCTATCTACCTACCTACCTACCTACCTACCTACCTACCTACCTACCTACCTACCTACCTAACCTACCTAACCTACCTACCTATAGATATAGATATAGATATAGATATATTGTAGATATAGATATAGATATATAGATACTGTATATAGATATATAGATATACATATATAGATATATAATTTCAGGCATTTACAAGTCTTCTGGCTCTGTCAGCATTGATCAATGGATGCTAGCAAACTGAGGTCAGACATTTGCTTTTATATATACCATATCACTCCATGGATGTGTTTTTCAGTTTGTTTGATAGATTTTCCAGAAAAAAAACAATGAAGACTGAATCTTTTAAATAAGCAATAAAGGGTTCCAGGGCTGTCTAATCTCTTTTTAAAAGCTTCCAGTGATGGAGCATCCACAACTTCCAAAGGCAAGCCATTCTACTAGCTAATTGTTCTCACTGTCAGGAAATTTTTCCGTAGTTCTAGGTTGGTTCTTATGTTAAAGGGATTTGTACTCCAGTTATACTGTATAACAATGAGAATTTTTCTTGAGTCAACAACATTTCTCTGGGTATCAATACATCCTAAAGAGTTTGATTGTGTTTTACTTTTGTTGTTTGCTTCTGCAAACTTTAGCAATAGCACTTTAGCAATAGCACTTTACTTATATACCGCTTCATAATGCTTTACAGCACTCTCTAAGCGGTTTACAGAGTTCAGCATATTGCCCCCAACAATCTGGGTCCTCATTTTACCCACCTCGGAAGGATGGAAGGCTGAGTCAACCTTGAGCCTAGTGAGATTTGAACAGCTGAACTGCTAAACTAGCAATCAGCTGAAGGTTGCAATGCTGCTTTTAACCACTGCGCTATCTCAGCTCCTAACTTTCCCCCATCACTACTTCTTGTTAAATTAATAGCAAGTGGAAACTATATAGTCCTTAAAAAAACAATATTTCCTCTCAAATTCTAACAAGCCAATATTTCCCTCTGAAATTAAAAGTTGCATGCATTAAATTAGGAAGTGCTAGGGAAAGAAGAAATATTTGTTTTTAAAGGCAGGGGGGAAAATAAAGGAAATTACAGTATACTGAAAAGTCTTCAAAACGAATAGGTGTTAAGGAAATTTGGAGTTTTGTTAATTGAAGTAAATCTTCCATCTTCTCTATATAATTCCCCTGGCCTGATCAATCAAGAGAAACATGCCCATACAGACCCAATTAAGAAAAGTTTATTTAAAAGTGAAAAAAGCTATTCAGTCCACAGCCTATTCCTTCTGTAACAGAGATAAGTGAACAGCTCTGTTTTACAAACTGGCATTTAATGCCAAGTTCCCCCTAATTCTAAACCCCATAAATTAGTCAAATGGCCAGAATCTCTATTCTATAACAGAGAAAAGCAGTTCGATTCTGACTGGATACATGCTGACTGAAACCCAAATCATTTGAAGGGCATAAGATGATTTCAAACATACTAGACACTACCATGGGTTTGCTCATTGCTTATTTTTATGTATTTATTTTTTGTACTGGCTGTTTGAACGCACTATGTGCAATGTAGCCATTAAGAACATATAGTTTCTCCACCCTACCTAAACTTTTTGCACTGAAGCATTTTGCGGCTTTCATTGTTATAAAACAGGGAAATATAGGAACTCCGTCCTCTTGCTAATTAACTCCACATCATCCTGAGAATAATCAATACCTCTCACTGAAGCGTCTCTTTACCCTTGTAATAGACTTTTATAACATTCTATTAGTGTCAGGAAGAGAACACCTACATTTCCCCTCATTGGTTTTCTTCTGTTTGACGAAAGAGTATTTGCTGTAGCAATTTTTTTCTCAAAAAAAAGGAAAAGGAAAAAGCAAATATGGGGAAAATACTCATGAATGAGGGAAGGTCTTGTACTTCTAAAATGAGCAAGAAGAGAGTCTAGGTTCCCTGCTTTTTATTTGCAATCCGTAGACCAGTGGTGGTTTTCAGCCGGTTCGGACCGGTTCGGGTGAACCGGTTAGTGGAAATTTTGAGCAGTTCGGAGAACTGGCAAATACCACCGCTGGCTGGCCCCGCTGTCACGCCCCTGCCGTTCCCTGTCCTATATTCCCTTGTTTTTTAGCTCAGCTGATTTGCACGACAAAGTGGATTGTCGCACCTCAGCTGAGCTAAACAACAGCTCAGCTCACCAGCGCTGATACCAAGGGCGGTCTTTGAGTGCTTTGCGCGCGAAGTGTGCATTAGGCGTGTGCGCGAAGCACGCTCTCATAGAAACAGTAGAAAAGATTTGGAATCCCACCACTGTTGTTTCTCTTAAAACCTCCAGAAGGAAATTTATCCATGGCAGTTATTCACGTGGATTGATAACGTGTCATTAAAACGACACTAAAGTTTAAAAAATGCATGCATTTCTTCAAGTGAGTTGGCCAGAGAAGTTCTTGACATATTTAAAAGGCAAATCGTAAGTGGAAAGTTTAAGTTAAATTAATTCTTACAACTCCGTTTCTTCTAAATCAGGAAGTGAGGTTTGAATATCTTGGCCTCATTAAACCAACTATTGAGCAATTCAAAAACTTTCCTACCCTGGCTGAACAGCCGCCGTTTATATTAAAAGTTTTCTAATGACATTCTCTCAGCACTATTTTTAAATCATTTTATTCTCCCTTGTTCTTGTTCCACTTCTGTCAAAAAAGAAACGGTAACAGGGGAGGATTATTTAAATGAGTCCATGGTATTATATAGTTTGTTTATGTGACTGATCCTTCAAAAAGGTCTTCCTAAAATATCATATCTTGGCCAACAGATAATAATTTAATGAGAAACTTCTGAATTCTATTATTCCAAACTTCCAGGCAATGTCCATTCAAAGAAGGCAGGTGATGGGCTACTTAAAATTCCTTGGCTGAGGTTTTTTTTTTCCATTCAACCCATTGGCTTTCAATATCTTTGATGATATGCACATTCTTTTTGATTATATAATGTAATTGGTCATTTTCCTGGCCGTCTAAAACTTTTGTGCCTCTATACTACTTTTTTCCTGCTTAGCTAGTCCAACTCTGTCGTAATGAAGAAATCAAGTTACAACACCGAGTTTCTTCCTCTCCCCAACAATGTGTAAAGAGATCACTTTGAAAAGTCATACTCATTTTTGTGCACATCACTTGTAATACATTTCTGCAGGCACTTTCCCACAAGTGTCACTTCTGCAATATTTCTCCCTAAAATTGTATTGCCATTTATCTATTATTTACTCTTTTTTGTTCATAACAATGACCCAAAACAAAATCCAGAAAAATGTATATGTTAATACCTCTCTTATAGTATGTGTGTTTATAGGTTCTATCTCTGTGTGTATGCATGTGATGTACATTTTCATAAACTGAAAAGGAGGGAATTAAAATTCAAAATGTAACTATTTCTAACCCACCCATTTGCCTTAGCTGTACAGATCCAAATAGTTTCCACCAGCCAAGAAAAAAGATTCATTCATCATTTTTCTAAAGAAAGCCTTCGTCTCATTTTAGCTTTAAAAACTTGAATTATTTCATGCATTTCAAACTGAAGAGGCAAAAAAATATGCTCCCACAGAAGCTGGAAATAAACCTCATTAGCCTGATCTTACAAGTGAACCTTATGTTGCATTTATTGCATTTTGAAGAATAATGGCCTATTTTTTTCTATCCATATTTGAATTGAACTCCAATACACTTTGGCTTCAGCACATGTCCACCACATATGATAAAAAGAGCCCAGTATTTGCTGACATTTCCAACATTTCATAGATTTATCTTTAAACATTTTAGCTATCCTTTCCGGTGACATGTGCCATCTATAAAACATTTTATAGATATTTTCTTTATATGCTGTTGCCATTGTCAATTTATAATTTCTTTCCCAAAAGCAGTTGCCATTTATCCAATTCTATATTCAAATATGGATAGAAAAAATATTGAAACAACGTATAGAGCTGAAACCAGAGATATTCCTGTTGAGTATATTACCAGAGAAATTTAATAAAGAATAGAATAGAATAGAATAGAATAGAATAGAATAGAATAGAATAGAATAGATAGAATAGAATAGAATAGAATAGAATTCTTTATTGGCCAGTGTGATTGAACACACAAGGAATTTGTCTTTGGTGCATATGCTCTCAGTGTACATAAAAGAAAAGATACATTTGTCAAGAATCATGAGGTACAACACTTAATGATTGTCATAGGGTTCAAATCAAGAAATCAAGAAGATACATATTTAATCATTCCTTTAATTACTGCAACTAGAATTGCATTTGCGCAAAAGTGGAAAGCAACAAAAGCCCCTGCTGAAGGGGAGGTAATCAAAAAAATATTGGACTATGCAGAAATGAATAGATTGACAATGAAAATTAAAGATAAGGAAGACTCTGAATATTATAATGTATGGGGGAGATTTTATGATTGGATAAAAATGAATATGCATAGAAAATAGTAACACCGATTAAAGTGGAAGAAAATAGAAAATTAAAGGTGGTAGACCCAGATGACAAAATTAGGTGGTCAAGGAGGCAGCATTAAGATAGTAGTAAATATACCTAGTAAAATATATGATATATGTATAAATATAGATATTGAAAAAAATATAAGTCTAAGAGTTGCACCGATAACTAAATGCAGTTAGGGATATGAGCTACCTGTCTGTTAACCATAATATGAAATATGATTAGATTCACTCAGGGAAGGGATAAGAGGGAGGAAGAGGAAGTAGAGAAGGAAGGGGAGAAGGGGAGAGGAGGGAAGTGGGAAAGGGGGGAGAGAAGGAGAAAGAAGGTAGAGGGAAGAGATGGAGATAGAGGGAGGGGAGTGATATGAAATATGGGGGGGAAACAGATGGGCAATAAAAGTATAAAAGGTGCAAAATTAGGATGTTTGTTTATGGTTTATTGAATAGAAATATATAACTATGTATATTTTCTTATGATTTATGGTATTTGTATGGATGTATATGTGGAGAAAAATAATATATATATATATATATATATATATATATATATATATATATATATATATATATATATATATATATATATATATATATATATATATATATATATATATATATATATATATATATATATATATAGTCTCCCTTTATTTTCATTTATCAGCAAAAAATGTTACACACACATATATATGTGTGTGTTGTTAAATTGTTGCCTTACAAGGCAGGCGGC
>JALIGW010000084.1:1258771-1493771 GCA_023053685.1 Diadophis punctatus similis
TGCTGTTTCCTGCCCTAGCTAGCTGAGGTGCTTGAAGGGGTAGACAACAAATTATCTGATATTTCTCCAATATTTTCCTCTTCCCAATGTGTGTGTGTGTGTGTGTGTGTGTGTGTGTGTGTGTGTGTGTGTGTGTGTGTACATGGGGGTGGTGGACTAGATGACCTATATGGTCCCTTCCAACTCTGTTAATTCTGTTAAAGTTGTCCTGAAATGATGCTGGCCTGGAAAGCTATCAATGCACTTCTGCACGAGTTTGGAAAAGCAGGGATCACAAAGTATGGGAAAGGTAAAACGATAAGCCCGACTAACTCTAGGCCCATCCCACATACATTTTGGGAAGACGATGTCTAATCCAGAGAAAGTAGCAGAAAATGTCCCTCCCTAATTTGCCTATCCATGGAGAAGGTAGAGAAAATTAAACACCATTTGAAGGCAGCTGTAATGATGTGGATCTGGAAAAGGTAAATTTGGCATACACCTCAGCCATATAAAATTGCAACGTGGCATCTTTCTTTCTGAAGCTCCTTCATGACCATTTTCCACTGCACGCCCCATATGAATTTCTCCAGAGCAAAACATAGTGTTCTTCTACGATGCTCATTTAAGGCAACTTTAGGACTAACTACGATGTATTTCACCACAGGGAGCTACAAATATCACTGAAGTGAAATGTTTTTTAAAAAAAGAGTTTTGAAGTTTGGGAAGTATAACTCTTCTCCACAGGAATGGAAATTGCAGTAGCTGCCTCTTATTTTGCTCACCAATGTACCTATAACAAAATTATGTTGTCTCCAGCTATTTTGGCATGATACAAAGGGCCCAAACTCAAAAATAAAGAAATTTAGTATCCTTTTCTATCCAGAAAAAAAAATGAATCAAATGAACCAAAAGATGAACCAAATAGTTGTTTCTTAATCATAGTCTAAGACCAGTTTAGTCTGTCACCATTTTACTTTTCCTGATGTGAAATATTTGGGTCTAAAGGAACAGTAAGGAACAGAAGTTTATCATATACGTGCAATACCCTTCCAAGAAATACAGGATACTAATTTAACTTTATTTTCACAACACCTTTATAAGGTAGGCTAGTCTGAGTGGCTCAAGGTCAATCAAGAGTTCCATAGAGCAGAATCCTACCTCTACACACTCATTTTTTTTTCTTCATTGTATTATTTCATTTTTCTAAAATCAATTTCTGCTAAAGTGGTTGCTCACAGGCAGAACTCAATCAAAGGTGACATTTTAATGTATAGTCCAGCCCACAGAGCAAATATTACAAAATTAACACTGGAATAAAATGAAAAATGCATTAATGCATATTTACTATTACTACTAGCTTAACTATTACCAATATGGGAAAAAAAAAAACCAATTCAGTTCCTCTACCTTTGACTCTTTATATAAATATATCACTTATACACTATCTCCTTGTCAAAAACATTCAACAGTGTAAGTATATAATGATCAGCCTAATCAAATCTTGAACAAGATATACAACTAAGATAATTCCTATATTTAAACCAAGGTATCAATTGTTGCATACAACTTAATATAATATGTTTAAATAATCATGGAGCTTCCATTTAATTGCAAGATGAAAACCACAAAACAGAAAATTTCATTCTGGGATGATAATTAGGAATTTAGTTATTCATCACTAAATGTCTCACACTTTATTTATTACACTGAAAGAAAATAAAAAATAAATGAAGCTGCTAATAGTACAAGATACACATTTTGATAACATAAATTCTGAGCAACTAGCAACAAATTCATCTGTAAACACAGACTAATGTATTTTATAATTTTCAGCACTTAATTTATGCATGGGAAGGGTATTCCTTACACAAATGAAACAAATGCACACTTGCAACTAATTCTGTGCTGCCAAAAATAAGATATTCCTAATATTGTATTTTACATAGAGAGAAGTTTTAAATTGCTCTCTTAACAGCATCTAATTATCTCCAGTAATGCCTCTATGACAATTTAAATGGCTGTTTCACTATTTAAAACTAGAATCATTTAACGTACGAGGAAAATCCATTTGAACATAATTTAGGCAATTTAGGTAGTAAATATCAAATTACTGTAGGTTTTGGAAACGTTATTAGCCTGTTATTTGTTGTCTTCGAAAAAGTGAAGAAAACAGAACAAATGTAACATATTTGTGCTGAACACTGCTAAATGCCTGGACCAAGTTGGCTTGTTCATTTTTATCTGTAGCAATCAAAATTGGATCAGCTGGAAGATTTCAAAAGTACATCACCACAGAATGGAATGGGATGGATGGATAGACAGATCTGGTTGCAATACACTGCTTGTGGATTTTTTTTTAAAAAAAAAAACATGTGTCAATGTTGTTAAATGACAAAAGTTACAACAAATTATCCTATGAGCAAATTAAGAGCATATTCCCCCAGACTTAAGTTATAGGTGAGGCAACACCTCTTGCTTACCTGACTAAACCAACAAGGAACGAAATAATGCCAACACTTAAAAAACTTTTGATAGGGAGAACCCATTCATTCCATAATTCAAATATGATTTTTTTTTCATACAAGGGAGGCGGAGGAAAACTATATACAGAATTCCAGACTAGTAAGTGCTACTGCAAAGAAAGTGAAACCTTTCCAAAGACAAAGTTCAAGTGAACTTCAGAGAGGAAGAAGGTATAACAATTAACTGGCACTCCTATTCTCTCCAATTCCTTGCCCTGCGACTCAAAGCTCTTCCTTCCGTCCGCTGACAAGCCGCAAAAAACCACCTGCTTTGCTAAAACAGAAAGCACCTTTCTGCAGGATGTACACACACCATTGATACCTTTTTCTCCTAAGACGAAAACCCATCAGCTTCCTGGACCTTCCTTCTCTCCTGCTTTATTCCATCAAGAGGCATTCCAAATCTCTATTCTAATCACACAGCCAGAAACCAAACACAAGAACAAACCTTTTCCTGCATTAATGTTGGCACGACACTGAATGGGAGCTACATAACAATGGCAGCCAAACATGTCAATTTGTGCCTCTCCCACCCACCCACCCACCCCCACTCAACCACTCTTCCGCACACCTCTACACTGAGCCCTTTCCATATCTAGGGAAAGAGTTTCATTCTTTCAATCTGTTACCATTTGCAAGAGATGCCTCTACCTAGAGAGCCTTCCTTCCTTCCCCTCCCTCCCTTTGCAATCCCTTGCTGCTTTCTTTAAATTGTTTAAAACCTTTTTCTTTCCTTTTTCTTTTTGCCTCCTTACCTGAAGGGCATCTCCCACAACTGCAATTAACTGCCAAGATTTCATTGTCGGCTGCAAACGGCTTTCTCTTTCCTCGCCCGGAGAGAACAAGGGAAGTAAGGGAAACCAGAAAACTGCCTCCACGTGCTGGTAATATAAATGAACGCAGGCATCTGTCGGGTTCTATGCACGCTTGCTCTCTTCTTGATCCCCTCCCTCTGTTATTTTTTTTCCTTCTCTCTCTCTCTCTCTCTCTCCTCTCCTCTCTCTCTCCTCTCTCTCTCTCTCTCTCTCTCTCTCTCTCTCTCTCTCTCTCTCTCTCTCTCTCTCTCTCTCTCTCTGCCCTCCTCTCTCTCTCTCTCCCTCTGTCTCTCTCTCTCTCTCTCTCTCCCTCTGTCTCTCTCTCCCTGGTTGCTTTCACAATCTCTCTTCAGGTGTTATTGGATGCCCCACTGCTGTTCTGCGGCTCCAGGAAAGGCTCAACACAATAAGTAAAAACAAAGAGAGTAAAGGGATAAATGCCAAGATAGAAGGAAGAGGGGCAAGTGAAGCAAGGCCCAGGCTGAGGAGGCTTGGGATAAGCTGCCCCCTACTTTCAACCCAAGATGAAATATGCATTAGAATTGTACATTCCTTCGGCAGAGTTTACCCCAAAGCCTTGTCATCCACCTCTCGGCTTGGTTCTCCTCTACCCCTCGCTCAATCTGTCTCTTGCACGTGTGCGTTTCTTGCTCTTTCAAGCATTAAATACGCGCCACATGACACCATAGGGCACCTTGCATGGGCTTCCATGCCTTCTGCTTGACAACCAATTCTAACTCGTGAGTAATGAAATCTCTCAAGGCCACAATGGAGGCACCTCGGTTATTTATGCCACGTCTGCATCACTCAGAGCTTTTCTGGGGTAGCCTGCCTAGCTCCCATTATACCCAACTGGCATCCTACTTACGTGTGAATCTAGCTGCGTTTACAAATGTTTCTAATAATGATGCACAACAGGAAGGGAGTGTGTGTGTGTGTGTGTGTGTAGGGGGGGGTAGGATTCTTTGTAGTACAGCTCCTTCTCTCTCTCTGTTGTTTCAGTCATGCACACACAGAGCACTGTTGAATTACTCCCCAGTTCAGGAAATCCAAAGTGCTCCTTCCTGTTTGATTTTGAGCAAAAAAAAAAAAAAAAAACCAAGGGCAATGCTATTCCAAATAAATGGTAAGATAAGAGAAAGTTAGATGGGAATTTGTAGCATGGAAAGCTTGGTTATTGCTCCCCGAGTCACGTGCTTAGCAAAAGAACAGGCAAGGCACGCTTAAGTTTAGTTTAGTCGCATCCTGTGTGGGGGCTGGATTTTGTTTAATGCCCACTTTTGGCTGAGGCATCTTTGACTGCTGTGGCAAATGACCTCTTTCAGGCTAAGAAGCAAAAAGAGAGATTCTGTGGCTTATCTTTTTTTCCCCCTGCTCTACATCGCAAATGAGTTTTGGGTGAGGCAGGTATTCTTAATGAGATCCAGTTCCTTTCCTGCTACACAAGTTGTGTGGGAAATGCATGTTTCAGAGGCAAAAGGTCTGGGATGCATCTGAAATGCTTAAAAGGGATAATCACACAAGGATCCTCATTATGTTGTTTACTGTCCTGGAGACACCAGGATGGTGTCTTACGCTTTCAGATGGAGTTACAGCAAGCAATCTCAATTGCACGTGACTAGCTGAAATGGCCTTAACTAGGAGAGTCAACAGTCCTATTTCTGTTACGATACTTATTTCCAACAATAAACCAGCCACACTTATACACTTTGCAGATGAACCTGCCTATTAGAAAAGGAATGAGTTTTCCGTTGAAAAGAATAGTGCCCTTAGTTAATGGAAACATGATAAGAAGGATATATATATATATATATATATATATATATATATATATATATATATATATATATATATATATATATATATATATATATATATATATATATATATATATATATCCCTTTATTTTCATTTATCAGCAAAAAATGTTTATAGATAGATAGATAGATAGATAGATAGATAGATAGATAGATAGAGATAGATAGATAGATAGATAGATAGATAGATAGATAGATAGATAGATAGATAGGGAGGGAGGGAGGGAGGGAGGGAGGGAGGGAGGGAGAGAGAGAGAGAGAGAGAGAGAGAGAGAAGAGAGAGAGAGAAAGTGTAGAGGTAACTTGTTTCCTATCAATTATGATCATGATCATTTACATATATCAACTTTATTTATTTAACAGAAAATAGGAGTAATTAATATGACCTATCAAATTCCAGCTCATACAATTACATTTGGATCACGGGAACACATCTCAAAATTAGAGGTCATGCTATCTACATATTGTTGCTCTATTGTTGTTTATCAACTAACTTAAGAGCACTTTTGTTTTTGAAGGGTTGCCACAAGGAAGAGGGGGCCAACTTATTTACCAGAGCCCTTGTAGGTAGGACAAGAAACAATGGATGGAAACTAACCAAGGAGAGAAGCAATTACTAGAAGAAAATTCCTAACAGTGAGGACAATTAACTACTGGAACAGCTTGATGGCTTTTAAGAAGAGACAGCCATTTATCAGAAATAATATAGGTCTCCTGTGAGAACAGGAGGTTGGACTAGATGACCTCCAAGGTCCCTTCCAACCTCTGTTATTGTTACTGTTACTTTTGGGAAGAAAAAAGTGAGGCTGAATCATTGGAATATGGAATGATAAACTGACAGTGGATAAGAGGCTGTCCGAGGGAGGCCTACTATAGGAGACTATTTCTTCCTATTTCTTGTCCATTTATTGACTTTATACCAAGTTTTAGATATTGCCCTAGTTTTGAAAATTCAAGGTGATTTGCAACATAATAGCAATAAAACCAGAAAGATAAATAACTAACCTTCACTTTTGGAAGAGAAAAAAATATATGCACACAGGCACTATCTGTGGCTTGTTATTTGATGAAAAGATAAATAAGAAATAAAAAGAGTGACCAATTTTCCTAAATTGGTTTTACAAAAGAGAGTTGTTAAAGCATTGAATAATTTTGTGAGAATGGGCATAGAAAAAATTAAAATGAAATAAAGTTCTAGGATATTATTTGAAGGGATTAAAGATCAAGATTGTGAAAAGGAAAGGATATATAGTTGGTTTGTTTGATCAAGGTTAAAACAGATACATTACCTCTGGTAACCCTGAATAAACTTTTGCTGTCAGAACTGAACCACGTGGCTTTAAGAATTGTTTATAGATAAGAGATTTGGAAAAAAGAGGAGGGGAAGAAGGGGAAAAAGTGGGAAGAGATCATTTGTTGTATTAAAAAGGTGATAAATTACTAAAATTCTTAATATTTGTTGTTCCTTTATATATTTATTTTTTTCTTTACCGTATTCTCCACACACACCCCACTTTTTCTTTCTGAACTTTCTATTGTTTCTCTTTATTCTGGTTTTAGTTGATATTAGGATTTTTAAAAAAATCATTTTAATTGTAATTTTTTAAAATAAAATTACCATTAACAAAAGATCCACCATCTGTGGCACACAACGAAGCTCGTCATCTCCCCACTGTGCTACGTCCTTCAAGTGGAACACTCTGGAATTCACTCAAAAACGAGTTAGCTCGAGAAATAGCCCTTTTCTTTGCAGTTTTCTTTCACTTGAGTGCCCTATTTAAGCATTCCATTTGAGCTGCCATTAACAGCTGAAAACAAACTGCAGGTAGCTCCAAGGTTGCCAGAACAAGAATTACTCTTCCTGAGATGCTTCTCTCCAGCTTCAACTCTCAGGAGATATGTAGAGTACCTCCTGTTGCACTACAATAAGACCTTCACTCCAGGAGGGGCGGGGTTAAGCAACATTCTTGCTGATACTCGCCTGGCCTTCCTCACCTGAGTTTAATAAAAAATATTATTAATAAATCACAAGCTGGCATTTTGTGAAATACCAGCCTCAAGAACTCTCCTGATACAGAAGAATGTATGGGAGACTTCCGTAGTCCAAAGCCAAAGAAGGCTTACTCTGGAGGTGTATTCACGTGGCCAGTAAAGAAAAAAAAGAGGAAAACTGAGATAGTATTAGGACTTAGACTTATATACCACTTCACGGTGCTTTTACAACCCTCTCTAAGCAGTTTACAGAGTCTGCATGTAGCTCCCAACAATCTGGGTCTTTGTTTTACCAACCTTGGAAGGATGGAAGGCTGAGTCAACCTTGAGCTACTCAGGATTGAACTGCTGGCAGTTGGCAGAATTAGCCTGCAATGCTGCATTCTAACTACTGTGCCATCACAGAAGGAAGGAAGGAAGGAAGGAAGGATGGAAGGAAGGAAGGAAGGAAGGAAGGAAGGAAGGAAGGAAGGAAGGAAGGAAGGAAGGAAGGAAGGAAGGAAGGAAGGAAGGACTAGTAATAGAACTTAGACTTATATACCGCTTCATAGTGCTTTTACAGCCCTCTCTAAGCGGTTTACAGAGTCAGCATGTAGCTCCCAACAATCTGGGTCCTCATTTTACCAACCTCGGAAGGATGGAAGGCTGAGTCAATCTTGAGCTAGTCAGGATCGAACTCCTGCAATGAGGATTGTTTGATGGAGAACATCTTAGTTGGATGCAGGAGATGATAGGAAGCAAATACATCCAATTCCTTCAGGCAAAAAGACACCATGAAAACCAACACTCACCATGACTATCATGTCCTGAACCCCACAACCCCCCAAACTTTCACAAACACTAATCTGAAAGTAAACTGGGGAGATTACCTCCTGTCTTCTGCTCACTAAGATTAATTTTTTTGCCATCTCTATTTTATTCTCCCCCCCCTTTTTTTCTATTGATGAGCAGGTGGGCATAAATCAAACTCAAGCACTGTATAAGCTAAAAATAGCTTATACAATGGACCCAAGGCAACTCTTAAACATAAAGATTTTGCTAACATGTGGTGCTTTGTCCTATAATATTCTATCTCCACTTAAAATAGTATTTTAGATATAATTAATTTATTAGCTTGATCTCCTGCCTTTACTCCGAAAACTAAATACAGTTTCCCATGGAGGTCTCCCTTTATTTTATCCTTTCAACAGCAACCCTGTAAGGAAGGTTAATTTGAGCTAGTATGACCAGCCCAACATCACCTCTCAAGCTTTCACGGTTGAAAGTGGACTTGAATGTAGGTATCTCTGCTTGTGTTCAGGATGGTTGAGCAGGGGTTGGACTAGAAGACCTCCAAGATCCCTTCCAGCTCTATTATTCTGTATTCTGTATGTCCTGCCTTGGGCAGAGAGTTGGCCTGGAAGACCATCGAGGTTCCTTCCAGCCTAACGATTCCGTATCACCCGGGTGCAGTTAATTAATTATAATTAAGGAAGTTGGAGGTAGCAACTTCCTCCAACCACATGGTCTCCCCATACTTCAGAATTTTGGGGTTCCTTGAAGACACTGATCTTTTCCAACTCTTGGAAGAACATATCACTATCAGAGATTTTAAAAAAGGGGAGAAAAGGAAATGGTTCCAGCATTCACTCCCTAGCAAAATTGCCTCTCAAGAAAATAGCAACATAGTTCTTCATTTCTGCAGTTAATGGGGACTTAGTTCGATTCTTATTCTCCTTCCTTGGGGCACTGTAATTTTTCTGTCTCTCCTTTGTTCTCTCCTATCCCATTGTATCCTATCTCCTCCAGTCTATCCATCTATGTTTCTTAAGAGATAGGTCTGGCTTCATCAGAATTAGCATTTGTAAACAAGAGCCAAAGTCCACACTCAAGTGGTAGAGCCCATCTAACCACTTTTGAGATCTCTGGCCCTAATGCTTCTTCCTTCCACCACTACTGCCAACTCTCCCATCCAGGAGATGACAGTGACAAGAGGAAGAACAAGGAAGTAACACCTTGCAACAACTTTATTGTGGATTAGGCGCAAAGGAAGAAGACACAGAGAGGAATTATTTATCATGGATTAGGCACAAAGGAAGAAGACACAGAGAGGAGGGGGGTCAGGCTGTTCTCCAAGGCACCAGAAAGCCAAACAAGGAATAATGGATGGAAGCTGACCAAGGAGAGATTCAACCTGGAAGTGAGGAGAAACTTTCTGAAGGTGAGAGCGATCAACCAGTGGAACAGCTTGCCTGCAGAGGTTGTGAGAGCTCCAACACTTGGGACTTTCAAGGAGAGATTGGACTGCCATTTGTCCGAAATGGTGTAGGGACTCCTGCTTGAGCGGGGGGTTGGACTAGATGACCTACAAGGTCCCTTCCAACTCTAATAATCTGTAATCTGTAAAGTCCACGTGAAAAGATAACCAAACTGAAATTAAACTTGCAGATCTGTTTTAGCTGGAGACATCAATGGAAGACCGGGTTTTAAATGTGATGCAAATACATCTCTCAAACGTCTTTGTAATAGTAAGAACGTGGCCTTCCGGTTGTCTAAGGGCAACCCAGGAGCTGGAACCAACTGTTGTCAGAGAGTAGGATGAGTCAATTAAAAGATGTCACAAGCTATGGAAATGAAGGAGAAACTTTAGGCTACAGCAATGGTGCAGGGTGATCCCGGGTCATATCCACAATCCAATTATAAAGATTTGAAGAAAAAAAAAATCTCAAAAAGAACTTTGCAAAAAAGCATGAATTTGAAAAGTTGGAACATTTGCTTTGACGAAGTTGAAGTGTTAAGGCAGACCGATTTAATCTGGCCAGCTGCTTTGCTCCACCAGAAATGGGCCTCTCTGAATACAGAGGAGTTTCTTTTCAGCCCCTGGTTCAAAGTAATGAAGTTACTTTGTAGGAAGCAGTTGCTTCAACCCAAGGTCCTGCTTTGAGGGGCCGCTTTGATTTTTTGATGTCCTGTCAAAGTGAAATGCCCCTTTGAAAACCTGTCCCGCTCTGTTAGCCGACTTCATGCCTTGAGGAGGCATGGAGCAGAACACCTAATCCAGTCCATCCACCCTTGAGAAGGAAGTTCTGCTATATAAACACCCAAGGAAAATAGGTTTGGGACAAACAAATGTTCCCTTTGAAGGGCACATTTCATATTTGAGGACAGTTACTCTGCAAATGCCTACTGACACCAATGGTGGTTCCCAACCTTTTTTTTTTGCCATACCCCACCTAAGCATCTCTAAAATCATTATGCCCTGCAACCCTGTGACCTGTAATTCTTACTATTCAAAAAGTGAACTCCTACTCATGCAGAGGAAGCCTAAAAGGTCATTAACCTTACATCTGATGTCTCCTTACAACTGATGTCTCCCCCATGTATATATGGTGTTATATGTGTCTTTTAATTGTTTTAAACTGTTTTTAATGATTTGTTTGGTTGTATCTTAAAATGCTGTATGCCGCCCTGAGTCCTTAGGGCAGTGGTTCCCAACCTGTGGTACGTGTACCACTAGTGGTATGCGAGGGCCTTCCAGGTGGTACGCGAACACTTTCGGGGTCATGAACGATTTTTAGTTAGTTATTTTTTACTTCACAAAAATGTTTACTGCCTAACACAAGATAATCTGGCAACGATTTTCAACTGTTGCCACACGCCACCCACCTGGTCCCAGCGGCCCGAGAATCCAGTTGCTGGATGCGTGGGGCCAAAAAAGGAACGGTGACTGTTCTGAACTCTCAGCAGTCGCGCAGTAGAACCCTCGCGAGAAGGTGCGCGTCGTAGCGAGCTCTCGAGCTAAGGTTAATCTCACTCTGTTATTGTTAGCACTATGTTCTCTTGACTCAAGTTACCCTTTGATATTCATTACTGCATCTCAGTATGTATGTTACTATTTTTATTATTATTTTGTATACTTATATACTTATTATTTTTGTAGTTGGTTTGCGTGTTCTACTTGTACAATTATGGAAATAAAGTGATATCTGATCGAATTTAGTTTCTCTGGAACCAGGTGGTACACGGCGACTGTACGGGACCTCCAAGTGGTACTCGATCACAAAAAGGTTGGGAACCACTGCCTTAGGGAGTAGGGCGACATAGAAGAACCTCCAAATAAATAAATTAACTTAGTTTAAACAAGGTTCCAATTGCCCCCATTAAAAATCAAATTTTCCCACTGTTGGGTGTGGGCCCCATGTTGGGAACCACTGCCATAGAAGGTCAAAATACCTGGAGATGTCCCAGCAGGAATGCCAGATAGCTACTGTTATTGCTATTTGAGAAGCGCCTTGTCAACCCTGAAACGAACCTGGCTGAGGCCATCTTGGAGGCTTTAGGGTTGCCACAAGGCAGAGGACGGGACAGGGAGAGTGGGGAGAATAGATAGTTGGAGTTCGTAGTCAAAACAATTTTTTTCCCTGTGGGAACCAAGGGCATTTCCAACAGGTGGCTGGGGAGAGGAGGAGTGGAGTAACCAAGCAACCGGCCAGCACCTCTATTCCCCTCTAGTGGGGGAAGGGGGAAATTTCACTTTTTAATTAGGTGAAAATTGCGGGAATGAATGATTTATTGTATGGGTTTTTAAATTGTGGTTTTTAATGTTTTTAAATGTTTTAATATCTATTGTTTTTAATGCTTTTTATATTTGTTGTTGCATGTGAATTTTTACTGTTGTGAGCTGCCCAGAGTCTCTGTGGAGTGGGCGGCATACAAATGCAACTAATAAATAAATAAAGTAAATAAACTTTCAGAGTCGGTTTTCACCAGTTGTGCCAATATGATGTATCCAATAAATTGTTCTTTGAGGAATCTGCTTTCTATGGGTGCATTACTTGGAACGCTGACACACCTATCTTGATCTTATATATTGTTTGCAATGGAGTTGAAGGCTACAGGTAGCCCTTGACTTACAACAGCTCATTTAGTGACCGTTGAAAGTGACGACGGCACTGGGGAAAAAAATATGACATAGCCGTTTTTCACACCGTTGCAGCATCCCCATGATCACGTGATCCGGACTGGAACTCTTGGCAACTGACTCATATTTATGACAATTGCAGTGTCTCGGGAGTCATGTGATCCCCTTTTGTGACCTTCTGACAAGCAAAGTCAATGAGAAAGCCAGATTCACTTAAAAACCGTGCTACCAATTTCACAACTGCAGTGATTCGCTTAACAGCTGTGGCAAGAAAAGTCGTTAAAAAGGGGCAAAATTTAACCTAACAAAGGTTTCACTCAGGGACAGAAATTTGGGCTCAACTGTGGTCATATGTCGAGGACTACTGTACATCCTTCCCGAATGGGTCTCAGTTAGGGGTCAATGCCTGAAAGTCAAATGAGTGATGAGGAAAATCCTGAGGCTGACTATTGATTCCTGCATCCTTGCTGAATCTGACAGTTGGACTAAAAATTTAATTTTTGCTGCAAACTATCGTTTAGCGTAGCAGTAATGATAGGAAGGTGCAAACACCTTTCCCTTATTTTCATTTGCAGCGGCCATACCTTCGTTCTTCGTCTTGAACGGCTGACCAAATCGAACAGTTCTTCCCATTCAGAAAAGATCTTGCATTAGTAACACATTTATGGAATAAACACATGGGGGCTCCCTAGGCCTGAAGTATCCGAGCCGAGATGATTCCTGTCTACACTCCACCTAATGATCCCACAGTATTATAGGAGGCAAGTCTAATGAAGCGTACTCTATTGCAAACATTATCATGTGATTTATGGCAAACACGCTCAGGTTTATTCCGAAATGGATTAAAGTGGATGTGTGTGGGTCTAGAAGACATCACTGCCTTGCGACAAATCAAATCAATCACACGTTATTGTGGTGCTTCAGATCTCTGGGTTAAAAAAAAGCTTTGTTTTAGGACATCAGCTATTAACACATTTGCTGTCCATGCATTTGTGGGGTTTTTTTCCCTTCTTTGTTTTAACTGGGCATGCTGCAGGCAAATCAACACGTTTCAATCCTTTTAAATAAATATTTGTTAAATAATTGAGCATATCGCTACGTGCAATGATATACTTATAGTCTACATCAGAGTTTCTCAAACCTGGCAACTTTAAAGTGCACGGACTTCAACTCCCAGAATTCTGTTCTGGCTGGGGAATTCTGGGAGTTGAAGTCAAGTTAAAGTTGCCAAGATTGAGAAATACTGGTCTAGAGAAACAGAAAAGCACTTATGGGCAACTTAAAGGACAGTTACTCTTCACATGAAGCCAGGCAGGAAGTAGAAAGATATATTGATGCCTTAACAGTGATCTTTTTTAGAATAGAATGAAGGAGCTGCAAGGGACCTTAGAGGTCTTCTAGTCCAGTCACCTGCTCAAGCAGGAGAACCTATACCATTTCAGATAAGTGACTGTCCAGTCTCTTCTTAAAAACCTCCAGTGATGGAGCACCGACGATTTCTGCAGGCAAGCTGTTCCATTGGTTAATTGTGCTCACTGTTAGGAAGTTTCTCATTAATTCCAGGTTGCTTCTCTCTTTGGTTAGTTTCCAACCATTGTTTCTTGTCCTGCCTTCTGGTGCTTTGGAGAATCATTTAACCCATTGTTCTTTGTGGCAGCCCCTCAAATACTGGAATACTGCTATCGCGTCGCTCCGATTGTTCTTTTCTGATCACTCTGTTTCACCTCATTACTGTTGATCTGTGACCGTAACCATCTTGTTGGCACTGCAGCAGCAAAAAATAATCACTCTTCTTTAGCAAAGGGATCTCATTGGCACAAAGTTAAATGTTTGTGTCCTTCTACTGGAATTTTCCCCATTTTAAAATGTATTGGTAACCTACAAGTGGGTTAATCAATGCAGTGATTATTCAAGGCCTTTAGAACACACAATGGACCAAACGGTTGCACTTGGTAGTGAAAGTGACATGTTCAACTGTGGCAGCCTTGTGTGATTAAAGAGAAAGGGAGAAGGTGACCTTGTATTTCATTATCTTCTTCAGGATTACACATCCACAAATATTTCTGCAGAAGGTAGGCTGCTGTATAGAAAAAGATGCACCATGTTGTTTAGAATCAAATCACATAAGATTTTAAATTAAGGGGGAATGGTTGCAGAAACTGGGAATATTTATGTAGTTTAACAAAGAGACTGATGGCAATAGCAATAGCATTTAGACTTATATACCACTTCACACTGCTTTTACAGCCCTGTCTAAGCAGTTTACAGAGTCACTATCTTGCCCCCAACAATCTGGGTCCTCATTTTACCGACATCGGAAGGATGGAAGGTTGAGTCAACTTTGAGTCTGGTGAGATTCGAACTGCCAAATTGCAGGCAGCCGGCAGTCAGCAGAAGTAGCCTGCAGGACTCCTTCTAACCACTGCGCCACCTCGGCTCATAATAGCAGTCTTCCAATATTTTCTGTCACAGAGCAGAGGGGGTCGACTTATTTTCCAAAGCACCTGAGAGCAGGACAAGAAATAGCAGGTGGAAAGCCTATTAAAGAGAGAAATTTCCTGACGGTGAAAACAATTAACCAGTGAACTGCTGGTCTCCAGAAGTTGTGGGTGCTCCATCGCTGGAGATTTTTCAAGAAGAAATGTGGCAGCCATTTGTCTGGAAGGGTATAAAGCAGTGATGGCGAACCTATGGCACGCCTGCCACAGGTGGCACGTGGAGCCGTATCTGCCGGCACGTGAGCCGTTGATCTAGCTCAGCTCCAGTGCACATGTGCGTGCTGGCCAGCTGATTTTCAGCTCGTACAGAGGCTCTGGGAGGGAATTTTCAGCTTCCGGAGGGCCTCCGGGGAGACGTGGGAGGGCATTTTTGCCCTCCCTAGGCAACAGGGTAACCTCTGGAGCCTGGGGAGGGCAAAAAATGGGCCAACCGGGCCCACCAGAAGTTGGGAAATGGGCTGTTTCCGGCCTCCAGAGGGCCTCCGGGGGGTAGGGGAGGGCATTTTTATCCTCCCCAGGCATTGAATTATGGGTGTGGGCACTCGCGCATGCACGATAGTGTGCGTGATAGTGCTTTTGGCACCCGAGGAAAAAAAGGTTCGCCATCACTGGTATAAAGTCTTCTGCCTGAGCAGGCAGAAGACCTCCAAGGTCCCACCCAATTCTGTTATTGTGTATTCTGTATCTACAGATCATCTGGAATTTTTTACAGGCCAGATCAAGGAGCCCTCATAAGCAGCAGTTTACCTAAAAGGGAGCTTATAGCTTCTAGAAATGAACTCATCCGGCAAAGTGCTTGGGAAATTAGAGTGAGACGGGATGGAATCAGGATCCTGGCCTGATACGGCTTTGAGGCTGCAGGTTGCTCACCTTCTGTGCTTTGCAATGGAGAAAGGAGGGAGATAGCAATAGCAATAGCAATAGCAATAGCACTTAGACTTATATACCGCTTCATAGTGCTTTACAGCCCTCTCTAAGCGGTTTACAGAGTTCAGCATATTGCCCCCAACAATCTGGGTCCTCATTTTACCGACCTCGGAAGGATGGAAGGCTGAGTCAACCTTGAGCCGGTGAGATTTGAACAGCTGAACTGCTGAACTAGCAGTAGCCTGCAGTGCTGCATTTAACCACTGCGCCACCTCGGCTCTTGAGATGGAAAGCAATTGGCTCTACTTGCTACTGATATTCTCCCCCAAAAGAAGAACAAAAAGAAAAGGAATTCGTTTGAACCAAAGGACAAAAGGAAGTCATTGAAAAGCATAGGCAAAGTGAGTGCATCTCTCCTTCCTTATGCAGGGAGAAATTATGAAACAGGTAAAATTCCTTAACGGGACTGCATGATGAATATATGGAATAAATCAGTGTGTCTTTTTTTTAAAAGTCGAAAGGTGCTGCAAAGAGCAGCACCTCTATTCAAAAACTACTATTTAATTACCTATTTCATTTCATTAGAATTAAATCAGATGAATTTAACAAAGTTATTCAAGGTTTTTTTTTGCCGTCTCTTCTGAGTATATTAAAAACAAAAATCTTTTTTTAATGAAGTCTGGCGTTTCTGATGATGTATTCCTGCTTCGTGTAGAATTTCCACACTCTAATACGGGGCATCATGGCAAACTCTGGCCACAGAAAAAAATTAAACACCGTAAAATAAAATTCTCACCTTTCCAATATGCAAAAGCCAGTTGAGGTCTCAGCAAACAGAAAGGGGAAAAAATGATAAATACTAAATCAAATGAAAATTGCCTCGGAGGGGAGGCAGGGTCTGAAAAATTTGGATTTTGCATTAGAGATTTTGGGCTGGTTATCAAGTGGCCTTAAATCAGAATTATAGCCTTTATCTATTGTAGCAGAGATGGAGCATAGCTTGACTTTGAATCTTTCTTATTTCAAAAGCAATTGACATAACTGCCATTTACAATGTGATGATGTAAGTATTAAATGGAGTGGTGCGGTGGCTTAGAGGCGGTGCTCTCGCCACACAATCAGGAGGCTGTGAGTTCGATCCTAGGTAGAGGCAGATATTTCTCTCTCTGGGCACAATAATCTCCTGAACAAAACCCCGCATTGGCGACAGGAAAGGCATCCGGCCATTAAACACTGTTAGCTCCATTCAGTTGCCCAGACTCCACCCCGCAAGGGATTATGGAGTCATTAAAAGATGATTTTAGATTTAGATTTATTATTAGAGTTGGAAGGGACCTTGTAAGTCATCTAGTCCAACCCCCTGCTCAAGCAGGAGTTCCTACATCATTTGAGACAGATGGCAGTCCAGTCTCTCCTTGAAGGTCGCAAGTATTGGGACTCTCACAATCTCCGCTGGCAAGCTGTTCCACTGGTTGATCGCTCTCACCGTCAGAAAGTTTCTCCTCACTTCCAGGTTGAATCTCTCCTTGGTCAGCTTTCATCCATTATTCCTTGTTTGGCTTTCTGGTGCCATAGAGAACAGCCTGACCCCCTCCTCTCTGTGGCATCCCCTCAAGTATTGGAACACTGCTATCATGTCACCCCTGGTCCTTCTCTTCGCCAGACTGGCCAAGCTCAGTTCCTGCAACCGCACTTTGTATGTTTTATTTGCCAGACCCTTTATCATCCTGGTTGCTCTCTTCTGCACTTTCTCTAGGGTTTCAATGTCTTTTTTTGTAGTGTGGTGACCAAAACTGGATACAGTACTCTAGGTGTGGTCTGACCAAGGCTTTATAGAGTGGTACTAGTACCTCTCTGGTCCTTGATTGTATCCCTCTATTTATGCAGCTCAGGACTGCGTTGGCCTTTTTGGCTGCAGCTGCACACTGCTGGCTCATATTTAGTTGGCTGTCTACCAAGACTCCAAGATCCCTCTCGCAATCGCTGCTATTGAGTGTGGTTTTGCCCAGTTTGTATGTGTATTTTTTATTCTTCTTACCTAGGTGTAGAATTTTACTTTTCTCCGTGTTAAATTTCATTTTATTGGTTTGGGCCCAGTGTTCGAGTCTGTCAAGGTCCCTCTGGATTTTGAGTCTTTCTTCTGGGGTGTTTGCTACTCCTGCCAGCTTGGTATCATCTGCAAATTTGGTTAGTTCTCCTGCTATTCCCTCATCTAGGTCATTTATGAAGATATTAAAGAGTACTGGGCCTAGGACGGAACCTTGTGGTACACCACTGCTTACTTCTCTCCATGTGGATTTAGAGCCATTGAGGACTACTCGCTGGGTATGGTTGGTCAGCCAGTTATTAATCCCGAGGTGGTGCAGTGGTTAAAGTGCAGCACTGCAGTTCAGCTGTTCAAATCTCACCGGCTCAAGGTTGATTCAGCCTTCCATCCTTCTGAGGTCGGTAAAATGAGGACCCAGATTGTTGGGGGCAATATGCTGAACTCTGTAAACCGCTTAGAGAGGGCTGTAAAGCACTATGAAGTGGTATATAAGTCTAAGTGCTATTGCTATTAATCCATCTGGTTGTGTAGTTGTCTATCCCGCTTTTTTCTAGCTTATGAAGAAGTAGGTTGTGGTCTACTTTGTCAAATGCTATGCTGAAGTCCAGGTATATTATGTCTACTGCATTTCGCTGGTCTACTAATTTGGTCACAGTGTTGAAGAATGAAATGAGGTTGGTTTGGCATGACTTGTTCTTAACAAATCCGTGTTGGCTTTTGGTTATTACTTGGTTTGTTTCTAGATGATGGGAGATCTGATGATGATGATGTAAGTATTAAATAAACACATTAAAATGTTTTGCATAGTATAAAGTTTTAGAGTTGATTTTGTTCATTTTCCTACTAGCAACCTTTAGTGTCTTCTGGATTCATCCCACCTTTATTGTGCCAAAATAGCAGTAATGAAGACAGGTTTTGCTCTATGTCAGAGATGACGAAGTGAAGACACCATGTCACAGTTGGAAAATGGCTTTCATCTAATTAGGTGGAGAGTTGCTCCTTTCATCTTAATTGCATTTTAAACTGAAATCAATGTTAAATTAGATGAACGGCAGATTCTTCACAACCGAAGAATGGAGGTGTTTCCAAGGCACACTTGGAAAAGATAGCATGTGACACCTTTATTTGTGTATATGTGGGTGGGTGAGAGATTTGTTTAACACCACATTCACAGGTATGTCAAATTGCATCTGTAAATGCAATTACTGTCAGACTATCTGAACTTTTTACATCTATATTATAAACAGTGACATACTGCTTCTTACAATAACCAAACAGGCCAAGCACCAAAACCTAATTAAGATGCTAATCAATGTTGAAGTTTAAAACTGCTTTCATGTCAGATGCAACTAAATGTGCCCTCAGAAATAGTAACACAATCCCATACACCAAATGATTTCTCGTTAAATTCAGAGGGGATTACTCATGGAAAATATAAACAGAAAGTACTGAATTCATTTTTTAAAAGCAAAAAAGTGGCTAATTAAATAACAAATCTTCTTTCTTTTGAACTTAAATGCTAATTATAACAATAAAAGGCCACCCCCATCCTCAAAGAAGAAAAAAAATCCCTATTGTTCTCCCACATAAGAAATTACGACACTTAAAATAACAGAGTCACATGTATCTAAAAATTGCAAATAAAACTGGTCAGATAAATTGATCATCCAACCCCAGATTGGATTGACTTTTTCTCCATGTGATGAGGATAACAGTTGATTCCCCCCCCCCAAGGTACTAATTTTGTTTTTCTTAAACCATTAAAGACTTGTTTTAAAATGTGTCTCTGCCTGCTCCAAAAACATTGAAATACCAGTCGCTGCAGCCTTATAAAGGAGGGAAATTAAAAATGTAGCTTCAACTCAAGAAAGTTTCCTGATTCTGCTGCAATTGGAGTGCCAGAATTGCAAGAAAGTTTAGTTTAGTTTAGTTTAGTTTAGTTTAGTTTAGTTTAGTTTAATTTAGTTGTTTAGTTTAGTTTAGTTTAGTTTAGTTTAGTTTAGTTTAGTTTAGTTTAGTTTAGTTTAGTTTAGTTTAGTTTAGTTTAGTTTGTCATTGCACATGGTACAACGAAATTAAATGTCATCTTCAGTGTACATTATAACTATCAAAATAAAAACACAAACATACATCCTTTACATTCTGTATAATTGAAATCGAAAAGGATTAGGGGTGACATGATAGCAGTGTTCCAATATCTAAGGGGCTGCCACAAAGAAGAGGGGGTCAACCGAATTTCCAAGGCACCTGAAGGCCAGACAAGGAATAATGGATGGAAACTGATCAAGGAGAGATTCAACCTAGAAATAAGGAGAAATTTTCTGAGAGTGAGAACAATCAACCAATGGAACAGCTATTCTCTAAAGCACCTGAGGACAGGACAAGAAGCAATGGGTGGAAACTAACCAAAGAGGGAAGCAACCAGGAATTAATGAGAAACTTCCTAACAGTGAGAACAATCCACCAGTGAAACTGCTTGCCTTCAGAAGTTGTGGGAACTCCATCACTGGAGGCTTTTAAGAAGAGACTGGACAGTCACTTGTCTCAAATTTTATAGGGTCACCTACTTGAGGAGCAGGTTGGACAAGAAGACCTCTAAGGTCCCTTCCAACTCTGTAATTCTGTTCAACCTGAGAACAGTAGCTGGCTGAGAACCATGGAATCTGATATCGCATGTTTTCTGTTATTTGGCTCTAGCGCTAAACCATGGGTGTCAGGAAGGAATGCAGAGGAAAGATTAAGGATCACTCACATAAAAGCAAGACATGATTCTGTATTACATGCACAGATTTTTAGCCTCAGTGCTAAACTCAGAAGAATCACAGATGCCTCTGGTACTTTTTGCAGAACTGTAAATTAGAACAGAACAGATTAACAGAGTTGGAAGGGACCTTGTAGGTCATCTAGTCCAACCCCTGCCCAGCAGACCCTACACCATTTCTGACAGATGGCAATCCAGTTTCTTCTTGAAAGGCTCCAGTGATGAATCTCCCAGAACCTCCGAAGGCAAGCTGTTCCATTGGTTGATTGTTCTCACTTTCAGAAAATTTTTCCTTATTTCTAGGTTGAATCTCTCCTTGATCAGTTTCCATCTATTATTCCTTGTCTGGCCTTCAGGTGCCATGGAAAACAGCATGACCCCCTCCTCTCTGTGGCAGCCCCTCAAATATTGGAAGACTGCTATCATGTCTCCCCTGGTCCTTCTCTTCACTAGACTAGACTAGCCATGCCCAGTTCCTGTAACCGTTCTTCATATGTTTTAGCTTCCAGTCCCCTAATCATCCTGGTTGCTCTTCTCTGCACTCTTTCTAGAGTCTCAACATCTTTTTATAGTGTGGTGACCAAAACTGGATGCAGTACTCTAGGTGTGCAAATGTATTAGATTAAAATGCCATGCCCATCAGTCAGATAGCAGACAACCCAGTTAATAACTCTGTTCTGGCTGGCAATTTACAAATGCTATCAGATAAAAGCTGTTAATGTATATGTGTTCTAAGATATAAAACAATGGCAGAGAATTAATTTTTTTTCTTGTTGCTTTATCTATGATTTGCTGTTTTCAGATGTATGCAATAAGGAGAATTTCCATGTCTCAAAAGGAAATCAGGCATGGGTCAATAACAAAGTAGATAAAATTGAAGATGAACACAATAACTTTAGTGCTATAAATACTTGAAGTTGAAGTTTCATTTAACTATCTCGATAGCAATGTTCTCTGCACTTAATATTGTCATAAATCACCAATGAACATTGTTCATTGTTTAGGAAACACGATTGTTACTATATATTGGGAGCACTGATATCCAGGAACACCTGTGATGGGTTAAATAGGGATGCATCAAAAGGGGATCTGCGTAACATATCAACATACATTTGCAACACACATGGAAAAAACAACCAAGGTAATCCCACAATTCATTTGCCTACCAATATAAATGTCATGATGCCGACTAACGAACCTGAGCAAATCAGAATTCGGAGGCTGAGGTCTTCCTCTAAGAACTTCTTTATTGGGTACATCATATTGGCACGATCAAATGGAAAACCAACTCTAAATGTTCCCCATGGTTTCAGTATAATTAAAAGAGGAAATACTCCCTCCCCAAAAGTCACAGGTCACGTTGGCCAATTAGGTTAATTGGCAGACTCTCCAGGTACTCCTCCCCATCTCTATCCACCACCTGTAGAGATGACCTTGGTTCCCACAAGAAAGTTCTGTGTTTTGTCTAGCAACGTATTTCATCCTCCTTCCCCCTCCCTGTGTGGGAATTGAGGAATAGAAAAAGGGCTTCTTCCTGGTTTGATTCAAAGTTGACAATACAAAGTTTTGTGTTGTCTTCTGCTACAAAGTCCAATGGGCCTACTTCTCTTGCATGTTTAAAATAAATTCCTGAGACTTATAGCATTGGAACGAGTGTCATCAAGCAGAAAGTCAAGGACACATTTTTCCATCTTCCCAGAGGATAAGATTTAATTTACAAAAAGTCAGATTTTGACTGAATGCTGGGAAACGTTTATGAGATGAGAAGAGTTGATGGCACTATGGAAGTGCTTGGTTTCCCATCTCTGGATAGGTTGAGCCAAGAATGGGCAGCTATCTTTCAGGGATACTTTTAATTGAATTCCTGCTCTAGGTATGTATGGAGTTGACCTTGATGGCCCTAAGAGGGCTTTTTAATTCTAAGATCCTTAGAAAACTAAACTCACTGATAATAAGGGTTATAATGAGGGCTTAAGTGATGCAAAATTAAGTTTAAAAAGAGTGAGATCTAGCACAATAACTTCTTAGATTGAGAATATTAATGACTATTTCAATATGTTTTTAGAAATCTTTATTTGTATTCTTTAGTTGCTTATGCTTAAAATAAGTATTTTTTTTAATAACAAAAGATTCAATAAAATGTTTGTAGTGCAATTCCTTAGTACAGCTAATTTTCTGAGAATTAATGTTCATCGCTTTGGGCCATAGAAGATGCCGCTTCAAAACCAAGTGAAAAAAAATACACCACACAAAGCTCCCAATTTTATTTTTCACTGATGCTGTTTGTTATTCATATTAAAGATATAAACAACTTTGTTTTCCTCTAATTGAATCTGCAATATTATATCTGCTACTATGTTCAAAACAAGATTTTCTCCCCTTAAACATTCCATTCCATTATACAATGTATATTATTTTGTTTGGGAGAAAAATGATAGCACTTTAATATTGTGAAGACATACATTGTATTTGGGGATGGGTGGGCAGGCTGTTAGTTTTACTATATAAAATGCTTCCTTATCATCAAATAAAACTCAATGGTAGCCTCGCATTGCAATGATACAGATATAGATACAGATTAACAGAGTTGGAAGGGACCCTGTAGGTCAGTGATGGCGAACCTTTTTTCACTCGGGTGCCGAAAGCACGCACGTGTGCGCTATCACGAACGTGCGAGTGCCCACACCCATAATTCAATGCCTACGGAGGGCTAAAACGGCCTCCCCCGCCCCCGCAGAGGCCCTCTGGAGGCCAGAAACGGCCCGTTTCCCAACTTCTGGTGGGCCCGGTAGGCCTGTTTTTCACCCTCCCCATGTTCCAGAGACTTCCCTGGAGCCTGGGGAGGATGAAAATGCCCCCCAGAGGCCCTCCGGTAACCTAAAATGCCCTCCCAGAGCCTCCGCGCCAGCCGAAAATCAGCTGGCCAGTGCGCAGATGCACGCTGGAGCTGAGCTAGGCCAACGGCTCGTGTGCCAGCAGATATGGCTCCACGTGCCACCTGTGGCATGCGTGCCATAGGTTCGCCATCACTGCTGTAGGTCATCTAATCCAACCCCCGCCCAAGCAGGAGACCCAAGCAGGAGACCCATTACACCATTTCTGACAGATGGCAGTCCAGTGTCTTGTTCAAAGTTTCCAGTGATGAAGCTCCCACAACTTCTGAAGGCAACTTCTGTTCCATGGGTTGATTGTTCTCACTGTCAGAAAATTTCTTCTTCTTTCTAGGTTGAATCTCTCCTTGATCAGTTTCCATCCATTATTCTTTGTCTGGTGTGCTGGTGCTTTGAAAAATAGCTTGACCCCCTCCTCTCTGTGGCAGCCCCTCAAATATTGGAACAAATATTGAAACAAAGCAATGACCTGAGCACTAAAAATTCTGCTATAAATAGACATAGTTAAGGAAGGAGTGTGACCCCTTCCTCTCTGTGGCAGCCCCTCAAATATTGGAACACTGCTATCATGTCTCCCCTGGTCCTTTTCTTCACTAGACTAGCCATGCCCAGTTCCCATAACCGTTCTTCATATGTTTTAGCCTCCAGTCCCATAATCATCCTGGTTGCTCTTATCTGCACTTTTTCTAGAGTCTCAACATCTTCTTTATAGTGTGGATGCGGTACTCTAGGTGTGGTCTTACTAAGGCTTTATAGAGTAGTATTAGTACCTCTCTTGATCTGGATTGTATCCCTCTGTTAATGCAACTTAGGATTGCATTTGCTTTTTTGGTTGCCGCCACACACTATTGGCTCAAATGTAATTGGTTGTCCATTGAACAAGGACATGCATTCAATTCCACAGCTACTAAAATTGTTGGCTAAGCAGGTACAAAAACAGCAAGGGAAATGATTGAAGCCTGGGAATTGGGCCCCTTGTCAGTCAATGGGAGTGCTGATTTACCACCTGCTTACTAGGTACCTAGGAGGTGAAGGTGCAGCAGCACAAGGACATAACAGCAAGCAACTTACTAGCCAGCCATCAACACCTCAATCAACCAAGAAGCCACACCCAGCCAGGCCCCACATAAATGTGATGCACAGAATAACCCAAAGCACACATTTTGGTAGAGTGAAGTTCCCTGAGGATGGGTCCAGCACGAGTCCCAAAGCCCAGAAGGCTAAACCTCTGGTCCCGGTGACTGACCCAGATTGGAATCTGCAACATCATCCTGGGACATGTATATTTGCCTTTATTCATCAAATAAAACTATTTATATTTACTGCTTTCAACTATTGGATAAATTGGTTTTCTAAAAGTATGATTTCCGTTGAAATTGTAACAGTTCCTCCAATGATTAAAAATTAACTTTTTTAAAATTTAAAAGCAGAAATAAATGCAAACTGGGAAGGGAAGAAGGAAGGAAGGAAGGAAGGAAGGAGGGAGGGAGGGAGGGAGGGAAAAAAAAGAAAGCAGAAATAAATGCAAACTGGGAAGGAAGGAAGGAAGGAAAGAAAGAAGGAAAGAAGGAAAGAAGGAAAGAAAGAAAGAAAGAAGGAAGGAAGGAAGGAAGGAAGGAAGGAAGGAAGGAAGGAAGGAAGGAAGGAAGGAAGTTGTTCTAATTTAGAAATTTACTGTAACCAAACTTAATATACTAATTCACAGGCAAAATTCAGATAAGGAATATATCCCTTTGAAACTAAAATAGGCATCAAACACACAGAGATGTCTTCGCTGCACTGCACAACTCTTGAGTTAGGATATAACACTATGTCTAAACACATTTAAACTGTACATACACACAAATATAGGACGGAACAAAATGTGCATCGTTCATCATTCATGTGAGAGAAACTTATTAAAACTGAGAAGTGACAAAAAAAAGATGTTATACAGTATTAAAGGCCTGATTGAATAAAAAGACCATTACTGTGATCTAAAGTAACAAACAAGTTCAATTATCTTGGGAGGATTATACAGCTGTCTTATTCTAGGACACACTGTACACTTGATTTATTTATTGTGTTTTTAACCCATCCGACAAACAGAATGCTCATTTTGCATCCATGGCTCAGGATTCTCCACGTGGGCAAAAGAATGTGATTTTTAAAAAGCAACATTTCTTTTTTAATCTAATAACCATTTTGGACTGATGGAAAGATTTGGAATTCTGAGAGGAAGCTAAAGGCACTGAGCTTGTCGATCGAAAAGGTCGGCAGTTTGGCGGTTCAAATCCCTAGTGCCATGTAACGGAAAATGCAAGTAGAAAAATAGGGACCACCTTGTTTGGAAGGTAACAGTGTTCCGTGCACCTTTAGCATTTAGTCATGCCGGCCACATGACCACGGAATTGTCATCAGACAGCGCTGGCTCTTCGGCTTAAAAACAGAGGTGAGCACCCACCCTAGAGTCAGGAACGACTGGCACGTATGTGCGAGGGAAACCTTTACCTTTGAGCAGCTACACTATTTTCAAAAAATAATTTCAGATTAATTTGGTGCCCAGACACACAAATATTTCATATATTAGTACATGCAAACTTTCCTATGCCGTATTGTTTTCGTGCTTTGATAAATGCAAATTTAAAAAGTATATTTGAACATTATATTTCATAAACAATTAGTGACCATCTTTGTTCAGAATAACAGAGGGCTTGTAAAGAGATGACACCTGTGAATTTGAAAGTTTGTTGTTGCTGTTTCCAGAAAGGTATATTAAAGTAAATATGGAAGAATATGAACAATAAAGCTGCAACTCCAATATCTGAGTCCCAGACTATTAAAGGAAGCCGGGGACAACAGTGATGCAATTTGAGGTGAGGAAATTTGGGCTATAACTTTAAAAGGCTCTAGGGCAGTGGTGGGTTTCTACCAGTGCGGTCCACTCTATAGCACCAGTAGCGGCCCGTTGGTGACGTCACAGTACCGGTGCGGTTGGTTGCCGGTGCCTGGGCACCACCATTAAAAAATGTAAAAAAATTTTTTTAAAAAATTTTTTTCTTCTGCGCATGCCCAGAAGCCGAGCTTCTGGCACTGCGCATGCGCTGCCTTCCTACCCCACAGTGAGTCCAAGCAGGGGAGGATGGCTGAGGGAGCGCGTGAGACGCTGAAAGAACGGGCGGCAGGAGCTATCTCCATTCCCCTCCCTTCAGCAGTCCGAGAAGCCACAAACGTGCGGTGATGATCCCAGGCATTTTCGCATGTTCGAGGCTTCTCAAGCTGCTGAGGGGAGGGGGAACAGGCGGCAGGAGCCTAGGATGATCGAATGGGGAGAAGCATTCAGGCCGGACGGAGCCTCCTAGAAGAACTGCTGCCGGGGTCTTGCTCCCTCTGCGGGGGGCTGCGTTGCGGGTGGGCAATGACCCCCCACTTCTCCAGCCACTGCCAAGCTCCCGAGGCCCACGCCTACCCGGTCACATGGCTGGCAAGCCACACCCACAAAATAAGCCACGCCCACAGAGTGGTAGTAAAAAAATTAGGAACCCGCCCCTGCTCTAGGGATGTCATAAATGGATTTAAACACCTGGATGGCAGGAGGAAAAAGAAATATTTCTGGATGATTCACAGAAATTAGGAGAAGAATGCTGACAGAATTTACAATATGTGTTTTGCTGCCCATAGAAGCATCCATGCTTCTAATTTACAAGTACGACGATTACGGAATTGTTCTGGAATTTAATTGTGTTTGGAAACTTATTGCGATGGTGTGATTTTTGGCTTCCATCAGGACATATTACCAAGATAATTATGCCTAGTTGGCAAGCAGACCTAACTGGATATAAAATAGAGACAAATTCAGGGAGAATGAAAGCTGGAAAAAAACCCCATCAAGTCAGGAAATCCTATGGAGATGAAAGAGATCCTAGAAAAATGCTTTCTGATGGGCTCCAATTTACAGATGTTGACCCTCACTGGTCTTGCATGTTGGGACGGGAATGCTCTTCCTTTTCCCAATTTTGTTCTAGTCTGTAAAATTGCTTTATCCAGGGGCCAGTTATGAATTTCAAGAATTTTTCATCAAGAAAATGGTTTGAAAGAAATAAGGAGGAAAACAGGAGTAACCATGGATCTAGACCTGTACAAGGCTGGATTATATTTTAAGGTGCATCAACCGAGTGACAATATCAAGACCAAGTGAAGTGATAGCACCACAATATACTGCATTGGTAAGACCACATTTGGAATATTGCATCCAGTTCTGGTCACAACAATTAAAAAAAAAGATGTTGAGATCCTAGAAAGAGTTTAGAGAAGAGCAACAAAGATGATTTGGGGACTGGAGGCTAAACCATATGATGAACAATTGTGGGAATTAGATATGTCTTGTTTAACAAACAGACATAACAAACAGGTGTGGCATGATAGCAATCTTTCAATATTTGAGGGACTGTCACAGAGAAGAGGGGTTGATTTCGCATCTCAAATATTCAGTGAGAACTGCAGTGATGCTAAACATATATAGAGAAGCAAATCTGCAAAAAAACAAAAATGCTTAAGACTCTGCAAAACCAGGGAAGCCCACAAAATCTCAAAAGTGCATTTCAATCTCTCTGAAACAATTGATTCTGAACCGACTCAAATATTCCATTCGAAGAACTGAATTGAAAAACTGTTCAAGAAGTGATAAAAAAAGAGAGTGACATTGAAGAAATCACACATGTTTTACTGCCCTGTGAGTTATACAGAGTTTTTAGGTCACTGCATATTTTCCCCTTATTAGGGAGATTACCAGGGAGGGCAGACAATTTTTATGTAGACTGTCTCCTAAGGGACTCAAACCTGGCTATCACAAGGGCAGTAGCAAAATTATGTGCAGCTGCAACGACCACAATCCAATTACAGAATTAAAGATGTTTACTGCACCAATGTCTTGTAGATATCTCTAACAATTTTTAGAGAATCTATATTTACGCACATACTTACCCGCTCTCCCATCATGTAACCAATGGTACCATGCATTTTATTATTATGGACGATATTAACAGGGGGAAATTCAGCAGGTTCTGACAGGTTCTGGAGAACCAGTAGCGGAAATTTTGAGTAGTTCGGAAAACTGGCAAATGCCACCTCTGGCTGGCCCCAGAGTGGGGTGGGAATGGAGATTTTGCAATATTCTTCCCCCAGGAGTGGTGAAGGAATGGGGATTTTGCAGTATCCTTCCCCTGGAGTGGGAATGGGGATATTGCAATAGCCTTCCCCTGCCACTCCCACCAAGCTATGCCCATAGAACCGGTAGGGAAAAATTTTGAATTTCACCCCTGGTTATTACTTATTATTAATAGTAGTAGTAATATATTTTAACACTACTGTAAATAGTTTGTCTATTGTTGGTCTGTGACCATAATAAAGTACATTATTATGTTCAAGAAGTGAAATCCTTGAATCTCAACACGATTTTACCTCTTCAAACCTTTGCAAGTCACTAACGTTGTTTGAATGAGCATATTTATTATTTATTTATTTGTGAGATTTATATACCGCCTCATAGTGCAAGCACTCTCTAAGTGGTTTACACCATTAAGCAATGTATATTTATATTGCCCCCAACAATCTGGGTCCTCATTTTACCTACCTCGGAAGGATGGAAGGCTGAGTCAACCTTGAGCCTGGTGAGATTTGAACCGCTGAACTGCTGAATCACAGTCAACTAAAGTGGCCTGCAGTACTGCCTCTAACCGCTGCGCCACCTCGGCTCATATGATGTAGGAGTGTTTGTAGTCAAGAATGGGAGGTCTAATATGATTCAACAGAACAGACAAATAAAATAAAAATATTGAGCAGGCCATATTTTTACATGATTTATTTCATCTTATTTCTTGGGGCCCTCCATGTGTGCCTTTGCTTGCTGGGCATAGTTCCAGCAACTGAAAGGAATCTGTTGTCAGCCTAATACACAGTATGTTGTTTTACTGCTTCTTACAAATATTGTAGAGGGGTCGTGCCCATAGGTTGTTGTATAATAAACTAAAGCTTTCCTTTCAATAGCAGACACCAGGTGGTTCTTGGTTTTATGATGCTGCACTAATTAGGAACCTTAAACTGAGGCGAATCTGACAGATTGGAAAGGAAATGGCAACCAGAAATATCATTCCAGCAACTCAGTCTTTAACTAAAAGCCGCGGTTGACATTACAATGGTTTGACATTATCTTTTAACCAGATGGGAAGAGCTTGAAAGAAAACAAACTTCGGAAACAATTTATTTGGACCTTACAAGTCATCATACCCCATTAACCCTGAAAATAATTGTGTACTTAAAGAGCGGTCAACATGACGTCCAGAAACATAAATGGCCTAAGGAAGGCTCCTTTGAGACCCTGTGTTTATGCTAATATGTCTTACTTTTTTAATGAGGAAGGAAGGGAGGGAGGGAGGGAGGGAGGGAGGGAGGGAGGGAAGAAAAGAATAGAAAAGAAAAGAAAAGAATAGAAAAGAAAAGAAAAGAAAAGAAAAGAAAAGAAAAGAAAAGAAAAGAAAAGAAAAGAAAAGAAAAGAAAAGAAAAGAAAAGAAAAGAAAAGAAAAGAAAAGAAAAGAATGACAGAGTTGGAAGAGACCTTGGATGTCTTCTAGTCCAACCCCCTGCTTAGGCAGGAAACCCTACACCACTTCAGACAAATGGTTACCCAATCATTTCTTAAAAACTTCCAGTGTTGGAGCATTTTTACAACTTCTGGAGGCAAGTTGTTCCACTGATTAATTGCTCTGTCAGGAAATTTCTCCTTAGTTCTAGGTTGCTTCTCTCCTTGATTAGTTTCCACCCATTGCTTCTTGTTCTACCCTCAGATGCTTTGGAGAGGCGAGGCGAGGCGAGGCGAGGCGAGGAGAGGAGAGGAGAGGAGAGGAGAGGAGAGGAAAGGAAAGGAAAGGAAAGGAAAGGAAAGGAAAGGAAAGGAAAGGAAAGGAAGCTAGCATGCTGAGAACTTCAGCAATAGAGTGATCAATGCCTGGAATGCACTACCTGACTCTGTGGTTTCTTCCCCAAACCCCCAAAACGTTAACCTTAGACTGTCTACAGTTGACCTCTCCCCATTTCTAAGAGGTCTGTAAGGGGCGTGCATAAGCGCACCACTGTGCCTACCGTCCCTGTCCTACTGTCCTATTGTCCTCTTTTATTGTTACCTTTTTTAACTTATGTTATGTTTATACAAACAACTACTATCCTATACATGTTTGACAAATAAATAAAATAAATAAATAAATAAAAATAAACATAATACTGGCTTCTAAGATCAACCTTGAGCTGGTGAGAATCAAACTGCCAAACTGCTGGCAGTCCACAGTCAGCAGAATTATCATGAACTACTGCATTCTAACCACTACCGCCATGGCTCCCCTTTTTAGAACAAGGGCAGCATAAACTTAAGTTTTCTTAAAAGCAGATTGGCCAATAGATCTTCAAGAAAGATTGGATAGCAATCATTTTCCTTGAATCAGTGTGTGTGTGTGTGTGTGTGTGTGTGTGTGTGTGTGTGTGTGTGTGTGTGTTGCTTTTTTTTTCTTAACACTGCTAGCAATAGCAGTTTGTCCTGATTTATATTCTTCTTCAACATCATTGGCAACCGAAAACATCTCCCACCAACTCATAACACACTAAAGGAGTTCATTATAACTGAAGGACAGAACAAACCCAGTCCTTGCTGAACTAATTATCTGCTAGATATATTAATTAGCAAGAGGGAGAATGAAACTGATACATGAATCAGTCCCTCGGCGCACAAAGCAGAGGCTTCTCCAGTCTTCTTCCAAACCATTTCTGCAGAATATTCCCACTGAAATCCATTGCATCCTTCAGTAAGTGGTATGAAGACGGATCACCACTCGCAAGAATGTACGGCAAAACTACACAATATTGTACCTCAGGGGCGTCTGCACACATAGAAGCTCTTGCAGTTATAAAGGCTAAGTGATGAAAGCAAGTAATGTACAATGGTACATGTTCTTTTAAAGGCTTCAATAGCAAAATAAAAAGGAGTCCACTTTTCCGATCAATAAACACTTTTGATGGTCTACAACTTCTTCTAACTGTGTGATGCTCAATTACATAAAAATAAATAAAACAGGAAATGTAACTGGGCTGTATTGGCCCATCTCTCTTATTAAATTATCTTCAGAGAGACAGAAGGCACTTCCAAATGTGTTCTGCTTACATGAATACTTCCCTAAACACCAAGATCCAATCTACTTGGTGATTCTTGAACAGACCTGGCCATGCGGGCTGCATCCGGCCCTTTGGCTGTCCTGGTGAGGCCCACGGCAGTAATGGTGGCAGGAGGGTGATGGACGCAGGAGGGCAGCAGCAGCAGTGGGATGACAGGGGTGGTGGCCTTCCACAACAGACCCCATCCCAGCCCATTGAGGAAATTAATTGCCCACCTCTGTTCATGAAATAACTATTTCAGGGGTTGTTTGTTTTTCTAGAAAGGTAACCATATAAAGCTGTTGCAGTGAAAAACAACAATAGAGATTTATGTACATTAAGAGACTGGAGGCTAAAACGTATGAGGAACTGGGCATGGCTAGTCTAGTGAAGAGACACAATAGCAGTCTTCCAATATTTGAGGGGCTGCCACAGAGAGGATGGGTCATGCTATTTTCCAAAGCACCAGAAGGCCAGACAAGGAATAATGGATGGAAACTGAACAAGGAGAGATTCAACGTGGAAATAAGGAGAAATTTCCCGACAGTGAGAGCAATCAACCCATGGAACAGAAGTTGACTTCAGAAGTTGTGGGAGCTTCATCACTGGAAGCTTTCAAGAAGAGACTGGACTGCCATCTGTCAAAAATGTTGTAGGGTCTGCTGGGGTGGGGTGGGGGGCCCTACATGACCTACAAGGCCCCTTCCAACTCTGATAATTTACAATCTGTAAAGTTCTGGCAGTATTTTGTGGAAACCTCAAGATAATCAACCTATTTCAACTTACACTTCATGGGACCACTATCTTCTCCATCAAAGAATATAAACTGGAGAGCATGGAAAGAACTTCCATGTGTTTGTGTATTGTCAACCTGAGGAATTTTTAGTCCTATCAATAGCTTCAAGCCACTTGAAATCTTCTTTCAACCTAAAAGATAGAGCGACCACTACAGTACAAGTAAACTTCAATTTGTAACCCTAATGGAGCCATTTTCAAGTTTTCAAGGCCTTCTGTCAGTCCCTTGGTCAATCTAATCTCAGGAGGGGTGATATTCCAGAGGATTTATTTATTTATTTATTTATTTATTTATTTATTTATTTATTTATTTATTTATTTATTTATTTATTTATTTATTTATTTATTTATTTATTATTTATTTATTTATTATTTATTAATCTATCTATCTATCTATCTATCTATCTATCTATCTATCTATCTATCTATCTATCCATCCATCCATCCATCCATCCATCCATCCATCCATCCATCCATCCATCCATCCATCCATCCATCCATCCATCCATCCATCCATCCATCCATCCATCTATCTATCTATCCATTCATTCATTCATTCATTCATTCATTTATTTATTTATTTATTTATTCATATTTATATGCCGCCCAACTCCTGAAGGACTCTGGGCGGCTTACAACAATATAAACAAATCAGTATAAAAAATGTCGAAACACATTTTTAAAAATACATTTAAAAATTAAAAACATTGCAATCAGTCACAGCATACAAGGGCGACCATTTAAAGTTTATTCTATCAGGTCCCTATCCCCAGGCCTGTCGGAAGAGCCAGGTCTTAACAGCTTTCCGGGAGGCCAACAAGGTGGGGATGGAATGGATCTCCAGCGGTAGTTGGTTCCAAAGAGTTGGGGCCACCACAGAGAAAGCCCTCCCCATGGCCCTGCCAGCCGACATTGTTTGGCTGACGGGACCTGAAGGAGACCAACTGTGTGGGATCTGATCGGTCGTAGGGAGGTATGTGGTAGCAGGCGGTCCCAAAGATATCCTGGTCCAGTGCCATATAGGGCTTTAAAGGTAATAACCAACACCTTGAATTGTGACCGGAGACCAATAGGCAACCAGTGCAGCTGGCAGAAAATTGGTGTTACGTGGGTGTATCATGGTGCACCCACCACAGCTCACGCAACTGCAGTCTCCGAACACTCTTTAAGGGTAGCTCCATGTAGAGCGCATTGCAATAGTCAAGCCGTGAGGTGATAAGGGTGTGAGTGACCGTGAGCAGAGCCTCCTGATCCAAGAAGGGTCACAATTTGTGCACCAGGCGAACCTGTGCAAAGGTCCCCCTAGCCACAGCTGTCAGATGTTGATCCAATTTTAGCTGTGGGTCTAGGAGAACACCCAAATTGAGAACCCGTTCCGAGGTGATTAACAATTTGAAGTATTAGGTTCACTCGTTCTGAGGGAGTTCTGAGGGAACTCGTTCTGAGGATGAGCACCATAGTAGAGAAGACTATCCTTCTGGGCTCCACCAGCTCCTTCTCTGATGGTATCTGCCCCACCTGCAGATCAGGTAAAATGTGTACAGGAAATTCGAGAAGGTCCTGTTAAGGAGTGTGCAGAGCGACCCCTGAATTATCAGGGACATGCACATAGAAATGAGGTGTTTCAGCGTGGTAACCAGTGGATAGGAGTAATGATCCAGTCACAAACAGATTCGTTAAAGTATATAAAGTAGTTTACTTTTAGATAAATAGCACAGTCCAATTAAACAGTCCAGGTCATACACGTTCAGTCAGTCAATATCAAGAAGTACACTAATCTTCTTACCAGCCTGTCTTTATCTTAAACATCAAACAAAGATATTACAGCTTACAAACACTTCAATACTATCAGAGAGTAACAGAGCTTCACACAGAGCTTCACTATCAGACACAAAGTCAATCACGAATGAATCAGCAGAGAGAATTCCAGAGCACTTCCAAACTACGATCTCTAGCTCCCTCTTATGGCAATCTTGAAACACCACATCCAATCAGAGTACAGAGTACAGTATATTCAAGTACTATAACATTTAAAGTTATAGTACTTGAATATATACAAACATAGATTGGTGGCTTGTTTATATATTAACAACCCAACCGTTTGGACATAGTCCTAACAGGTCCCATAAACAATGCAACACAGGAAGGGCTTCAATGATGACAACTAACACCTTGATTTGCCCTTAGAAGAACACTGGAGCCCAAGGAAGCTCATGGAGCAATGGTGTCATATGTGCCAAATTAACCAGAGTCATTAACTGCACCACCACATCCTGTTCCAAATGATCCTTTTACATACTCTTCAAGGGCAGCCCCATATAGAACCTGTTGTCATCTTTCAATCTGGAGGTCACAAAGGCACGAATGACTGTGAACCTAATATTCCAAATTGTTGGTCATTTAAATTGTCATGGTGACCACTGTTCGGAAACCTCTAAGAAGGTTGAAAAATTTCTATCAATAGCTATAGCTTGTCGAAGCCATCTGTTTCCTCCATCATGCTACTAATTGTTAGTTGTTAATTGTTTCAGCATTCTCTTGCATGTGTTTTACTCCTTCGTTATTCTATTGCTGCAGCTCTTTTCCTTACGTATGGTCTTTGATGATAAATACAGTTCTAAACTGGTCTTATTTTCGCCTGTTCCACACAACGTTATTACACAGTTTATCATCTGGATCAGATTTGACTAGCAAAATGTCAGATGGAAACATAAAGATATAAATATATCTTAGCCAGAATTTCTTTCTCCAAAAATTTGTTTCAAAATTTGTTTGTGGTCATAAGTCGAGAACTACCCATACAGCCAACTGGATAGAGCCGAGGTGGTGCAGTGGTTAGAGTGCAGCACTGCAGGCTACTTCCGCTGACTGCTAGCTGCAGTTCGGCAGTTCAAATCTCACCGGCTCAAGGTTGACTCAGCCTTCCATCCTTCCGAGGTGGGTAAAATGAGGACCCAGATTGTTGGGGGCAATATGCTGAACTCTGTAAACCGCTTAGAGAGGGCTGTAAAGCACTATGAAGCAGTATAAGTGCTATTGCTATTGCTATTGCTACTTCACTGTTCTTAGAACATCCTCATTTCCAGTGTGCACAATTCTTCTTGTATCTTTTTCGCTTTTGGGCCCAAGGGCACTCAGAAACTCCACCTTTAAGAAAAGGTTACTTTACATACTATTTCAGAGCTCCAGAAAGAGCTAATTTCCTGCCAGAGACTTCATTTAATTCCTCTGTTCCTGAAAGATGAGAATGGAGGAGGAGGAACAGATTGGCTCGCAAGTCCCTCCCGCCCATTGTCCTCTCGCCTTCTCGGGGAGGACAGCGGGCCGTCTTGGGAGTGAAGAGGAATACAACCTAGTACCCACACAGACACACAAACATATGTAGGGAGCTACTCTTAGCACAAACTACCGCAGAGAAACCTCTAGAACAGCGTTTCCCCCCCCCCACCTCCCTGGGCGCCTGCAACCTCGGAGCCTGAAGCAACTCCTGGCCCTTGCACAGTAAGGGAAAACTTCTCATGAGTGCGAGGCAATTAACTTCGTTCTCTTTGAGAGCCACTTTGCACCTTGTTTGGGGTAACATTTGTCATGCCAAAAGTTCGCAAAAAATCCCCACCCAAAAAAGCCGAAAACAAGATGGCGACCACATGCACAGTGCCAGAAACTCAGCTTCTGCGCATGTGCAGAAGAAAAAAAAACCAGGAAAAAATCACCCCCACAAAAAAATTAGGCAGAGTCTTGGTTTCACCTAGCAACTGCTTTGTTAATGACCAAGTTGCTCGTTAGTATTAGTAGTTAAACGAGGGGAATGACAGTTCTGGTAGCAAGTGGGTAGAATTAGAAGTATTCCATGGTATCTGAGGGTTGGTTGTATAGGTTCCTTCTTTCGAGTATGCAACATTCCCTCTTTCCTTCTTGAAGTAGTAAAAGCAATAGAAAGCAGGTCTGTGCAAATCCTTTGTCAGCTGAAGCAGCAGGAAACCCTTCACTCTTAGCCCAGAAGCAACATGTCTGGATATTTCCCCCCCCCATTTGAAATCAATCAGCAGCCCCATTTCCCCCTTTTTTACAGGCCAATCTAAGTGGTCTTTTGAAAGGCCACTTTATATGTTATGTATATTATATGAACGGTTTCAGGAACTGGGCATGGCTGGTCTAGTGAAGAGAAGGACCAGGGGAGACATGATAGCAGCCTTCCAATATTTGAGGGGCTGCCATAGAGAGGAAGGGGTCAAGCTATTTTCCAAAGCACCCGAAGACCAGACAAGGAATAATGGATGGAAACTGAACAAGGAGAGATTCAACCTGGAAATAAGGAGAACTTTTCTGACAGGGAGAACAATCAACCAATGGAACAGCTAGACTGCTGCCATCTGCAGCAATCCAGTAAATGGTGTGAATAATAATAATAATAATAATAATAATAATAATAATAATAATAATAATAATAATAATAATAATAATAATAATAATAATAATAATAATAATAATAATAATAATAATAATAATAATAATAATATCATATCATATCATATCATATCATATATCGTATCGTATCGTATCATATCATATCATATCATATATCATATAATAATATTATATTATATTATATTATATTATATTATATTATATTATATTATATTATATTATATTATATTATATTATATTATATTATATTAATTATATTATATTAATTATATTATATTATATTATATTATATTATATTATATTATATTATATTATATTATATTATATTATATTATATTATTATATTATTAATTATATTATTAATTATATTATATTATATTATATTATATTATATTATATTATATTATATTATATTATATTATATTATATTATATTATATTATATTATATTATATTATATTATATTATATTATATTATATTATATTATATTATAATATTATTAATTATATTATATTATATTATATTATATTATATTATATTATATTATATTATATTATATTATTATTATTATTATTATTATTATTATAATATAATAATAATAATAAGCAATCCAGTAAATGGCGTGCATAAGCGCACCATCGCGCCTACCATCCCTGTCCTTCTGTCCTATTGTCTAAATTTACCTATACATACTTTGCTTTTGTTTATGTTTATATCATACCTGTTATCTTGTACACGTTTTGACAAAATAAATAAATGAATAAATGAATAAATGAATGAATGAATGAATGAATGAATGAATGAATGAATAAATAAATAAATAAATAAATAAATAAATAAATAAATAAATAAATAAATAAATAAATAAATAAATAAATAAATAAATAAATGAATGAATGAATAAATAAATAAATCTGTCAGAAATGATGTAGGGTCTCCTGCTTGAGTGGGGGGTGGACTAGATGACCTACAAGATCCCTTCCATCTCAGTTAATCTGTTAAAATGTCTAATTGCCAGTTAGCCAACATTCAGAACAACAGCATCCCAGTGTAAAATTAGTCCTCATTTAGAAATTGCCTCATTTAACAACCGTTCACAGTTACGGCCATGATGAAGCAGTAAGTTTGGTGACAACTCCTTGCATTTTTTTTTTGTATCTAGTCACCACAATACAGGAAATATGTTGATACTCTGGAAAGAGTGCAGAGAAGAGCAACAAAAATTATTAGGGGGCTGGAGGCTAAAACATACCAAGTACGGTTACAGGAATTGAGGTATGTCTAGTCTAATGAAAAGAAGGACTAGGGGGGACAGGATAGCACTGTTCCAATATTTGAGTGGCTCCTACAAACACGGGGGGAGGGGTGTGTCAAACTATTTTCCAAAGCACCAAAAGGCAAGACAAGAAACAGTAGTTGTAAACTAAACAAGAGGAGAAGCAACCTAAAATAAAGAGAAAATTCCTAACAGTGAGAACAATTAACCAGTGGAGCGGCTTGCCTTCAGAAGTTGTGGGTGCCCAATCACTGAAGGCTTTCAAAAAGAGACTGGACAACCACTTGTCTGAAATGATATAGTCTCTCCTGTTCGAGTAGGGGGTTGGACTAGAAGACCTTCAAGGTCGCTTCCAACTCTATTATTCTATGTTCTTTTTATGATCTTCATAGGTCTGTAAAGCCAAGAAAAGCTGAAGGAAGTTGTACTTTCTTTTAATGACTGCTTTGCTCATTGTTCAACTTGGCAATCGTAATTGTTGCTAAATGAGGACTCCCTATATATAATAATAATCCTCTTGTAAGGACCCCATAATCCCTTGTGGGGTGGAGTCTGGGCAACTGAATGGAGCTAGCTGAGTGTTGGCCGGATGCCCTTCCTGTTGCCATTGTGGAGTTATATTCAGCAGATATATTCTCATTGTGTCCAGAGAGAGAAATATCTGCCTCTACCTACCGTGTTTCCCTGAAAATAAGACAGGGCCTTATATTTTTTTGAACCCCGAAATATGGCCTTGGCCTTATTATCGGGGCTTTTTATTATTTTGGGGGTGCAGTAAGTGGCAAGTGTGGGACTGGATGTCCGATCGCCTCTGCCTCCCCTCCCTGTTCTTGGTGCTGGCCGAGCGGCTGGTCCCGCCGCCACCACCTCGTGGAGCAGGACTCTGCAAGGCTTGTTGTGCCGTTGCATGCACGAACTGCAGGACTGCCAAGAGCTTCATCATACCGGCACAGCTGGGGTCCTGCTGCTGTTCATGCATGCAACGACACAAGCCTTGCAGAGTCCTGCTCCACGAGGCAGCGCTGAATGGAGCTAGCTGAGTGTTTAATGGCTGGATGCCCTTCCTGTTGCCATTGTGGAGTTATATTCAGCAGATATATTCTCATTGTGTCCAGAGAGAGAAATATCTGCCTCTACCTAGGATCGAACTTACATTCTCCTGATTGTGAGGTGAGAGCTCCACCTCTAGGCAACCCCATCACTCACTCCCTGTATATAATGAACCCCCATAATGTTTGAATGGCACTTTTGCTATTCATAAGTCAAGCATCTCATAGGTACATACCTTTGTGGAAACCAGCTGCCAGGATTCTCCTGAATCCTAAGCCAAAATTCCCATGGAGAACATGCCTAAAGACCACAGAAGAGAGGCCATGCCTGCACCAGACTCAAAATAGCCAAGAGGAGCTTGCATTCACCAAGACGGTTTGGGGCAAATGGACATCTTTGGTATGCCAGGACTTGTGTCAGGAGAATTCGGCACGATCTAAGCATACCTCATAAAATTATCTGCTACAACGTCCTTCCTGTCAACGACTACTTCAGCTTCAATCACAACAATAGACGAGCACATAACAGATATAAACTCAAAGTGAACCGCTCCAAACTTGACTGTAGAAAATACGACTTTAGCAACAGAGTGGTAAATGCCTGGAACTCACTACCTGACTCTGTGGTTTCGTCACCAAACCCCCAAAATTTTACCCTAAGACTGTCCACTGTTGACCTCACCCGATTCCTAAGAGGTCAGTAAGGGGCATGCATAAGCACACCAGTATGCCTACCGTCCCTGTCCTAATGTTCCCTCTTATCAGTACTCATCTTATGTATATAAACAATGTTATATCTATGTATATTACCAACACGTACTTGACAAAAATAAATAAATAAAAATAAATAAATAAATAAAATTTGGAAACCACTATAAATGAGAGCATATGCACCAAAGACAAATTCCTTGTGTGTCCAATCACACTTGGCCAATAAAGAATTCTATTCTATTCTATTCTAAATCCGGAACAGCTTTGCGTCTTTATTAAGGCTGCTCTCACAGTTGGCTGAGGGTAACATCAAACTTTTGCCACGAAAGCATATTCTTTGAGAACAGTTATTGGGACATTTCCAAGTTCCTTGTCGTAAGGTCATGCAAATGATTGCACCCATTTTGTTTTGATTAGAAGACCCATGTTCAAAAATCTCAAAAAGCAGGTTTTTGCAGAAGACATTAGTTTGGAATTTTGTGGTTTCCCAGCTTGGAGGCAAACATCATAGGTTCATTCCCCCCTATATTTTGCCATTCTTGCTTCCATCTCTCAAGGCAATGCCAACGTTTGACAAAAGATTAGACTTTCAACAGCGTAACAAAGAGAAGACTGGGAATTGATTACTATCATGCTGAGATTCTTTCACCCGTTACTCTAATTTCCTATTTTTAAACATTGCCCTTTCATCATTATTGGCTTCTATAAACTACAGTTATCAGCCCCATTCATCTATAGCAATACAACGGTACACATATCATCCTCACTGAGTCACAAAATTCAATTATTAAGTGAACTGAGAAACCAAAACAGTGATCTAGAGCTGATGTCAGGAAACCAGGGCGACAACCATTGTTATCTCGGTTGGAAGCTGAAGTGCTTAGGAAATTTATGGCACATTTAGCTGCTCACCTACAGCAACTTAAACTAAGGGGCTTTATCAAGGTTACCTTACAACCTTGGGCTGAGAAAGAGGGAGCTCACACATATTAATGCATATAGCCAGGGAGTTTTTGAGTACATTTCGAGGGAAAAGTTCTCAGAGGAAGTTAGATAAAATCAGATATGCAGATATTCTATTGCTGTACATATTCTCCCCCTATAGGAAAATAAAACTACTCACTATAGTCTCTGAACAAGGGAAATGTTCAGGGGTGGGTTCTAACTTACCTTGCTGCCGATTCGCTTCCTCCCGTGCTGTGTGGCTGTGCGCGTGCTTTGCGCGCGCGCATGTGCAGTAGCAAAAAGTCCAATTTTTTTAAAAAAATCCAAAAACAAGATGGTGATTGCGTGCACAGTGCCAGGAACTTGGCTTCTGCGCATGTGCAGAAGAAAAAAAAACCAGAAAAAAATTCCCCCCAAAAAATAAAATTCCAAAAAATAAAAGACCCCCCCCCCAAAAAAAACAGCCGAAAACAAGATGGCAACTGCATGCACAGTGCCAGAAACTCGGCTTCTGCAAATGTGCAGAAGAAAAAAAAAACAGAAAAAAGTCCCCCCAAAAAATTCAAAAAAAGAGATGGCGGCACCCACGGACTGACACCAACCGAACCGGTTCTGTGACTTCATCATGACGTCACCAATGGGTTGCTACTGGTTCGGGCAAACTGGTCCAAACCGGGAAAAACCCACCTCTGGAAATATTACAGAATCCAAAGCTAAAATTCAAAATTTTAACACTTAAGAGTGATTCAGCAATGACTTTTAAAATTAAACAATAAGGTCATAGGCAGAAAGGAACTATAGAAAGAAAATTGTAGGTTATATAAATTGAATAAATACATAAACAAACATATCTAAAATGAAAAATGGTGAAAGGGGACATGAAAAGCAAATCCGAATAAATACTCATTAATGAAACAGTGCATTGTTCAATTTCAAACACACTGTATGTAAATTAAAATAATCAATTTACAACTGACTTTTTTAACATGGGCTAAAGGAGGAAGAATAGATTTATGGGATTGGAGGTTTTCCAAGCAACGAAAGAAGAACTTCATATACTACCCATTGGTATACCCAAGTTTTGAGGTAGGTTTCCAGGTTATTATAATTTTGAATATGAGTTTAGTATATAATCCAAGCTTGAAAGATCGAGCAACCAAAATAAAGTGGTAACTAACCAGGGGTGAAATCCAGCAGATTCTGACAGGTTCTGAAGAACCGGTAGCGGAAATTTTGAGTAGTTCGGAAAACCGGCAAATACCGCCTCTGGCTGGCTCCAGAGTGGGGAGGGAATGGAGATTTTGCAATATCCTTCCCCAAGGAGTGGGGTGGGAATGGAGATTTTGCAGTATCCTTCCCCCAGGAGTGGGTGGGAATGGGGATTTTGCAGTATCTTTCCCCCTAGAATGGGGTAGGAATGGGGATTTTGCAATATCCTTCCCCCAGGAGTGGGGAGGGAGTGGGGATTTTGCAATATCCTTCCCCTAGGAGTGGGGAGGGAATGGAGATTTTGCAATATCCTTCCCCCAGGAGTGGGGAGGGAATGGAGATTTTGCAGTATCCTTCCCCTGCCACGCCCACCAAGCCATGGCCACAGAACAGGTAGGGAATATTTTCTGAATTTCATCCCTGTAACTAACTACACAGCAGTGTACAAAAAGGGAATGGACAGCTTGTGAAAATCTGTGCCCATTTGTTGTTGATGGTGTCTGATGGCCCCTGACATTCAGATGTCAAAATAACAACGTAATCTAACATGACAGAAACATGTCACAGCATGGATCGGGGCTTACATATCCTCCCTGTTATTTGTCAACTTGTCAATAAGAATTTGGAAGATTTTGCTCTTGGAATTAACTAGGGTTAATTCTTTGCAGAAAACCAAAGTTCACCTATGGTTTTTATAGCTGGTGCGTTTAAACAAACATGAACTTACGTGAACTACAGTTTTAGAATTCAGGTGGCCACCCAAGTATTATTTTCAATCAATATAAGAAGACTTAATATTTTGATTATCACACCTCTACCCAAGATTCAAGATATCTTAAACGCAGCCTGGTTCACACAGAACACTGAACCATAGCGTGTTTTTGTTTTCGCTTATTATTAGGTATGAATATACTGGGATTCTTCAATGAAACTACTGTCATTTGTCAACTACGTTTTATGGTATAGCACTGAATAAACCACTCTAGTTTATTCAAGAAAATTTGGTCAAAAGAAACTATGGCATACTATGGTTTTTGAAGTTCTGCTTTATCATGAGATACACACTAAACATTGTAGAAAATGCATCCATTATTCAAATGTCATATTTGCTTCCTGTTTCCCTTCAAGTAGTAGACGTCTTCCTTTTCCCTACGAGGAAATCCCCATGCAAAACAAGTAGCTTGATGAACGAAAGCTTTGTCATTTCAAAGTCATGTTCCTTATCATTTTATAATTAAGGAACAGGTCGTATCCCGGGGTTGGTCTTCCATATGGGGTTCCAATGGTGATGAGGCGCCACTATTAAAATTTATAAGTGATTCTTATACAAATGAGATGCTTGGTGTGAATAGTAAGTGAATCTGTGTCCTTGGATTTAATGAATTTGTCCTGTTATTAAGCAATTACCATATTACTAACTAGATGTAGAGTTCTAAAGAAGGATGCCTATGGAAAGTTGTTTGCAAAACAAGGACTCCTAAAGAGAAAGAGCAGTTGTGTGCTTGCACACCCCCAAGCTCCAAAATACAACCAAAGCACTGCTGAAATGTAACTACCTCCCCGAAAATAAGACCCTGTCTTATATTTTTTTGAACCCTGAAATAAGCGCTTGGCCTTATTGTCACGATGTGAATATTGTCAGTTTGTGCATCTCTATGTTTTTCTACTGTTTCTTGTATCTATGGTCAAGCAGACGTATGATATATTCTACTACGCATGTCTGCATTCCAGAGGTTTCCTCCTTCCTTTCTCTTCGCCATTTCTGCCGGAGGTAGAAATGATTTATTCCTTAACCGATAAAATGTAGCTTTACTAAGGATTCTTTTTATTACTTTTCTACTGAAATAAATATTTTGTTAATTAGATTTGAATCTCGGTTTTATTTTCTAAGTAAGAATGTTTTCAAAAGGGAAGCAACGATCCATCGACCTCCGAGGGATCTCCCCCCGCTAACACTTATTGCCATGCACTCAAAAGCACGATTGGGCTTATTATCAGGGGATGTCTTATTTTAAGGGGAAATAGGGTATAACATATGGCACATATTTAGGAGCGATTTAACAACTTCATTGACTTACAGTCTTACACCTAATATGCAATATATTGCAGCAGTCCAAATAGTAATTAATTTAAAAATGAAATAACCCAGGCTTATATAGAGTTGAGGATTAGAGAGGTACATTCCAAAAAAAAATGTTGCAATACCAGCACAAAGACACAAATGGAGAAAACCTACATTTGATCTGGATACATTTAAAATTAAAACAAGTGAACATTAAAATAATGTAATGTATTTAGGAAGTTCCCCCTTCATTTCAATGTCTTATTATGATCAAGACAAATAAAGAATGTTCTTCTATTACAGTAAAATTAAAACTTCATAAAAAATATTTGGATGGGCCTCAGAGATGCAGCAAAGCGGCAGAGGGCAGGGAATCATTAATCCTTTATTATACTGTTTACGGTCAACTGCTAAAGCTGACTACAATTTTAAAGCAAAAGAAATCTTTAAAAGAGACAGAATTTTACATGGTATTAAAACTACCGGACAAGTTACCAAGCACTAGAAACAAGAACAGCAAGATACATATTGCTCAAAGAGCAGCAGTCCTGTGCTCCTAGAACCGCAATTTGTAAACTCTAATGTAAAATATAAAGAACGTGGGTGGTGTAATAGTAAGCAAACGTCTTGAAATATCAAGTTATTGGGGCAGTTATCGGATAAGCTTGGAAAGAATCTCCCTTTTTATTTTGGGTTAGGAAGTGAATAGATTTGACTCCTCTGGCCACACAGTTTATGGTTTGCAACTATCATATAGTCAGACCATGTATAATTGACAGACTGGATTTTATTATAGATTTTAGTTGTTATTTATAATTTTATACTAGAATTTTTAATTGTATATATACTGAGTGCTTTTATTTGTTCTGGTCTCTGGTCTAAGACTGTAATAATAAATTGATTCCTCTGAAGCACAAAGAAACGCATACAGTATACATAAAGATTATAATAGGATGGATGGATGGATGGATGGATGGATGGAAGGAAGGAAGGAAGGAAGGAAGGAAGGAAGGAAGGAAGGAAGGAAGGAAGGAAGGAAGGAAGGAAATTGAGATGATATAGGAGGGAGGGTGGGAGGGAGGGAGGGAGGAAGGAAGGAAGGAGGGAAGGAAGGAAAATTTCAATTTATATAATACAAAATTTAAAAAATCAAATAAAATTTAATTGGAACAAATATAAAGAAAAGGCTGCATCAGTATAGCACTTGAATAATCCACATTGCAATTGATTCAGAAATTGACAAAACTGCCAAGAGGATAAGAATTATCACTCAAATTAAGAACAATATAAGAAGACATAGCAAGAATTCCTAACTAACTTAGTCTTAGCCCTGTAGTCCCAGGCTGCATCAACAGAGGAATAGCATCAAGTCTGTGTGTGAAATTATAATCCATAAAAAGTTCCCAAACGGAGGTGAAGTTAGAGTGAGTTATTTTTAGAGATGAAATTATTTTTGACATTGATGCATACTCCTAAAGCTTAATATACCTGTCTCCTAATGAAGGAATTGAATGTATTTCCCAGTGGGAGGTATAGCAACTCCATCCTAGTAACTGCTATCATGTCAATATTTAAATTTTGTTTCATCCTATGATGAATTATCTTCCAGAATTGCTGAGCTTTGCTACATCAGCATTCAAAGATTGATCTAACGGGATTGTTACATTTCTATACATTTTTTTGAATGTTTTATTCATTTTGCCAGTCAACACAAGAATATTACATAAAAATATACTAGTTTTCTGCGAGTGTAATATTCACAGTGAGTTTGATGTTTCCAGTAATGTTTCCGTTACCTTTTTTTTTCCGTTTAAATTCTGCATCCATTTAATCATGCAATCTTTGAGTAGTCTGGTTGGTAAATATTTATGCAGAATAATCCATAACAGATATTGTAAGCATTTCAAATTCAGACCTAATGGGCAACTTGGGGTTCATTCTGAAGTGTACCAAATGTGCTTTTTCCAGAGACAAACTGGACTTTCTGGTTTTTGTTGTAATCCCAATAAAAAAAGAGGGGGGGAAGGGGGGAAGAGACAGTCTGGTCATATTGTAACAATACATATAGTGATAGAAATCTATTTATATTACCTTGCACCTAGTTGGATGATGAAACATCTGCAAGCAAACAGTCAAGCTAACAAATCACCAAGATATCCGTAGACTTACATATTGAATTTTTAAAAAGTCCAAATGTATTAAATTTAATATTGCTTCCCTTATTTTATTTTCTGCTTGCTCAGGAATTCCTTGTGCTGATTTGTGCATTTCATAATCCGTGCTGTATCCAAATATTGTATAAACTTCAAATTTGATAAGTTTGTCATATTGTTGAAAAGTGTATTTCAGGAACTGTTTCATAATCTATTCTGAAGATGTGAAACACACTTTACATCACAAACAGAAGTGATTGTTGTTTCCTCTGTTGACAGGCCAACAATTTACCTGGTGTGTTATCTCTTGTAATATATATATATATATATATATATATATATATATATATATATATATATATATATATATATATATATATATATATATATATATATATATATATATATATATATATATATATATATATATATATATATATATATATATATATATCATTATATATCATATATATATATCATATATATATTATATATCATAAATGTTTTAATGGATTCCCATACTGTGAATTAAAAAAAACACCAGGGGCTGAATTAGTTGAGTAGAAGAACTTTAACTCAAATTGGCACATTAATTTGATATCTTCTTGTAATAATAATAAACCATTCGATCTTCACCTTTTTGATCTAGTCACTCTGAGTTATAACAAGTTCTGAATGACAGTATGCATAAGTTTTAGAAATTCTACTTTTATGAGTAGAGTAACTTTGATAAGTTGAAAAACTGTACAAAAGAGATGGTTTGCATCCATCAAAGAAAGGGACTGAGTTACTTGGCATTAAATTCACAGATTTTCTGGATAAACATTTAAACTGAACAGCGGGGACAGAGAATTAATTGATTTTAGATAAAGTAGACCATAACCTACTACTAGATAAAGTAGAAAAATGTGGGTTAGACAGCATCACCACCAGATGGATTCATAACTGGCTGATCAACCGCACTCAATGTGTAGTGCTCAATGGAACTGCATCTATATGGAGGGAAGTATGCAGTGGAGTACCCCAAGGCTCTGCTTTAGGCCCAGTACTCTTCAACATCTTCATCAGTGACTTGGACGAGGGGATAGATGGGGAACTCATCAAATTTGCAGATGACACCAAACTGGCAGGAATAGCCAACTCTCCAGAAGATAGGCTCAAGATACAGAAGGATCTTGACAGACTGTATGTATGTATGTATGTATGTATGTATGTATGTATGTATGTATGTATGTATGTATGTGTTTGTTTGTTTGTTTGTTTGTTTGTTTGTGAGATTTATATACCGCCTCACAGTGCAAGCACTCTCTAAGTGGTTTACACCAGTAAGCAGTGTATATTTATATTGCCCCCAACAATCTGGGTCCTCATTTTACCTACCTCAGAAGGATGGAAGGATGGGTCAACCTTGAGCCGGTGAGATTTGAACTGCTGACCTGCGGATCACAGTCAGCTAAAGTGGCTGAACACTGGACTCTATCGAACACAATGAAATTCAATGGTGAAAAAGTAAGGTTCTACATTTTGGCAAGAAAAACAAAATGCACAGGTACAGTATATCTGGTACCTTGCTCAATAGTAGTAACTGAGAGAGGGATCTTGGACAACCATGTAAATATGAGCCAGCAGTGTGCAGCAGCTGCCAAAAAAGCCAACACAGTCCTAGGCTGCATAAACAGAGGGAAAGAATCAAGATCATATGAAGTGTTAATACCACTTTACAATGCCTTGGTAAGGCCACATTTGGAATACTGCATACAGTTTTGGTCGCACGATGTAAAAAAGATGTTAAGACTCTAGAAAGAGTGCAGAGAAGAGCAACCAAGATGATTAAGGGACTGGAGGCTAAAACATATGAAGAACGGTTGCTGGAATTGGGTATGTCTAGTTTAATGAAAAGAAGGACCAGGGGAGACATGATAGAAGTGTTCCAATATCTCATGGGTTGCCACAAACAAGAGGGAGTGAAGCTATTCTCCAGAGCACCTGAGGGTAGAACAAGAAGCAATGGGTGGAAACTAATCAAGGAGAGAAGCAACTTAGAACTAAGGAGAAATTTCCTGACAGTTAGAACAATTAATCAGTGGAACAGCTTGCTTCCAGAAGTTGTGAATGCTCCAACACTGCAAGTTTTTAAGAAGATGTTGGATAACCATTTGTCTGAAGTGGTGTAGGGTTTTCTGCCTAAGCAGGGGATTGGACTAGAAGACCTCCAAGATCCCTTCCAACTCTGTTATTCTAAGTTTAGGTAACAGTGAAATAGATATCAAAAATATATCCATTTCTGATTAAGATTTATAAGAGGAAAAGTAACCTTTCTCTAAAAGGTACTTATGTTTCTACACATCTATAGAGAAAATAATGACATGGAATCTACAACAATTGCAAAGAAAATTCTTAAAGATAAATGCCCACATTGGTTATATTTAATGGATCCATGAAAAGTTTTTGATATGGTACAGTGGAAGTTTACAGTACAGCTGAAGTAGAGTAGAGTTTATCTATTCTTTCTTAAATGGATAAATATATGGTATTCTATTCCTGCCAGAGTAATCACAAATAGATTGAATACTCCAAGAATAAGATGTCTCAAAGACATATCATGTTGATTTTCTTTTTAATCTGGTCTTGGAACCATTAGCCTGCTTTTTTAGAAAAAAACAATAGGGGACACTGAAGAATAATAGTTGATGGATTTTTTTTAAAAAAAAAGATAAGTTAGCTAGAACCATGGGATTATTTCAACCTCATGCTTTCCATTCCATTATCAACTTTCTTCTTCTTCTTCTTCTTCTTCTTCTTCTTCTTCTTCTTCTTCTTCTTCTTCTTCTTCTTCTTCTTCTTCTTCTTCTTCTTCTTCTTCTTCTTCTTCTTCTTCTTCTCCTCCTCCTCCTCCTCCTCCTCCTCCTCCTCCTCCTCCTCCTCCTCCTCCTCCTCCTCCCGCCCTCCTCCTCCTTTTAAATATTTAAAATTCAGATTAATTAATTAATTAGGGCTTTTGACCCAGATAATAGCCTTGTTGGAGTATGAAGAAGCTGACTATCGTTCAACTCTTACCTCTGTCAAAGCAGAGAAATATTGTCTGGAGCCATCGACAGAGAAATGTTGTCCTTATAATCACTGTTTATAATACGGAATGCAATTTCACTGCTTGCTGCAAAACTAGCGTTCTCATTTAGCTCTCAAAGGAAATTAATACACGGGGAAACTAGGAGATAAGAGATCTTGCATACACGGGGCTAATTTATTTCAGAATCCTTAAGACCAAATTATGCTCCCCATAGAGCATTTTCTATTTTCAGTCAATGGGTGCAAACCTCTTTGGCAAATTGAAAGATGTGATTCCTAATCCTCATTAATATGGTTTCCTTCAGACTTTAGAGGCTGTTGTGAGTTCTCAGGATTAATCTGACAAAACACAGCACCCACAGCCTTGTTTACCATTTCAACTCCCCCCCTCTCCTTTAGTGTTAGCATAATAAACATCCGCTTATTTGCAAAATTTACTTTTACAGTAAGATATAAGGAATTGGAATTCAGCTAATGTATGCTAACAGAATTGTGATTTTCTTCCCTTGGCTTCCTTTGGGGTCTTTTGACAAAGAGGGGTGGCATGTAGCCATTTCTTTAATTGCTCTTCCATTGCAAGATTAAGGACCTCACTGTTGGCAATAGGCACAGCATGAGTGTGTGCCTGTCTTAAACGTAGCTACAACTAAATTCCCCAAAGAGTTAATCAAGGGTTTCTGTTAAAACTCAGCAGGCAACCTCTTGCAGCTAGCAAAACCAGATCTTTTTTTTTGACTTTTGAATATCTGTAAAATGTCACCAGTGCAAGGGGAAGTGTCCTCTGGCATAGTAACCCCTAACCCAGTTTCTCTTAAGTGGCCTTCAGTCACTCTGGAACTTAAAACCCCTTCAGCAGTCTTAAATTGCATAATTTGATCTTTGTGCCTATCATATCCGAAAAACAGTAAAGACCTGGCTTTTCCGGCAGGCCTGGGGCCGTTGATCTCACGGTTGTAATCGGCGAGATCCGGCCATGAAATGATATGTAGGGGTTTTAAATTGTTTTAATGCTTAATGTTCTGATGTCTATAAGGTTTAAGATGTTATAATGTTTTTTCTAAGATGTTTTTAATGTTTATCTGCTGTTGTTAAGCCGCCCAGTGTCCTTGAGAGTTGGGCGGCATATAAATATAATAAATAAATAAAATAAAATAAATAAACATAGTGACAATTTGACTTCTATTTTTTTCCCTTCTTTCTCCAACTTTAGACCAGCCACTTAGTCCATTTCAACTTCCCTCTCCAATAAGACTGTAAAAAAAAAAACCCTCTTGCAAGATTGTTTTCCTGTATTTAAGGTGGGATTCAGCAGGTTCTGACCAGTTCTGGAGAACCGGTAGCGGAAATTTTGAGTAGTTCAGAGAACCGGTAAATACCACCTCTGACTGGCCCCGCCCCCATCTATTCTCTGCCTCCCGAGTCCCAGCTGATCAGGAGGAAATGGAGATTTTACAGTATCCTTCCCCCGGAGTGGGGAGGGAATGGAGATTTTATAGTATCCTTCCCCTGCCATGCCCACCAAGCCATGCCCACCAAGCCACTCCCACAGAACCGGTAGTAAAAAAAATTGAATCCCACCACTGATTTAAGCTATCAGTTTGCATGCAGATTGCAGATACACTCTGCATGCTGGGTATAATGGCATTGTTCTCAGAATCTAGGAAACTAAAAGGAATTGTGAAAACAAGGCAAAAAAGGAACGGGAGGTCATTTCAGTCTTTCGATTTATAAGGCCTCAGTTTCTCAGGTAGGGATTCTGTGAGAAAGACATTTAAATAATTCCAGGGACCCCATTGTAGAGTTCTCGGTCATAATGAGGGGCAAATGGCATGGGTTTTGTAATTTGTCAACTAACACAGTTAACTTTGGGGAAACAATTCCATTGATCCACTACAAGCACTTTCTAACAGCACAGCTGTTATGTTCCATCCACAGTCTGTAAGTGATGCCAGAAACAACCATTCCTCCTCCTTCTGCTCCTCTCCTCCTCCTCCTCCTCTTCCTCTTCTTCTTTCTTCTTTCTTCTTCCTCTTCCCCTCCTCCTCCTCCTCCTCCTCCTCCTCCTCCTCCTCCTCCAAAAAGAGTTAGATTTGCAAGCAGCGCAACATATCTCAGAAATATTATTGTTAAGAGGTGGCGCAGTGGTTAAAAGCAGCACTGCGACCTTCAGCTGACTGCTAGTTCAGCAGTTCAGCTGTTCAAATCTCACCAGGCTCAAGGTTGACTCAGCCTTCCATTCTTCCGAGGTGGGTAAAATGAGGACCCAGATTGTTGGGGGCAATATGCTGAACTCTGTAAAAACCGCTTAGAGAGGGCTGTAAAGCACCATGAAGCGGTATATAAGTCTAAGTGCTATTGCTATTGCTCCTTTGAGATGTTCCTCTTCGCAAGAGATAAACCGCCTACGAGTCACCCCAATTTTCAGCACCAAGTGCAAAGAAGAAATTTGTCTGGTTCGCATTTTGAGGCAAGCATACCACATCTGTACTCTTGAGCAGAGGTGCAACTTGGGCGCACTTCAAAGAGAAGACAGCGAGCTGGGACTGTGAAATCACATTTGAAAGAGGTGTTTCAGAAAGGTGTCTGTATGGGCCAAACACCTTTCCTTGAAATGTTAAAGCACTTTCTTGTTTGTTTGAAGAAGTGTGTGAATGGTTGCCTTGATGGATATTCCCAGTTGTCTCTGGATACAGCAGAGGATCGGCAGAGAAATGGCCTTGCCACTTGATTGAAACAGACAAGAGACTTTTTTGGAAAGGGAAGGTATGAATCATCCAAAGATTGTGGCTGCTTTCTGAGCTTTCAATCTACCCATAATTCAAAACTGAGTAGAATTTGACTCTTTGAACCAAAACAGAAAATATTTCCTTAGGCAAAATGATAAACATTAACAGCATATTATAAACATTGAATGGTTTCCTAACTATTTAATATTTATGCATTAAAGACAGGGGCGGCTTCCTAATTTTTTTACTACCACTCTGTGGGCGTGGCTTATTTTATGGGTGTGGCTTGCCAGCCATGTGACCGGGTGGGTGTGGCTTGCCCGTCATAAATTAGTTATTTCAGAGAGATGTTACTACTATTTTTGCTATTTTATACCTTACATGAAAAGCTTTGCATACAAAGTGCGTGTTACACCATGGCAACACAGCAACCTTTATATGCAGAAAATGCTATGTTAAATGTTAAAAGACAAGCAAGTCTCATACAGCATTTTTGGTTTCAGTCTTGGATTCCTTAGACGAAAATATTGAGGACTGTTAAAAGAACAGTATCTTTTAACAGTCCTCAATGTTTTCGTCTAAAGAATAACAGTATAAAACTGTATAAAATTAACAGTATAAAAGGTTAAGCTTTCGGAAAACGCCTACTTTGGGAAGCTTTAGGCAAAAGTGAAGGAAAAGTGTTAAATGCGAGCTTCTTATTATTTTCAAGCGAAGGGACAGGGAAAGACTTAATTGTCAGGTTTCTGGGCATGCACAGAATAAAATTTAAAAAAAAAATTAAATTTTTTTTTAATGGCGGCGCCCAGGCACCGGCAACCAACCGCATCGGTACTGTGACATCACCAGTGGGCCGTTACCGGTACTATAGAGTGGACCGCACTGGTAGGAACCCACCACTGATTAAAGAAAAGTGCTTTTCTTACACAAACATATTATGCTTTCAAATATTTTGCATGGATTTAGAGACGGTCCTCTTTTCCATAAATATTTTTTTCTAACGCTGACTACAATGGATTTGCAGGATGGAAAGATCTTCCCAGTTGGGTGGAATGTGGTACTTTGCTCTGAAGCATGGAACTTTTATTTAATTAAATTTATTTTTAACATTCATCAAAATGAACGTTGGAGAGAAAAGGAATCTGAAGGACATTGAAGAAACTAGTTATTGCTTCTTTATTGATCACAGCAACTGTGCTGAGGATTCTTGATTGTGAGGAAGTGCATATAAATGGATTTAGCATTTATCTATTACATTTATTTATTTTATTTATTTAGTTTGTCGAACATGTACGAGATAACAGGTATATGAACATAAATATGAACATAGGAAATGGGTACGAATAAATGGGGACAGCAGGACAGGGACGATAGGCATGTTGGTGTGCTTATGCACACACCTTACAGACATCTTAGGAATGGGGTGAAGTCAACAGTGGACAGTCTAAGGTTTAAAGTTTTGGGGGTTTGGGAATGCAACAACAGAGTCAGGTAGTGCATTCCAGGCATTGACCACTCTGTTGCTGGAGTCGTATTTTCTGCAATAGAATTTGGAGCGGTTTACCTTGAGTTTGTATCTATTGTGTGCTCTTGTATTATTGCGGTTGAAGTTGAAGTAGTCACTGACAGGTAGGACATTGTAGCAGATAATTTTATGTACTACGCTTAGGTCAGACCATAGTTGGCATAGTTCTAGGTTTTCCAAGCCCAAAATTTCAAACCTGGTGGTATAAGGTATTCTGTTGAGAGCAGAGGAGTGGAGGACTCTTCTCGTGAAATACCTCTGGACTCGCTTGATTGTATTAATGTCTGATATGCAGTACGGATTCCAGGCAGACGAGCTGTATTCGAGAATTGGTCTAGCAAAGGTTTTGTATGCCCCAGTTAGCAATACAACGTTACTGGAGAAGAAGCTTCACAAAATTAGGTTAACAACTCTTAATGCCTTTTGGGCAATTTACTTCAGAGCTTTTTCTGAAGGGTTCAAAATGGTTAGTTTTGCCCCATTACAACCCTATGCAGTATGTTGGGCTAGAAGTGAATTACTGGAGCAAATGCATTTTCTGGGGCAATCTCACAAATCCCACACAATTCACACACACTGGACAGGAGGCTACTGATTAAAAGGGTAATTAAGCATGTAACTGCATAAGATTCTTCATAATTACTTATACAGGTAATCCTTAACTTACAACCATTTGTTTACTGACTGTTACAATAACACTAGAAAAAGTGACTTACCTGACCATACCCACACCTGACCTCTCACAAGACCTTCACCTGACATGACCCACACCTGACTTTTCACAAGACCTTCACCTGACATGACCCACACCTGACTTTTCACAAGACCTTCATTTGATTTGATGCACACCTGACCTCTCACAAGACCATCACCTGATATGACCCACACTTGACCCCTCACACGACCTTCACCTGACGTGACCCACACCTGACCTCTCACAAGACCTTCACCTGACGTGACCCACACCTGACCTCTCACAAAACCCATCACTAGACCCATACATGACATGACCCTCTCATCACAAGACCTACTGACCACTTCAAGCCCTTATAAGCAGAAGGACACCAGCACTGACATTCCCTAAATTCCACTGAAGATGTTACCTAGCCTGGTAACGAAATGTTCGAAACCAGCCCACAAGCTTGGAGAACAAACGTCCACTCTCAAAGAGACTCACGGATGGTCTTCATAAACCATTGCAGCATCCCTACAGTCACATGATCAAAATTCAGGTGATTGGCAACCGGCATATATTTATGACAGTCGCACCATCCCAGCATCCTGTGATTGTCATTTGTGACATTCTCAACTGACTTCCAACAAGCAAAGACAATGGATGTTGGAGTTGCTTAATGACCACATAATTTACTTAACAACTGCAGTGATTTGCATAACATCCATGACAAAAAAACAACAACCCAGCTGTAAAATCAGGCACAAGTCAAGTAACAACAGTATTGCTTAGCTACAGACATACTAGTCTAGATTGTGGTCATAAACTGGAAAACCACCTGTACACTGTACATGTATCACAAATAAATTTAAGGGAAGGGAAGAAAGGGTTCATAGGCCCAGGTTCAAATTCCAGTAAGGGTATGGCTAGCTGACGAGAGCTAAATAGCTTGAAATAGATCTATACTAGTCTCACTTCATTTTCATTATCAGCAAAAAATGTGTTACACACACACACACACTTATTTATGTCAGGCAGTGATTTTATGTTGCCTGTTACATGTATATGCAGGGGAGATGCATCCCTATCAAATATAATGGTTTATTCCTGAGCACGTGATTAATATGTTCCTAGTACGCATGTGTACATTCCTTTCTTTTGTTCCTCCCTTCTTCTTCTGCTTCTGTAAGGAGCAAGACCTATGTTTATAGCCAGGATGTGATTTATTTGTTTTTGTACCAAAATAAATATTTTATACCTTAGTATTTAAACTGCGGTTTTCTTTCTATAATGTCAGAGTTTCAGGAAAAGAAACTCATGAGAGTAATTCTTATCTAACAATTTATTTATTTAAAAAGTTAGTATTGTATAGAATGTGAAGGATGTGTGTTTTTGTTTTATTTTTTATGTATAATTCACACTGAAGATGACATTTAATTTCATTGTACGAGGTGCAATGACAATAAACTGAACTAAACCAAACCAAACCAAACCAAACCAAACCAAACCAAACCAAACCAAACCAAACCAAACCAAACCAAACCAAACCAAACTAAACTATTGTGAAATTGATTATGCAAATAATGGCAAATAGTCACAATTGTGAGATAGTTAAATTATTAATTATTGGTGGCATTAAACAAAGTTGCATGGGAGTGGTGCGGTGGGCTAGAGGTGGAGCTCTCGCCTCACAATCAGGAGGCTGTGCGTTCAATCCTAGATAGAGGCAGATATTTCTCTCTCTGGGCACAATGAGTATATATTTGCTGAAAAAAACTCCTCATTGGCGACAGGAAAGGCATCCGGCCATTGAAACACTCTGCTAGCTCCACTCAGTTGCCCAGACTCCACCCCGCAAGGGATTATGGGGTCGTTAAAAGAAAAAGGAAGAAAAAGATTAAACAAAATTGCATCCACTGCAGTCCAGTAACAATACCACATGATGCGCTTTGTTAGAATATGGGTACTATCACGACACAATGCATGCAATTTCCATAATCATTAAAGTTTCTAATGATTTGTTCTAAACCTATCTTTTACCTGAATGCAAGATATGATATAATTAAAGCATTATAGTTCAAAACGGAGTAGAATTTGGCTCTCAGAACTAAAATGATTAAAAACATATTGTGAAGGAAACGTTGTATAGTGTCCTAACTAATTGGATAACATGTCACAGGTTCAAAACCTGAATGAATTAGGAAATTCAAGGAAAATAAGACATAATTATGGCAAGGATTAAAAGCCTCTCTTGTCACCTACCAATTCACCCACGTAATCCAAGCTATAACGAGAAAGGTGATTTTGTGATAAATTAAAGGACATCTTGCTTGCAATTTTGCAGATCTCAATAGGTTGCTTATTTTTTCTTTGAAAAATAAAACAAAAACTGAGAAAGATTTATTTAATGACAATTTCCCTGTAAATTATTTATCAGTACTTACATTTAATTAAAGTCTCTGGTGACAATTGCCCAAATTTTTGTATTCACAGAAACCCAGAATAATGTAAACAATATGTTAATATTTATGAAGTGTAGGTTTATTACAAACACAAGAAAATAACTAATTGGCATTAAAACAACACCGTATCATTCCAAGTTAATAAATGATTAATCACTATGGCAATGTTTTCATTTCATCTCAGAAGTTTCACATAAATATTAATATTTATATATGTTTGTGTGTAGAAAACCTGTTTTATACATAGAATATCCATTACTGCATTATACAGATGACTGCATTAATATGGTTAAATGCTTTCCTCTGTTGGGCAAATATTTCTTGTAAGTGGCAAAGATTGTTTTTATTGCATACACTACCGACTTCTTAAATGGATATTTTAAGTATAAATTAACATGTGTTTAACAACATGCATAATATGTAATTATTATTAGAAACACATAAGCTTGATGAATGTAACAACTATGATTAATATTACTAGTTTTATCTGTATTAAAATGTATGACACCCAGGTGCCACACTATTACATACTTACCTGATATGTATATGTAAAATAAAATAAAAAACTTGAATGTGTGTGTGTGTGTGTGTGTGTGTGTGTGAGTGATTTTTTTTTTTTTGCTGATAAATGAAAATGAAGGGAGACTATTATAAATCTATTTCGAGCTATTTAGCTCCCATTAGATAGCCATACCCTTAGTGGGATTTGAACCTGGGCAGTCTGCCTGTAAGATGTAAAATGTTACACATACAGACAAAATAGTTTGTCGGCTATAGAAAACTGCCTGGATGGTCCCTGAAGGGGCCGAAAGGCAAAAAAGGAAGCTGTGATATTTCCTTCCATACACCAGGATGATTCGACAGAAAAAAACATTCTAGAAGCAGGAAGCTGAAGACATCAGCCTGATGATGACGAATGAGACTTCGTCGAAACGTCGCCAAGACACTTCCAATTTCACGCGGGAGAAAACCCGAATAACCAAAGACCTACATACAAACACCTGCGAAAACCTCAGTATATATATATGAAATAAAGTGAGTGCTAGCATTGCAGACCTGAGCTGCATCAACAGAGGGACAGCATCAAGATCAGAAAAAGTGACAGTACCACTATATACTGCATTAATGAGGCCACACTTGTTCACTCTTCTCTTGGTTGTCACAAAGAAGAATGGATTGACATATTCTCCAAAGCACCAGAGGACAGGACAAGAAGTAAGGGTGGAACCTTGTTAAAGAGAGATCCAACTTAAAAGTAAGGAGAAATTTCTTGACCAATTAGAACAATTAATCAATGGAATGACTTGCCTCCAGGATTTGTGGGTGCTCCATCACTGGAGGTATTCAAGAAAAGATAACCATTTGACGATGATGGCATAAGGTCTCCTGCCTTGAGAAAGGGGTTGGACTAGAAGACCTCTGAGGTTCTCTCCAACCCAATGATTTTTTGTTGTATTGTTTAAAAAAGGCAATTTTCAGAAAGGGCAGAACATCATGATAAATTCTGAAGTAGAAAATCATGTTAGGTTCCCTCTGCTCCAGAATCATAATTCTTATTCTAATCAGGAAGAGAATCTGAAGCATTTACACATGAAGAAGGGGGAAGTCATTTGTTTATACATACATCTTTATTTTTTTCTCCTGAACTATTTAAACATTTTCTTAGCTTGTATTAGTTTTTTTAATCTTTCTATCTGTAAATGCTGATAAAAGTTATTATTAAAAATATTCATTTATTTTGCATATGTACCCACTTCTCCAAATCTTTGTAAGAGAAGGAAAAGGGCAAAACTTTGACAACATACCTTCAAAAGTAAGAATGGTGGTATATTATATGATGAAACAGATTTTTTTTAATTGACCATCAATTTTGATGTTTGAACCATCAAACATCTTTATTCAGGTTACTTTACAGAGTGTAACTGAGCCTACGCATTGTATTAGCTCATATTTCGTGCGGAGTTGAGCATGTTGTAAAAATGCAACAAAAACAAACAAACAAACAATAAAGCAATCACAGCTTAACCAAATTATTGGGTTTGTTGAAGAACCCAAGGAAGGAAATTAAGCAGTGAAATTATAACAAGGGTGTGTCTCTCCTGATTTACGTTTCCAACATTAAACTCAACTAACTTAAAAAAAAATTCAATAGTTATATGCTCAACAATTCATTACATAGATCAAATGAGCCCCTAAAATAAAATTTCTACTCCTATTAACTTTGAACATAACTCGTACAGAAGTGCTTCTACAGAAATCAATGTATATTGATTGCCAATGAATTGCTTCACAAATCTGCCATTTGGTTACTTAGAAACTATTTTTTACACTTAAATCTGGGCGATGTTCCCATTTGGATTATCCCTCTGACTCCATTCTTGTAGCTGACACACAAAACCTTTTCTTTATTTGTTCTTCCCTAACTTTTTCCCCCTTATATCTTTCACTTAACTGAAAAGAGAAAAACCTGATTTTCAATTACCGTATTTTTTGGAGTATAAGACGCACCTTTTTCCTCCCTAAAAGTGGCTGAAAATTTGGATGCGTCTTATACTTCGAATGTAGCTTTTTTTTTCCAGCCCTAACTAGGTGCTAACAGATCTTCCCAGCTCTTACCTTGCAGGCTTTTTCATTGTTACTCTCTCCAAAGAATGTTTTTCCAGCCCTAAGTCTTTGCAGGGTTTTTTTTCCATTGCTCTACTTGCTCCGAATAAGTTTTTTTTTAGCCCTAACCAGGTGCTAACGATCTTCCCAGCTCTTACTGGCTTGCAGGCTCTTTCATTGTTAGTCTCTCAGAAGAAGGTTTTTTTAAGTCCTAACCAGGGGATAAAATAATGTGCTGAAGCTGACCAGACTAAGGATGTTAGCCAGATGAATACCTGGTAGGCAGATTGTTTCCCCCTATTTTCCTCCCCAAAAACTAAGGTGCGTCTTATACTCCAGTGCGTCTTATACTCCGAAAAATACGGTAAGTCTTCGGAATCCACATTTTTAACAGTAGAGCCATTGTTACTAGAAAACTGTTTTCTCCCAATAGTTTTATCCCCAAAGGGAAAATACAACTGTTAAATATGTTAACCTTCTAACTGAACTAATTCCCTTACCATTATAATATTTATTATTGAATGTGGCTGAACAAGCCTCTACAGTTGAAGAAAAAAAACCCAAGTTGTATCTCTGTGTAGAGGTTCTTATATTTTATTAGTCTTCCTGCTACAGTTGGTGCTAATAACTTCATGCTCTTTGGATTTATTGCTCTACTAATCAGATTTTCTGATATGTAAGATGAATGTTTCCATAGTAAGCAAAACTGACCCACCGATTTATAAGAGCTGATAGTAGCAAAAAGTTTAATGATGATTGTAAGAACTCTGTGCCAAAAGTGCATAAATTGTACTGGACTGCACTTAGTTTTAAAGAGGAAGTAAAATTGCTATATTTTGCTTTTTTTTTTTTTTTTGATAAAGGGTGTGAACTCTATTGTGTCTTGCTGCAGAAATTATAACAAATGTTTTGGTGTGCGTATATTGTTTCCGCTGCAATAAATGCCACATTATAAGTTCAGAAATATAGTTATGGAATTATAAGAGCAAAAATAACTGTAGAAAATATTTTTCAGTACTCTTGAAGGCTGAATAGAAGATGAAACAAATAGTAACTCACTGCTGAATATTTTGTCCTCCATGAAATCTGTCCTCCCATTTTTTGTCAATTATTCTCAGCAGAAACATTTTTATTTCCTTGCCTCATTCTGAGGTGGATTTAAACCTCTTTACAATTTACAGTGCTGATTTTCAGTGAATTTTATCGGGTTGAAATGTGAAGATTAATATAGTGTCTCTTTTGCTATCCAGTTTTAACCAGTTTGGAGCAGTTTTACACCTATATCCAAAGTTTTATCATGATAAAACTTCTCTTGCGGTTTAATTGAAACTTAGGAAGTCAATACACTTGCACACTACTGATTGAAGAAGGAAAGGCAGGACACCACCACATATACCTGGCAACTACCTAGCTAACATAAGCACTGCACAAGCCCACACACCAACAAGAGTGAAGAAAAAATGAAAGCCCTACAAAAGATAATTCCATCTAAGGAAAAAAGAAAAAGAAAAGTATGTTGGTTTTTTCCATCATAACACTTTATTTATTTATTTATTTATTTTGGTTTTCTTATATGCCGCCCTACTCCTGAGGGACTCAGGGCGGCGTACAGCAAAGAAAATACAAGAAACATTGATTGCAAGATCTTTCTTTCAAGCAATGTTTGTATACTGGTCATATTGTATACTGCACGAGTCAAAAAGAGGGCCGTGAAAATATCTACAGACCCCTCACATCCTGGACATAAATTGTTTCAACTTCTAACCCTCAAAACGATGTTATAGGGCTCTGCACACCAGAACAACTAGACACAAGAACAGTTTTCCCCCCATGCCATCACTCTGCTAAACAACGAATTCCCACAAAACTATCAAACTATTTAGTAAGACTGTATTACTATTCATCTTCTCATCCTTCCTATTGCCTATCTCCTTTTCTACTTATGACTATTACTTTGTTGCTTGTATCTTTATGATTTATATTGCTTTATTTCATTTCCTAGTATGATTTTGATTGCTTATTTAGTATCGTATGACTACCCCTAAGTGTTGTATCTTATGATTCTTGATGAATGTATTTTTTATGTACACTGAGAGCATATGCACCAAAGACAAATTCCTTGTGTGTCCAATCACACTTGACCAATAAAGAATTCTATTCTATTCTATTCTATTCTATTCTATTCTATTCTATTCTATTCTATTCTATTCTATTCTGTTCTGTTCTGTTCTGTTCTGTTCTGTTCCTTATTCTATTCTATCCTTTATTTATTCTATTCTATTCTATTCTATTCTATTCTATTCTATTCTATTCTATTCTATTCTATTCTATTCTATTCTATTCCATTCCATTCTATTCTATTCCATATTTTATTATTCTATTCTATTCTATTCTATTCTATTCTATTCTATTCCGTTCTATTTTCTATTCTATTCTATTCTATTCTATTCCATATTTTATTATTCTATTCTATTCTATTCTATTCTATTCTATTCTATTCTATTCTATTCTATTCTATTCTATTCTATTCTATTCTATTCTATTCTATTCTTTTCTTTGATTGCAAGATCTTAATTTCAAGCAATGTCATATCTCTGTGTATTTTAGGGATATCTGTATATTCTGTTTCTTAAGTGAAGAACTTCTCATTTCTCTCTGTCAAATGTCATAGTTATTTTCACTGAATTACCAATTTCTAGAATTCGTGAAACCATGAAGACCCCCAAGTCATTCACCTGCTCCCTTGGGGTGGGTGGGTGGGTGCTTTCTCCTTGAAGGAAACCTTTGGAGCAGAAAAAAGTTGTAATGAGCCAACAGTAATATCTTGCTTGGTTCCACGCTGGCCTATTTCATCCCAGTCAAACCTTCAAAAAAAAAAGACTTACCTGCCAGTCTCCCATTAGCTTTCTGGACATAATCAATAATGTTGTTTGCAAGACATTTCTGTATTAAATTCTCGGACTGGCTTGAGTCAAAATATATTCTAGCAGAACAGTCCGGTTTTAGATGCTTTCGTATTTTTCAGTCCTTCATTTTACAATATCAATGATCAAAAAGTATACATCTAAACCCAGGACAGCTTACATGTAGCTTTGTAGACTTTACATCTGCTTTTGAACTGATCTTGAGAGCAGCGATGACACAAGCTGTGGCACAACTCAAGAAGTCAACTGTTGATAGTTGTTTATGGCGGATTTTTTTCATGAGAATTCCTGTATGAATTAGGATGCGATGGGGAGGGTCATTTCAGCCACGAAAGTCTGATTAAGAGAGATGCTAAGGCAGGTCTTTTTTTTCTGGCACCCTTATTGTTTAATGGAGTTACTAATCTCTACGCTGACAATGGGGTTATATTGTCAGAGAGCACAGTGGGTTTGGAGTGAGTTTCGTGTTCTTCCAAAGAGAATGATTTAAAAAGGAATTATGGTAAGATCAAAATACTCACTTTTGCAAAGTGACCTGAAGCCTGTGTTTGGAAGATGAATGGACACGAAGAGGACCAGAGTACAGTAGTCAAAAATTCGGACACTTAATAAAGGTATGCAAGGCATTTGAACATTCTACAGACATTTATAGTTATTCACTTACCCCCTTGCATCCAGCAGAAAATAAAAATCTGTGTGTCTCTCCCAGCTATTTGCCTCTTTGCAACTACTTTCACTTTCATTTTCCCATGTGGCAAACCTAATCAGCTGTAGGTCGGGAAGCTGCTACCGACTTGCTTGGCTTTACAGGCTCTTCCCTCTTTCCTATAAGCAGATAAATTGCTGGAAGACAGAGGCCAAAGGGTGGGGGTGGATGGGTGGATGGGGCTGCATTTGGTGTATAAGATGCACCCAAGTTTTCACCCTATTTTGGGGGGTTAAAAGGTGCGTCTTATACTCTGAAAAATACAGTAAGTCTAAGTGCTATTGCTATGTAAGATTACAGGCCATCTTCACTTAATGACCACTCATTCGGCAACCATTTGAACTTACAACTGTACTGAATGAGTAATAGTTACAACTGATTCTCATACTTAACATTGGTCAGAGTGCATTCACAGTCGTATAATGGCATTCCAGGCACGTTGGAGCCCAAATTACAATTGCAATGTTGCACACTGTCCCGCAGTCATATGATCACAATTTGTGACCTTCTTTGCCAGTTTTCTACAAACAAGGTCACTGGGGAAACAAGCAGGAGCTTGTAAAGGAAGCCTGAAATGATATCTAACAGCCCCTGGTGATTTGCCTGATGACAGCGACTAGACAAGATGAGCAGCCCATAAATCTAATAAAACATAAATAAAAATAAACCAGGTCTGCCAACATTTCCATCACTAAGCGGCATGGTCATATGATGTCACATATTGCAACCCTGTCACTTAACAGGAGAGATTTCAGTCCCCATTATGGTCTTTAATTGAGGACTACCCATAACTTGCAGTGGTCTTCTTTTCCTTTGTGGTCCATAAAAAAATGCATAAGAATACAACTCAACTGCCCCAGGATCTTGAACATTAGATTTTCAAAATCCATGGTTGTAAAATAATTTTGCAGTGCAATCCCACCCCCATTGGAGAGTAGAATTAAGAATTGTCAGTAGACTTAGGTTTGAGATTTGATCCTTGTTCCAGACAGAGTATAATGCCTTGGTAAGGCCACACTTGGAATATTGCATCCAATTTTGGTCGCCACTGTGTAAAGAAGATGTGGAGACTCTAGAAAGAGTGCAGAGGAGAGCAACGAAGATGATTAGGGGACTGGAGGCTTTTAAAGGTCAGTTGCTGGAAATGGGTATGTCTAGTTTGATGAAAAGAAGGACTAGGGGAGACATGATAGCAGTGTTCCAATATCTCATGGGTTGCCACAAAGAAGAGGGAGTCAAACTATTCTTCAAAGCACCTGAGGGGAGAACAAGAAGCAATGGGTGGAAACTAATCCAGGGGAGAAGCAACTTAGAACTAAGGAGAAATTTCCTGACAGTGAGATCAATTAATCAGTGGAACAGCTTGCCTCCAGAAGTTGTGAATGCTCCAACACTGGAAGTTTTTAAGAAGATGTTGGATAACCATTTGTCTGAAGTAGTATATGGTTTCCTGCCTAAGCAGGGGTTGGACTAGAAGACCTCCAAGATGCCCTCCAACTCTGTTATTCTATTCTATTCAGAGTGCATTTCATATACTATAGGTTGAGTCAACTGTTTGATTCTTCACAGTACTAAGTCATGAGATACTACAATGTTTTGTATACAGGGAGGCATTACAGCATCTCCTCTGTTCCTCAGGGATCTACCTTTCCATCTCTTGTCTAGAGTATTTATTTTCTTCCCCTAAAGGCAGAAAAACCCTCTCTTCTTTGAACCCCTGAAAATGTTTCTGAATTCCAGTGGTGTAGAAGATGTTCCATTTCCCGCTTCTGGTTGTCACTGTTGACCGCTTTGCTGGCTTTGTCCTTGTCTTTTTTTATGGAGAGTTGCTTCCATTTTCAGAGTTTGGATCTTATTTGATCTGATAAATTTTCATCCTTTGTCAGCCACACACAGTTTCAATTTTTTGACGTTTTCTTCAAGGACTACCACAAACCTTCGTCCAGCTGTTCTTGTGCAGGAACAGAAATATGCCTCAAGCATTACAGGTCACAACTGGAAGCTTCTGTCTTGTTTGTCTTTTAAGGCATCACCAGCAAAAAAACATTTCTTGTTCCCTTCGCAAGTTTTTAGTGTAGCCATGCACAGATTTTTGACAGGGAAAATCTATTAAAAGTCAACGTTCATATCTACTGCACTCTCATATTAGCAATCCTATTCAGATGTACAGAATGCCCCCTAAATGTCTACGGAGAGTCAATCATCCAGCTCATGATTGCCACAAAGGTGTTTTTCAAAAGAAAACTTGGAGTTTTGCTTCTCATCCAAGAAGCTTCTTCAGTTCGGTTTAGAACCAAAGAAGCTTCTTGGATGAGAAGTGAAATGTTTTCCAAGAAAAAAAAACCCAAGAAAGTCCATTTGCCTTTTGAAAAATATATTTGTGAGAATACCCTCTACTTCTTCCTGTCTACATACTTCATGTAAAACTGGTGGAATTTGAAATGCATCTTGTTGTGTGGCCAGATCCTATTGACTATTTAGAAAAATAAACAAATGACAAACAAAAATCATATTTTTTGCCCAGTTGTGTAAGTTCATGACTTTCCCAAAGTTAGGTACATCTTTTGAAAAATCAAAAGAAGCACTATAAGAGATTGTACTATTTTTATGTAAGTTTTAAATGTTCTTAGCAGTTGAAAACTCAGTTATCAGACTCTCACTACCCACCGTAAACCAGCATATTATACAGCTGGTTAGGTCAAGTTAATATCAGGGTTCCAAGTAACACCCCCAACCAAATAAGACTCCGAGGCAAGCAGTTCCTCAAAGATCCATTTTATTAGAGAGGTCATATTGGCACATCTGGGAAAACCCGAATCTGAAAGCTCCCGGGTTTTCCCCACCCAAAGGAAAGTCAAAGCCACTTTCTCTCCACCCACATGTCCATCACATGGTCCAATCAATCCACCATCCCAACTGGAGATGCCTCCCAGACACACCTCACCAGGTGCAGGCTGAACGTCCTTGACTCACAGAGAAAAGACTGTTATTATGGCTATACATCTCTACCCACTCCATACTACCCCCTCCCACATTCCCACAGCACTAAGTGTGGCAGCCCTGAAGATCCAAAGAAAAAGATGGCCTCCAGTGCCAACAGTTAATGTAGAAACAGAGGTGGTATTCAGCCGGTTCGGGCGAACCAGTAGCGGAAATTTTGAGTAGTTCAGAGAACCGGCAAATACCACCTCTGGCTGGCCCCGCCCTTCCTCCCCCGCCATTCCCTGTCCTATATTCCCTTGTTTTTTAGCTCAGCTGATTCGCGTGGCAGAGCAGATTGCCGCGCCTCAGCTGAGTTAAACAACAGCTCAGCTCACCAGCGCTGACACCAAGGGCGGTCTTTGAGTGCTGCACGTGCGCACAAAGCACATGTCAGATGCGCTCTCTCATAGAACCGGTAGGAAAAGATTTGGAATCCCACCACTGCACAGAAAGGTAATTCAGTCAATCATTGCAGAGAATGCCCAACATCATTCAATGTGAAATAACTTTGTCTCCATTTTGCAATGTTGCTGATTTTGTTTCTTTCTCCCTTCAAAATATACAATGCTCTGTTAGACAAAAACCTTGACTCCACCAAGCAAAAGATGATGTGAATTGAAGCCTTCTGCATTCAAAGTATGCATTCTTTGGCTGACCTATTGATAAGTAAAATCAAGTAGTTTTTTGCTTTGTTGTGTGTATAGATAAAGTAATTCAATGTGCTGGTTTGTGTCAAGAATCCAATTTAGAAAAGCTATACAAATAATTGTCTATTATTATAACTTACATGTTTGGTCCATGTAAATCCAGATCACATGCTTCGCCACTACTGTGATATACTAAAATATAACCCTGAAAAATATCCTTAACACGTAGCATTTAGAAGATTGTTAGTTGTGAATACACATTTATTTCAATAATTCCATTAATCTCTTCGTTTCAAATGCTTGAACAAAAAAATGTTTTCCCTAACTCATAACTTGGAATCCTTAAATAATGCCTTTTTTAATGTATCCAGTTAGTGTCGGCCCTCCTAGGTGAACAAGACAGGAAACAGGACTACATGAACTAACTCTACTTTTTTTGCAGGGCTACATTAATAGTGTCTAGCAAACCTGTGTGCAAAACTGTATGCGGTGGCAGACAAAAAAGCCAACACAATCCTAAATTGCATTAACTGAGGGATACAATCAAGATCAAGGGAGGTACTAATACCACTCTATAAAGTCTTAGTAATGCCACACCTAGAATACTGCATCCACTTTTGGTCACCACACTATAAAAAAGATGTTGAGACTCTAGAAAGAGTGCAGAGAAGAGCAACCAGGATGATTAGGGGACTGGAGGCTAAAACACACGATGAATGGTTGCAGGAACCGGGCATGGCTAGTCTAGTGAAGAGAAGGACCAGGGGAGACATGATAGCAGTCTTCCAATATTTGAGGAGCTGCCACAGAGAGGAGGGGGGTCAAGCTATTTTCCAAGGCACCTGAAGGCCAGACAAGGAATAATGGATGGAAACTGATCAAGGAGAGATTCAACCTGGAAATAAGGAGAAATTTTCTGACAACAAGAGCAATCAACCAATGGGACAGAAGTTGCCTTCGGAAGATGTGGGAGCTTCATCACTGGAGACTTTCAGGAAGAGATTGGACTGCCATTTGTTGGAAATGGTGTAGGGTCTCCTGCTTGGGTGCGGGGGTTGGACTAGATGACCTACAAGGTCCCTTCCAACTCTGTTAATCTAATCTGAAATTTACCAGCACCATTTTAAACCATCTGACCAATTAGGGCAGATTCCTAAATGTCTTCTTCTGCCTGATAAGCAACTGTGGGCTCCTACCTCTCTCCTCTAATTGTTTCCTAGACAACATGGCTTTCTCTCTTCCCCCAAGGTCATTCACACAATCTATTACATTTAGGAAGATGTTTATTTTTATTTCACTCTAAACAAACAAAAAAGACCCTGCTAATGGAATCCATTTCTAAATCAAATGAATCCAAACAAAAATGTGATAATTTACAGTTTAACTTCCATTTAAAACATTTTTAACCCAATGAGATGCCATTAAGCTAGAATTCTTTTCTCTCTCTCTCTCTCTCTCTAATTTGTTTAAATTATGCAGTACATTAATATTGCTAATTATGGAAAGGACCCCCATGAACCTGCGAATGTTTTCAGAACTGGAATGCTATGCAAAATTAGTCATATGACATTGTTGAAGGAGCTTTCATTGGGCTTTTTTCCAGCAACTTGTTAAAAGTTTAACTGTGACTACAACAAATAGCAGCCTTGGCACTCTCAGCTTATCTTGGCAATCAATTTATTCATGCTGCATGCTCTCTAAATACAGAAGGCTTTCTTCTATGTATAGGATTTGTACAGCATTAACAGCAAAGCCTGCATCTTTCGAAAGAAAACACCAAAACATTTGTCATTTTACAAATCCCCGCATTATTGGAGCACAACAATGGCACTTGAAAGAACAATGGAGAAACTTTGTCAAACTCTTGATGTTAAAGACAAAATGCCAGCTCCTGGAGGCAAGAATGTTGGGACCAGGAGAGGGTTCCGGTTACGTTCGCTACCGGTGCGCATCGCGAGCATGCGCGGAAGTGAAATCGCATCCCACCGTGCGGTTTCACTTCCGCGCATGCTTAGGACGACATTACAAGCCGAAACACAACTGAGGAGCTTCTCTGCTGTGCTTCAGAGGAAGAATAAAGGTCAGTATTCACATAAGGGCAGGTGGGAGGGCTTTTTCCCAACAGCTCAGGACGCGGAGAAGTGACAAAAAATGACATCATCGCCGAGCCCCTACCGGAGCTGTGCTCCGCACTGCACTGGTAGGAACCCACCACTTGTTGGGACCATTGGTGGGATTGAAAAAATTTAGCAATCTGTTCGTTGCCTGGTTGATAAGTGGGCGTGGCCATGGGGGCGTGGTCTACTCGGCCTCCTGAACCACAGCAGGGGGGGCATTTTCATCCTCTGCAGGCTCCAGAGGCTTTCCAACTCTGTTAATCTAATCTAATCAAAGTCAATGTGGAAAGCTGGAATGCACTGTACAAGTGAATGATTTATTTAACATCTGCAGTGATTCGCTTAACAACCGTAGTGTCAGATAGGAATTTTCCTACCAGAGGCGATCTTAGGATCTTGCTTCCTCAAAGTCATTCGTACTCAGAAAATAAAACCGAGATTCAAATCTAATTAACAAAATATTTATTTCAGTACAAAAGTAACAAAAAATAAACCCTTAATAAACTACATCTTCTCAGCTAATGGATTCACGTCTGCCTTCGGGCAGGCATCGAAGAAGAAAGAAGTGGGAGTTGACAAAACTCCTGGAATGCATGCATGCGTAGCAAAACATATCACATGTCTGCTTGATTGGAAATACAATAAACCTTAGAAAACAGTAGAGATGCACAACTGGCAATTATTCACATTGTGACACGTAGGAAAAAGGTTGCAAAATTGGACATGATTCACTTAACCACCACCGTATTTAGCAACAGAAATTCTGGGCCCACCTGTGGTCATAAGTCAAGAACTTCCTGTACTAATGCAAAAGGTCTCAGCGTCCGCATATGATACGCGGAAACTCTTCAATATGGCCATTTCTTCCTTTCGTTGCCATCAGAAAGTTTTCAAGCGGTTGTTTCCTCAGGAAAGGACATTCGCACTAGCAAATCATCCAACCGTACAACAGCTGAAGCATCCATGAATTTTATCTGTTATATTTGGCAAGTGACCGAAAAGCGGAATATTTGCTACAATTTCAAAATTGTCTTTGCATGCATCCTGGAAATGCCTACAGAAGGATCTTCACTCATCAGCTGTGATGGTGTGAAAATAGCTACTGAATATACATTAGCTGTCTGTAGTTGTCTTGAGAACGTGAAGCAGACGGATGGATAAAACATCATCATATGGATGGTTAAAGGATAAATCCTGTCTAGCTTCTCAGTTATCAGTGTAGTAAAATCATCTTCCCTGGAGGACAGAGTGGTTACAGCGCTATAAAATGTTCCACCGAAGGTGTTATAAATGACACCAACAGCACTTTTTTTCTGTGTGCAATTTTCAGACAAAGCCTTTTAAAATTTCTCTTAGCATTGTAAAATAGAATGGCTGAGTAGAGCTTGTAACAACAATCACAATTGCTCCTTTCTTTTTGGCTTAGCTAATGTTCAACCCATTTACTATGTACAAACAGCCTTAGCAATAGCACTTAGACTTATATACCGCTTCACAGGGGTGGGATTCAGCCGGTTCAGACCGGTTCAGGCAAACCGGATGATAATTTTACATCTCATTCGCTGAACTGGTAGTTGCAAGGCCCCACCCATCCCACCCATCCCTTCCCAGGAGTCTCCACGTGGCCCATTTTGAATGCTAGGTACATGCAGGGCACACGCAGAGGCTCTGGGAGGAAGAAAAAGAGGCCTCCCAGAAGTTCCAGAAGTCTGGAAACAGGCCCGTTTCCAGCCTCCGGAGAGCCTCCGGAGTCTGAGGGAGGCCATTTTCGGCGTACTGGAAGCTCGAGGAAAGCCTCTGGAGCCTGGGTAGGGCAAAAAATGGGCCTCCCAGAAGTTCTGGAAGTCCGGAAACAGGCCAGTTTCCAGCCTCCGGGGGACCTCTAGAGCCCAGGAGAGGCCGTTTTCGCCCTCCCTGAGGCTTAAGGAAAACCTCCGGAACCTGGGTAGGGCGAAAATACCCCCCTGCCGTGGTTCAGGAGCCCGGGTAGGCCACACCCACCATGGCCATGCCCACCCAGCAACCAGGCAGAGAACTGGTTGCTACATTTTTTGAATCTCACCCCTGGCTTCACAGTGCTTTTACAGCCCTCTCTAAGTGGTTTACAGAGTCAGCATATTGCCCCCAACAATCTGGGTCCTCATTTTACTCACCTCAGAAGGATGGAAGGCTGAGTCAACCTTGAGCCAGGTGAGATTTAAAAAGTATGTTTAACAAAGTATGATCAGTTCAGAGAATGATCACAGCCATTTGAACAGATCCAGACTGAATCATACCTAGAGTAGAGTAGACTTAAGTCAGTTGGTGGTCAGTTGGCTGGTGTCAGCTTTGATGATGTCCAGCCATCATGTTCTTTGGCTGGCCTGGTTTCCTTTTACCGCTAACTCTTCCCAACATAATTGCTTTCTCCAGGGAATTTCCCCCATGTGATAAGGCCAAAATAAGTGAGATATAGTTTTGTGACATGCCTTCCACCCCACATTGTATTAGGTGCTCCATTATTTGCTTGTGGCTCACCTTTACATATTTCAAAATTTCTGACATTAAATTCATTGTTCTTTTGTCAGTTATTGGCTTCATTTGAGTTGTTTTATATATTTGTTCACATTTCTCTCCCATCTGTACTCCTGCAACCTGTTCTGGAAAAAAGAATTGTTCCTAATAAGATGGTTGATATTAGGTGTGTTCGTTTAAAAGTATTTTGAATTTGTAGGCTTCATTTTTGTATATGTTTGTGTGTGTTGCATAAAACTTTTTTGGCTAAAATTGCAGAAAAGATCTCATCCCACTACTTTGTGTTTTTTCCCCCTTTCTTCACATTGTTTTGAATGATATTCAGGGTATCAATGCAATTTGAAAAGAAAAAAAGCGAGGTTAATTAACTCTTCTTGTTTGATTCAGTAAAAATATTTGGATCCTTGCCAACATACAACAATATGAGCAACATATGAAGAAGCATATGAAGAACGGCTACAGGATTTGGGTTTGGCTAGTCTAAAGAAAATAAGAATTAGGGTTGACATGATAGCAGTATTTAAATATTTGAGGGGCTGCCACAAAGAAGAGGGGGTCAAATTATTCTCCAAAGCATCAAAATTCTCAAAGTTGGGCTTTAATTTCAATTCCTTTTAGTTTAGTTTCTCTATGGTCTTCTACTTGCTAGATAGCCGCAAGTAGAAGAATTTAAAGTCCTTTTATTCCCCTTTAAATCTTAGAAAACTTCTTTAAAGTGTTCTGTTGGCAAACACTCACCAGCTTCTGTTTGTCTTCCTCTCTCTCCAGCACGTAAGCTTCAATCTTCTTTCCCAGGTGACTTCCAATCTCCACAATCTAGCAAACCGTTTGTGGCCACCGCAGCTAGGATGACTCAGTTGTTGTCCGTCGCCGCTGGCCGAGAGGCTGGTGTCAGCTCCCTGGGGGGTTTGCCACCACCCCCAGTCTACCAACAGGTGCCTCTCTTGGTCGCCACCCCTCCAGGGTCATTCTGACCTGGTTCTGACTGAACCAGGTCTCCAAGTGGCTAGGATTTCGGGGTTCACCTGCGGAGCGCAGGGAACTCCGTGCCACTGCAGCGTTTGGCCATGCCCCCTCTCCTGATGTAACATTTTTGGAAGTCTACATCCATGGCTTGGATTCAGGGTCATAAACCCTGTAACAAGAGCTTGTCCATTCAACTGATGGGAAGGGAGAAAGAAGAAACAGGGTTTTTTTTAAACTACTGAAAGCATAAACATTTTAGCCTCAGATTGCATTGTACTACTTGACTTCGGAGAAATGAAAACACTTAAGGATGATGGACTGAAGAACAAAGAAATTCTGTGTTTTGAACACAGTCTCTTAAATATATTTACATATCAACTCACCTCTGAGGGATGTGGTTTAACAGCAATTTTTAACTTTTAAAACAGTCCAATTTTGCTAATATTCTTTTCAATTGTATTTAATTTTATAAAACCTATGTTTTAGACCAGCGATGGCGAACCTTTTTTTCCTTGGGTGCCAAAAGCACGCGCACGCACACTATTGTGCACGTGCGAGTGCCCACACCCATAATTCAATGCCCGCCCTGTGCATGCACGTGTGATCCCCGTGCTGCCCCGCCCCCGTGCATGCACGCACAATCCCCCCGCTCCCCCATTTCCCGACTTCGGGGGGGCCCGGTAGGCCCATTTTTTGCCCTCCCCAGGCTCCAGAGGTTTTCTTGCAGCCTGGGGAAGGTGAAAAGAGCTTCCCCTGCCCCCCTGGAGGCCCTCCGGAGGCCGAAAATGCCCTCCCAGAACCTCCACACAAGCTGAAAATCAGCTGGCCGGTGGGCACATGCACACTGGAGCTGAGTTAGGGCAACGGCTCACGTCCCAGCAGATATGGCTCCGCGTGCCACCTGTGGCACGCGTGCCATAGGTTCGCCATCACTGTTTTAGACTTTGAAGTACCTTGGAGAAATACTTCTGTAGCATAATTTTCATAAACAGTTATAATAGTGCAACTTATGTCTCCCTTGTGTTTTGATAGATTTTTGATAACTTTGTAAGTTAGGTTGATGGCATCTGAGTTTAAGTTTGACTGTTCTTTCTTTTGTTCTGACAAAATGTTTCTAAGTTTGCAAACGAAGTTTTGTTTATTCACTGAAAATTGCATTGAGGGATTTTTTTTTGCTGGCTCATTAATCTGACTATTCAAGGTTAACCAACCTTTTATGTTTAAATTGCTTTTCATGGAATAAGTTTCAGAGGTTTGCAAATGTTGGCCATTACCTCATTTTTGACATTTCAGCTGTGAATCCTTTATGAAATGAGAATTGAATGTAATCATCTAACTGGAATGAGATGAAGTGGCTTTCACTTACATATTAACAACAAAATTGCACCCTCCTTTTCTTCTGGATGCCGTGAAAATGTACTGTAATGGCACACAATAATAGCTAATATTCAGAGTTTCTATAATCAATCAAAAGATGTTTAGGCTGAAGTCCTGTAAACCATTTATTCACTTCAAAAGTTTTGATTAAGATGATATTGCCTGTATTCCTCAGCATTTATTTCACTTTGCATCCTTTTACTTCGGCAAGTATTGTAATTAAAGAAGAAAAGGGAATGATGAAAAGTTCAGATGTGGTTCTATTGCATCTCTCTTTAAAGATCTATCTTCCTTTGTGCCTTCGTGTTGTATCCATTTAAACAAGAAAATACAGTTCCTACAGTGAAGTATGATTATCTGGGATTCATAGCACGTGTCTTAGTAGAAGATGAACATCTATAAGGCTCAGCTTATTTCCTGCTTCAATTTTAATCAAGTTAGAGGCAAACAACGCATTATTCCTTCCTACCTCAATTGCTTCCTACACCAAATAGTTTCTAGAATGACCACTAAAGAAAGAAATATAAATTTATACCAGGGTTAGGCAGTTATCTCTATAAATGCCACCTAGAAGGTTTTTAGAAGAGGATTGATCCTTCACTTTATGGTTATAATAGTCCTGCTCTGATGGGATCATATACTTCGGGACAGAAATGTGCAATGTGTGAACCAGAACTCTACAGTTTCCTAAAAACGTGACTGTGGCCCCCCAGTTCTTTTGAAAGTTATCTCCGCGTTGCCATTTTGATATGATTGCATCCAGTGGTGGGTTCCTACCAGTGCGGTCCACTCTATAGCACCGGTAGCGGCCCACTGGTGATGTCACAGTACCGGTGCGGTCAGTTGCCGCACGTTTGAGGCTTCTTGAGCTGCTGAGGGGAGGGGGAATGGGTGGCAGGACCTATCTCAGTTCCCCTCCCTTCAGCAGTCTGAGAAGCCACGAACGCGTGGTGATGATCCCAGGCATTTTCGCATGTTCGAGGCTTCTCAAACTGCTGAGGGGAGGGGGAACAGGCGGCAGGAACCTAGGATCATCAAATGGGGAGAAGCATTCAGGCCGGACGGAGCCTCCTAGAAGAACCGCTGCTGCAGTCTTGCTGCTCCCACTGCAGGGGGCTGAGTTGAGGGTGGGCAATGCCCTCCCTGCTTCTCCGGCCGCTGCCAAGCTCCCGAGGCCCACGCCCACCTGGTCACATGGCTGGCAAGCCACACCACAAAATAAGCCACGCCCACAGAGTGGATAGTAAAAAAAATTGGAACCCGCCCCTGATTGCATCTGTCAATTTGTAACAGAAAGACATTCTTAAATGCACAGAATGTAATCGTATTTAGAATATTTAATGCCGTTTTAATTTCGATTAAATTGTCATGAAAGCAAGTCTTATTTTATTCCTGGAAATGTGTGTCTTCAAGTCAGCTTTGACTCCTGGCCAAGTCCCCTGCAGTGTTCTTGGCACTATTTTTGAAAATGGTTTGCAAATTCTTTCTTCCTAGACAGAATGCCTGGGCCAAAGTCACCCAGCTAGTTCTGTGCCTAAGGCAGGACTATAACTCACCAAATTCCTGGTTTCTACCTGATGCCTCCACTACTCCACCAAACTAGCTATGCTGATTTCTGAATTCTTCCACTCAAAAAGGAAATGAAACTTCGGCATAAAACAGGTAGCCTCCTTGCTTCAGAGTAAAAAAGAGAGAGAAATACAAGCTGTGTAGCTAATACCTCAAGTAAGTTGATCTTAAGGGTCCCAACCAGGGGTGGGATTCAGCCGGTTCGGACCGGTTTGGCCGAACCAAATGTTAATTTTAATCTGGTTCGCTGAACCTGTTGTCTGCTAACACAAGTCAGTCTGCTAACACAAGTTGGAGAGGAAAAGTCAGAGCAAGCCAGCGATCTGCCAGCTGCTTCTAAGGTGCAGTTTAGTCGAGAGCACATTTACTCGTGAGCATGGTGCTCACGAGTAAATTGCAAATTGCAGGCAGTGGGGAGATCGCTGGCTTATTCGCTTTGCCGGCTGCTTCTAAGGTGCAGTTTACTCGTGAGCATGGTGCTCAAGAGTAAACTGCAAATTAGAGGCAGCCGGCAGATCGCTCTGAGAGGAAAACTGCCTAGATGTTACCTAGTCTGGTAATGAAACATCTGTAAGCAAACATGCAAGCTCACCGAGCATCGAAGTACCCACAGTTCAACCTTGGGCTACATATATTCTCTTCCATCAATAAGAAACACTTGATCTTTCATTCCTAGATTTTTCTGGAGGTGCTTAGAAGCTCTGAAACAGAAGTCTTCAAACTTGGCAACTTTAAGACTTGTCGACTTCCAGAATTCCTCAACCAGCTAGTCTTAAAGTTGCAATTTTGGGGACCCCTGCTCTGTAACAAGGAAGAGCCGATTATTCATTTCAAATCATCAGGGAGTGGAAAAAGGATGACACCATCTATTTGTGTATTCAGAATTTGAAGATAGATAAGTAATTGATTGATTGGGGGAAGGGAATTGAGGAACTATTGTCTATTTTTCTGTTCTCTTCATTCAAAATCAGCAACACAATTATTCAAGTTCTAAGCATGAATTGAGAAAGGTTAAATTTATTCAATAAATGAGAAAAATGTCAGGTAATGATATTTGTGGATATATTGCTCTTTCTTTTTCAGTAAGTTGCCAGTAATATTGCATTAGTATTGAGTACATGCAACTATTTCCTTATTGTTTAGGAAAAATCCATTAATTACTTTTAGCAGAAAATAAAGCCTAAACTTGTAGTTTCATAATGATAATAAATTATGTTTTTAGCATTCCTTTCCTAAAAATCTTCAGACTTAATAAGGATCTAAACCTCAAGAAACTTCCTTAGAACTACCAGATGTTTTTCTAGAAAGCCAATTTCCACGAATCTAATTTTTATTTAAAATATACTTGTCATTATTTCCAATGATGAGATTAATATAATTTCTGACTTCGCATTAATGCTTTAAAGAAACTAGCACAAAGTATTTCATCTTTAGGTGTGCAGGCAATATAACAGGACATCCCTTATTTATTAAAATAATTTATATTCCGCTTTTCCACAATCCCAGTCACATGACCACCAAGCCATGCCACCCAGTCACATGATCATGAAGCCACGCCCACCATCACATGATCATCAAGCCATGCCCACAAAATAAGCCACGCCCACAGAATCGGTAGTAAAAAATTAGAACCCACCCCTGCACCACATCCATTAACATATAATATAAAAGAGGAGGAGGAGGGGAAGCCATCTTTGATGGATCAAAAGGAAATAGATTCAAAAACCCAAAAGGAGTGCCAGAACCAGATAGCTGGGGAAAAGGAGATGGAGATCTGGGATCAGATGGGAGACGAGTCGACAAATCTGAATTTACTGAACTATTAAAAGATGAACTATCAAGATACAAAACGATGTGATGTTGAAATATATTGGATGGATAGAGATTAATATGATTGCATTTTTCCTTTTCTCTACTTAATGATTACCTATGCAATATTTAGCTAAGTTTTATATATCTTTGAGGTTACTTTTAATGTTAATTATATTAGATATATATAGTTTGTTGAAGATTTGTTTATTTTTTTTCCCTTTCTTTTTTGTTTATTGAAGTTAGTAAGTTAATTTAGAATAATATTATGTTATTAATATTATGATGAAATTCAATATTTAATGATTACTTATGTAACATTTAGTCAAGTTTTATCTTAGAGGTTATTTTTAATGTCAATAATATCAGTTTAAGTATAAGCCTAAATGTGTAAAGTCTATCACAAAATATTAGTTTAAGATTTTTGTATTTTATACTTAGTTATTATTTATATAACATTTACTTTGTATTAGATAGAGGATTGAAGGGAGGAGGTAGGAGGTTTGTTTGTTTGTATTGTTAAAGAGATTTCTCTTTCTTTCTTTTTTTTATTCTTTTTTGTATCTTTACTATTGTATACAAATGCGATATATTATTAGTGTATAATCTGGAGTTGAAGTTTTTTAAAAATAGTGTTCTTTTTTTTCTTTTTTCTTTTCTTTTTATTAACAATTTAAATTTATTATTATGCCCTGTATTATCTCTGGGAAGTCCGGGGGGGAGGTGGGGAGGGAAGGGGGCGGGTTCGGGGGGGGGGAGAAAAAAACAAAAAATGTTTGCACTTTATATTTAATATTTTGCTACTACTTATGTAATTTTGTACTAATAAAACTTTTTGAAAAAAAAAACATATAATAGTATCCTCATTCACTCCTAATACTCAGCTATAATTGCTTGCTTGTTGTTGGTTTTTCTTTTTCTTTTGGCAGGGGAAAACAGATTATCACCTGCAATTCAGCTGTTGTTTATCATTATGTACAAACCAGGCCCATGGGGCTTCTTAAACCCTCCACTTCCCCAGGTGAAAAAAACTCCTCACTAAGTAGTACACCGGCATTCAGGAAATATGAATATAAAATGAATATAGAGGGAATAAGGGGCTGATTGTCACAAAAAATTAAAAATAAAAGGATGTTTTACTACCCGAAAATAAGACCTTGTCCTATATTTTTTTGAATCCTGAAATAAGCGCTTGGCCTATTTGCCATGCACTCAAAAGCCCGATTGGGCTTATTATCAGGGGATGTCTTATTTTGGAGGAAACAGGGGTATTTGTAAAACAGTATAGAGTATAGAGGTGCAATAATAATACTCACATCATTAAACCTCACATTTTCTATTTCATGATGCCATAGAGGAAAACATTTGAGCATTTTGGAACCTGCTTCTCATCCCGTTTGGGGGGGAAGAGAAGTTGCTATTGAAATTTCTCCCAAAGGAGAAAAAAAATGTGGGGAAAATTCTCAGAGCTGAATGTAGTGGTTTTACATTTTCTTTGGTTAATCGGTGTCCATAAATATCCTGTGCTATGGCTTCCGGCGGTCACCACACAAAGGAGGAAAAGAACAGGGCTATGTTCTTGGACTCCGATCATTCCCGATAGAAAGCCACTAAAGGCATCGACGCTTTTGGAGGAAGTGTCGATAAGAAAGGGGAACTTCCAAGGACCAGGGACTAAGTCACAAGTAAGAAAGAAAATGGAAGACCAAATTAAACTGATCTCTTTAAATATTAACGGATTAAATTCACAAATTAAAAGAAAGCAGACATTTTACAAGATTTCAAAGGTTAAAAACAGATATAGTCAGTACATTAAAAGTTCATATAACACAACAGCAATACAATTTACTAGCAAATCCAAAACTTGGTAATTTATTTCCATCACTATCTCAGCAAAAGAAAACAGGTGCAGTAGCCTATATTAAAGAAAAATTAGAACCCAGTCAATTGGCTATAATTTATACCCTAAATAACAATTGAAATGAATTCTACAGAAACATATACAAAAAATTAATAGAGGTAATAGGAATGGGACTTCTATATATAAAATTGCATTACTTTTTAGGATAGATATAAGAGGAAATGTAAGGATGAATTGAAATATTATTATGTATATACTATATGCAAATACTATATGATTGGAAGTGTAAGGATGAACTATTATGTATATATTATATATAAATATATGTTTACCATAAGCAGACAGGAGGGACAAATGAATTAGAAAAATATGCAAATGAAAGTGGGATATTTATCTAATAACCAGAATGTAAAACTTTTCTTAATGTAAAATCCTTAATAAAAACTATTTCAAAAAATATCCTGTGCTACATTGCTGAATTATCTGTTCTGAGACATGCAGACTTCTTGGCTTCTTACCTGGCTACTTAAATTTTAGAGGAAGATCTTCAGAAGATACACTATTCCAGACTGTATAGATTAGAAAATGTGGACAACCAGGGAAACTGGAATGTGATGAAAGGAAATATAACAGGGGGAAAAAAGCAGTAGCAATAACTACCATCTTTTTTTTTTTTTGCAAGGGGAAAAATACTTGAAAAATTGTTCAATAGGTTTTTGGAAAACTTTTGGTGTTTCAGTTTTTAAAGTAAGAAGAACAGCACAACAAAAAAGTATTATTGCTTTTGAAGCTTAGCTACTGTTAAAAAAAATTGCCTAGCTTGTCCTAGAAACGGATATAGACAGGGACTTTAAACATCTGGTTCTTTATTAATAGCTCGAGATCTAAATCAGATGAATTATTAGCAGCAAATTTACACAAGGCTTTCTGCGCTCAAAAAAGTGGTTTTTAGAATGCCAACTGATGGGTGTAGTAATATCTCCTTTAAATCACCAGTGTATCTTTTTTATTATCTGTAGGCTAACACTCCATTACCACTTTGATATAAAAATAATGTTTCTGATTAAAAAATTTAGTGGCAAACATTTCATATGATTACAGACAAAAAGTCAAAATTTGCATTTAAATAGACATATTAAATACTCAGCAGCACACCATAAGAGTGGAAAGGAACTGTATAAATCATTGAGAAAAAAAGTCAAAATAGGTATTTCAACACTCAACATTCTCTAACGGTTTGAAAGAATGTTTAATCTATATTTCCTAGGAAACTATCAAGAATCATTGAGGGACACCATTATTTTGTGAGGTAGGTCCAGAATCAAAGACCGTACGAAATAAGATATTGTAAACCATTGTTAGCTAACTAAACCACAATTGGCAAAGCTTGAAACCTTCTGCTAGATCAAATACTATTGATAGCTTTGTGCCAACCTAGCTGTTTGCTATAAAAATTAAAATATATGGTGACCATGTTTACAAACTAAACTAAACCATGTCTTAGTACGGTATGATATCCCCAATTACACCAAACCATGTTTTATCTAGGTCACATCAAATTCTCTACTCTTCTACACACATTTATTTCCTCCTCTTTCTTGTGTGATAAAGATAAGGGCATCTGAATTTTTTAGATATCTTTTTAACTGATCCATTACATTATTCAGACCAGAGAATAACTATCATTATATCAGATTTGTGATCCTTGATTTTAATTTGCCCTGTTTCAAATATTCCGTATTTAACTACGGTATTCACCACCCTAATTTTGGTGCAGTGGTTAGAATGCAGTATTGCAGGCTATTTCTGCTGACTGCCATCTGCCAGCAGTTCAGCAGTTCGATTCTGACTGGCTCAAGGTTGACTCAGCCTTCCATCCTTCTATGGTCGGTAAAATGAGGACTCAGATTGTTGGGGGCAATAGGCTGACACTGTTAACCACTTAGAGAGGGCTTTAAAACACTATGAAGTGCTATATACAGTAAGTCTAAGTGCTATTGTTATTGCTATTGCTATTTTTTTAATCAGACCTATTTTTTAATTAAGACCCAGAGAACAACTATTATTATATCAGATCCATTGTCTTTGATTTGAATTTGCCCCCACTTCAAATAACCCATAGTTAGTTAACCACCCTAATTTTGTGGAATTTCAGCCAATAAATCAAATTTGTACAGCATAACGTGAGTGACACCCATGCTTAAAAATCAGGGGCTATCCAATATTATTTCTTGGCATTCCTTTCCTCAGGAATATAAGGGCAAAAAGACTTTGGATCCTGAATATGAACACAAAAACTATCTCAGCAAAGATAATGACTTTATGCAGGTAGTTTTGCTGTTATGAGTTTGCATTAAGCTTGAAAGATTTCACATGCCATAAAGCAGTGGGGCCAAATAATTACGCAGCCTTACTCCATTTGTGTCCCTTGAAGATTGCATTCATGCTATCTGTCACCTTTCCTGTCATTGCCTTATTCAAAACAAAGACAAAATCCGCCTAAGGACATTTTTTTCCCCTCAACAATCCATGAAGCTGCTCTGGATCTAAATGAAAGGTAGCTTGTTCTCAAAAACTTCGCTGTCCTGTTGATTGATTTTTGTCTAAACAAACCAGAATATAAAAACCTCCATGTACAGTCAGCCTCATTTTTTCCCCTAGCTCAATTTCTTAATCCCTCACATTGGTTCTTTTTACTTTAAAACTGTTTTATAAACATGTGAGTATGTTATGCATTTATAACTGTTCGTAGTACTCTGAAAAATATAAAATTGTCTCTCTTTTCCACTTCAGCAGAGCCTGAATTCTCTGTTTTGACACTTAGCAATAGCAATAGCACTCAGACTTATATACCGCTTCACAATGCTTTACAGCCCTCTCTAAGCGGTTTACAGAGTCAGCATCTTGCCCCCAACAATTTGGGTCCTCATTTTACCAACTTCAGACGGATGGAAGGCTGAATCAACCTTGAGCCTGGTGGGATTTGAACTGCCAAATTGCAGACAGCCGGCAGTCAACAGCAATAGCACTTAGACTTATATACCACTTCAAAGTGCTTTACAGCCCTCTCTAAGCGGTTTATAGAGTCAGCCTCTTGCCCCCAACAAGCTGGAGCCTCATTTTACCGACCTCGGAAGGATGGAAGTCTGAGTCAACCTTGAGGCTGGTGAGATTCGATCTGCCAAACTGCTGGCAGCCGGCAGTCAACAGAAGTAGCCTGCAGTACTGCATTCTAACCACTGCGCCACCGAGACTCAATTAAGTCAAAATCAAGGAAACTATATTATGTCTTAGTCTGTGATAAATGCAAACCTTGCATTTTATAAACCAGACGTTACTGCTTAGTTCTGCCCATGAACTCAATTAAAGCAAACAGAAACATAACATGACTCATAAGCCTCCCTTCCAGGGGTGTTATTCACTTACCTTCCCTACCGGTTCACAAATTTGAGCGTGCGTCCGTACATGCGCAAAGCCTTCCGCGCATGTGCACAGCCTCGAAAATGTGGATAAATGGGACGTGATGACATCCGGGTGGGTGGGCGGGGCCACCTGCAGTCAGCGTTACCGGTTCACCCGAACCGGATAGAACCGGCTGAATAGCACCACTGCCCCTTTCCAATTATCAGTGTTTTTCAGTCTCTAGCAATGAGGCCAACACAGTATAAGAATCATAATATTCATTTCAGGGTTCCTGTCCCTGAACTAAATAGAATAGGATAGCTGAGTGTTAGAAAAGAAGTATATCTATATTTTAACAGAAATCACTGCAACAAATAAAATCTGGTTTATGGAATAGAAGGAAGGGGATTCTTAGAATATGGATTAAGTGAGAGTCCTTATGCCCTTTCATCGGGACCAGATAAGCATAATTACACCAGCCATCTCGGAATGGATTAATTGAGACATAATTATGTGGGATTTAATGAAATGCATCTGACAAACTACTTGAAACCCTCTGGCAAGAGACAGCAAATAGGTGCTTATGAAAAATCCACTACTGTATTTGAAGATAATTGTGGCAAGAATATTGAGAGCCCTGTGAATTAATACCTTTACCTTTATTGATTTATTCCTTCTCCTGTACAGGTTATATTACAAAAAGCCCGGACTATGAAATTATTAGACTATCACAGAATGCAAGTTAAGCATAGAGACACAGAGGTTACCAGGGGATGCTGCCAGCCCTACTTACAAAATTAATTCCATATAACAAGCTCCAGATATTATGACAAAACTTTAATGCGGTGCTATCTTTGCATTGTTGTTGTTTTTCATTTCTTTTAAAATTTCTGTCCTTATACTTTTCCATTACCAGCAATGGCAATGGAAACAAAGGACTCGCAGTCTGATTTTAAACATGAAAACCAGGGGCGGGTTCCTAATTTTTTTAATACAACTCTGTGGGCGTGGCTTATTTTGTGGGTGTGGCTTGCCAGCCATGTGACCGGGTGGGCATGGCTTCTCGGACTGCTGAAGGGAGGGGAACTGAAATAGGTCCTGCTGCCCATTCCCCCTCCCCTCAGCAGCTCGAGAAGCCTCGAACGTGCGAAAATGCCTGGGATCATCACCGCGCGTTCGTGGCTTCTTGGACTGCTGAAGGGAGGGGAATGGAGATAGCTCCTGCTGCCCGTTCTTTCAGCATCTCACACGCTCCCTCAGCCATCCTCCCCTGCTTGGACTCACTTTGGGATAGGAAGGCAGCGCATGAGCAGTGCCAGAAACTCGGCTTCTGGGCATGCGCAGAAGAAAATTTAAAAAAAATTAAAAAAATGTTTTTTAAAAAATGGTGGCGGCCAGGCACCGGCAACCAACCGCACTGGTACTGTGACATCACCAGCGGGCCGCTACCGGTGCTATAGAGTGGACCGCACCGGTAGGAACCCACCATTGATGAAAACCCTCTAAGGGAGATGGCTGGATGGGGAACCCCAAAATCTCTAGATCTTTCTGGAATCAACAGTTTTAACTTTAAAGTTAGAATGGCTGGCATTGCTGGGTTTGCAGTGTAGCAATATCTGGAAAGCCTCCCTCCCTTTCCACCACCTGTCCTACTCATTGCTTTCGCCTGGTTTTAGCAATTTTGTGCATTACTGAGAAGTTAACAACGAGTAAACCATGGGGTGGAGTAGCTCATCACCGTTCCTGGATTAAGTCAATAGTCTGAAGGGGGCATTTTCAAACACGGGCTTCCTGCGTATGTATTTTTCCTACGTATTACAGTATTTTAATGATACACTTCAAAATGTAAGTGGTTTTTATCATTCAGTCCTGCACATGCTTATTTGGAAATAACTCCAGTTTAGAGCATTAGGAATTTATAAGATTTATAACAGCATTTCCTTCCAACAGCACAGGGTAAAGAGGATGCATGTAAAATACTCCAGAGCAGGGGTGGGTTCTAACTTACATCGCCGCCCGTTCGCTTCCTCCCGTGCTGCATGGCCGCGTGCGCATTGTGCGCCACGTGGCTGTGCTGCATAGGCGCGCTTCACACGGGTGCATGTGCATACGCAGTGCCAAAAAATAAGCAAAAAAAAAAAAAGCCAAAAACAAGCCAAAAACAAGATGGCGACACATACGCAGTGCCTCGGCTTCTGCGCATGCACAGAAGCAAAAAACAGGAAAAAAATCCCAAAAAAAGAGATGGTGGCATCCATGGATCAGCACTGACAGAACCTGCTCTGTGATGTCACCACCGGTTTACTACCGGTTCTATAGAACCGGTGCCAACCGGGAGGAACCCACCTCTGCTCCAGAGATGTTTGAAAACTCACGTTTTAAAACTTTGTTCCTGCAGGAAATCCGGAGACTTAAGGTCTGACTCTTGAGGATCTGGAAAGCCCCTAACATTTTAAGTCACAGCCTCCCCTGGTGTCACAGCCCTTGAAGCCTGACCATTTTAGAAAGCAATATCCAGAGACACAAAGGAATTACAGGTAGTCCTCCACTTACAACAGTTCACTTAGTGACCGTTCAAAGTTACGACATCACTGAAACGAGTTATGATTCATTTTGATAATGATGAATTACTATGATAAGTGTGAAAAGAGTTATGACCACTTTTCACACATATGATCTTTGCAGCATCCCCTTGGTCACGTGATTTACATTCGGACGCTTGACAACTGACTCACATTTATGACGGTTGCAGTATCCCGGGGTCATGTGATCTCCATTTGCGACCTTCTGACAAGCAACGTCAATGGGAAAACCATATTCACTTAACAACCGGGTTACTAATTTAACAATTGTGGTGATTCACTTAATACATGTGGCAAGAAAAGTCGTAAAATGGGGCAAAACTCACTTTAAAAATTTCTCACTTAGCAACATAAATTTCAGGCTCAATTTTGATCATAAGTTGAGGACTACCTGTAAAGATAGTCCTCGACTTACGACCATAATTGAGCCTAAAGTTTATGTTGTTATGCAAGACAGATAGCAATAGCACGTAGACTTATATACCACTTCACAGTGCTTTACAGCCCTCTCTAAGCAGTTTACAGAGTTTACAGTTTACACCACGCCCACCAAGCCACGCCCACAGAACCGGTAGTAAAAAAAAATGGATTTCACCACTGCCTGGCATGACGGTTAGAACCTCTGTCTTCTGGTGGCTGCATTTTCTCAAGCTTTGGCTGTAGCAATGAGGGACTTGTGGAATCAAAACTCACAGGTCATTTAATACAAATTCCAGCCTTGGACCGGTGCGCCTTGTAGCTAAATCATTCCTGACAGGTTCCTAGAGAAACTTTTCAAAAAATAATTCTTCAGGGGAAGAGACCACAACAGTCTTCTTTGAAGTCTTTCTCCTTCACTTAAGAACTATCATTAAAAAGCTCTCCCCTTACTCAAATTCTTGGCCTTTGCAAAGGAAAGCCTTCAAGTCTCTACACAGGATGAAGTCCAAATGTCCTTTTTGTGGGGGAAATTCTCACCTGGCTTAAATTTTTAAGCCTGGAAAAAAAGAAAAGAAAAACACTCACCTGAAAATAAACCTTCCTGAATTCACTGTGTATTATCTCTCAGTACACATCCCTGAGCTTGGGTTATATAAATCTGTCATTGAATTTAAATACAAAGTTCCTCCTATCACCATCATCAATGGATATGCCACACCATTGTTATTCCTTGTCTTTTTCCTGTCATTCTATCTTTTGTTTTTTTTTTAAAGTGATTAATCAAGAGAAGGGAAACCGGGAGAGACAAGGGGAGATGGGGGGAAATGGAAAATTTGATGACTTGGGAAGGACATCCATCTATTCAAAGAGAGACTCTGAAGCAAAGTGTAGATTTTTCTTGCTTTCTTACTTCAAACAACAGCTGCTCTCTGCCTATACATAACATTGTCAGTTTCACCCAGAATGAAACTGAAGACAAGCAGAAAGAGAGATTCAAGGACACAGCTCTGTGATAAGCTGGTTTTATTACAGACTAGTAGCTGGATGCCCGTGCTTCCCTTCAAAATTATGTGACCGGGCTTGATAAATTGACACTTAAAGCTTGAAAATGTATGTAGAATGTGTAACTAACTCCTTAGCATCAGAGCATGTTAGTATAAGGCAACTGGCAGTTGGAACAGAGTTCTTTTCAGGTGGGGAGGGGGAGTAGAATGTCCCAGCCCGCAGGCCAGATGAGTCACGTGCTGGCCACGCCCACGCCTGGTTAAGCAAAGGGATAGCATCAGAGCATGTTAATATAAGGCAACTGGCAGTTGGAACAGAGTTCTTTTCAGGTGGGGAGGGGGGAGTAGAACGTCTACCTCCTTAGCATCAATGTGTTAACATAATACTGTATAAGAAATACTAATGATCTGATGGTCATTTCAAAAAATCCTTCCTTAACGAGCACCTAAAAACCAAGAGGAACATACATGCCAAGTTTCAAGTTTATAGGCTTTACAATTCTGGAGATTTTGTGATGAGTGAGTGGTATTTGGCTTTTATATATATATATAGATAGATTAAAGTAAAGCCATAATAGAACAAAAAAACTGGCAGCTGCCAATTGCAAGCCCCAACTACAGCATGTATACACAGAAGCCCCAAAGAATAAACTTTTAGTCTCTTTCCTATCCATTTGCCCAAATGGATAACATTAGGATGTTTTCCGGGGAGTGGGGCTACTGATATCTGTGCATTATTATTGCCACCAACCTGTCTGGTCTCTGGCCCATTCCAGGCTGACCTTGCTCTTTCTCACTCTCACAAATAGACAGCAGGCAGGAAAGAAAATCAAGCTATTTTCTTCTGTTAAAACACCAAACATTAAAAACAATGACTTTCAGGGAGTTATTGCTGAAAACACATTAGCAGGTGATGCAAAAGGCTAAAGAATAATAATTCCATCTATATTTGCATCCACTTTGGAGGAAACTACATTCAGAGTATGCAGCAGCCAGCTCTATAGGAGTGAGTTCACAGACCCGTGAAGGTAACCTTCAGCCTGGAAACTTCAGGTCCTATGAGTAGAAAAGCAGCAATGAAGGGAGTAAATTGAGGGACAGCACTCTTCAAATAATATCAAGGAGAATAATCACCTGTTTGGAGCTGTCCCAGATCCCAGGGCATTGAATAGTTGTGCTGACTTACAAGAAAAGAGATTCTAAACCGTAAGATCATCATCTTCTTTTAACCACTCCATAATCCCTTGCGGGGTGGAGTCTGGGCACTCTGAGCAAGCAGAGTGTTTAATGGCCAGATGCCCTTCCTGTCACCAATGCTTTTTTTTCTTTTGTTCATCAGAAATATTCTCATTGTGCCCAGAGAGAGAAATATCTGCCTCTACCTAGGATCAAACTCACAGCCTCCAGATTGTGAGGCAAGAGCTCCACCTCTAGGCCACCGCACCACTCCTATTCTAAACAGTAAGATGCTTTGACCTATTCGTAAGAGTAAGACAATTAAATTATTGTCTTACTCTTTACACTCTTCTTTCTTCTTCTTTACACTCTTTACACTCTTCTTTACACTCTTCTTTCTTCTTCATCATCATCATCATCATCATCATCATCATCATCATCATCATCATCATCATCATCATCATCATCATCATCATCATGTCCTGAGCACAGCACATAGGGCAGCAAATGTTTTCTAGCATTTCGATCATTTTCAGTATCTTCAGCATCGTCCCAAGAGACAATAATAATCTTAAGATCTTCCTTAAATGTTTGGCACCAAGTTTTCCAAGGGCAGCCTTGTTTCCTCTTTCCTCCAGGAGATACCCAACATAGGGCAATTTTTGGATGCCAGTCTTTAGGCATACCTAAAATATGGACAGCAAGCTGCATTTGGCGTTCCTTCACAGTTCTTGATAGGTGTTCTAAACCTGATCTCTGAAGTACCTCTGTCAGCCCTGGAGCCAGGGGTGAAATCCAGCAGGTTCTGACTGGTTCTGGCGAACTGGTAGCAGAAATTTTGAGTAGTTTGGAGAACTGGTAAATACCACCTCTGGCTGGCCTCAGAGTGGGGTGGGAATGGAGATTTTGCAATATCCTTCCCCTGCCACGCCCACCAAGCCACACCCACCAAGCCACACCAAGCCACGCCCACCAAGCCACACCAAGCCACGCCCACAGAACTGGTAGTAAAACAAATTGGATTTCACCACTGCCTGGAACCATTTTGGAAATCTTCAGGGCTGCCATAGCAAGGCTGGTTGCTGCTGTGGGAACGTGAGTGGGGAGATAGAGATAACTGGGAGAATTGTAGCCAAAATAACATTCTTTCCCATGGGAGCCAAGGACAGATTAACAGAGTTGGAAGGGACCTTGCAGGTCATCTAGTCCAACCCCCTGCCCAAGCAGGAGACCCAAATCTGCCTCTACCTAGGATCGAACTCACAACCTCCTGATTGTGAGGCAAGAGCTCCACCTCTAGGCCACAGCAGCTGGGTTAAATAATACCTATAATGTTAAATAAATAAGCTATTGAATGTCTACGGAGATTCTCAGTCATCCAGGTCATAGTTGTCTCAAAAGTGCTTTGTTAGTTGTTGTTGTTGTTGTTGTTGTTGTTGTTGTTGTTGTTGTTGTTTTAAAGGCAACTGGACTGTTTTTTGAGGAAGAAGAAGACATTTTGCTTCTCATCCAAGAAGCTTCCATCCCCCCACCATCCAGTCACAAATGATGAAGCTTCTGGATGAGAAAAAGATCCTCCTTCTCCTCCTCCCCGTCCTCCCCTCCCCCCCTTAAAAAACAGTCCAGTTGCCTTTTTTAAAAATAAAGCATTCTTGAGACTTCCAACCCTAGGATCCTATGAAGGAAGCTACTGGATCTCCCTTCACTAGTTGAGCCAAGTACAAGTTGCGTAGATATAGGTTAGGGATGCTTTAGTTTAGTCTTTTGAGAGACTGCGAGAAGGAGGCAAGGAAAAGGAGTTTGATATAAGTGAGAAGAGATAACACAGCCCATCATTCAGAACTACAGGGAGGAAACCTTTCAAAAAGACTCCTCTTTAAATGATGCATTGCAAATCTTCCTCAAATTTTACCCTTGCAGTTCTGATTCCATCATTCTATCCTTCGCATGATAAAAAGGATGGCATATGAGTTTGAACATGTTTCATACTAATTCTGGGGCTTTATAAATACCAAGGCTTAAAATATTGACAAGTTGCAAAGGTAAGCCACATAGTAGCTGCAGCCAAATCAAAACACAATCATTAAAATACTAGGCTTTGAATGTTTATTTAAAACAGAAACAGAAATCTTAAAGTGTTAAGATCAGCTGGAGAGGCGCAGCTGCTAGCATTTTTAGTAGGATTGCCTTGCATTATATGGAGAGGGTTTTTTTTTAATGACGGGGTCTTGATTATGGTGTTCTCTTCAAGCAGAAATATAGATACGTAGCTTTCAACAAAACATGCTTGACGTTCACCATGGCATTTGAAAAGGACCAGATTGCTCTTTTAAAATTAAATTCGTTTTACTGTTTGAACTTTTATGGCTTTTATTCTCTTCTTACATCATTAAAACTGCTGTAATTCAAGACTTTCATTATTTTATCTTTTTGGTGCCCAGTTCTGTTGTCCTTCAGCTGGGGAGTAGTGTAAAATAAAATGAGCAATATGAATTTGCTCTAAAATGTGGCTTTGCTTCATGGCATCCAATCTGACACCCTAAACAATTGTATGACAGACTTTTCTAAACTGACCTAGTCTATCAACAGAGTTATTTTACATACTGCACACACAAAATACACAAAATTCATCCCTTATTTCAGTTTTAGCTGGGCAATCAGCCCTTTTAGAATAGAATAGAATAGAATAGAATAGAATAGAATAGAATAGAATAGAATAGAATAGAATAGAATAGAATAACAGAGTTCGAAGGGACCTTGGAGGTCTTCTAGTCCAACCCCATGCTTAGGCAGGAAACCCTACACCACTTCAGACAAATGGTTGCCCAATCTCTTCTTAAAAACTTCCAGTGTTGGAGCATTCACAACTTCCAGAGGCAAGCTGTTCCACGGATTAATTGTTCTAACTGTCAGGAAATTTCTCCTTAGTTCTAAGTTGCTTCTCTCCTTGATTAGTTTCCACCCATTGCTTCTTGTTTTACATTCAGCAATAGGCACTGTGATTCTTCATTAACATCCAATCCTTGTATTTTTTTTCCCAAATCTGGCTTGGATATTCCTCACAACTCTTCCTCACACAAAAAAGAGCCGAGGTGGCACAGCAGTTAGAGTGCAGTACTGCAGGCCACTTTAGCTGACTGTGATCCGCAGGTGAGCAGTTCAAATCTCACCGGCTCAAGGTTGACTCAGCCTTCCATCCTTCCAAGGTAGGTAAAATGAGGACCCAGATTGTTGGGGGCAATGTAAATATACATTGCTTAATGGTGTAAACTGCTTAGAGAGTGCTTGCACTATGAGGCGGTATATAAGTCTCACAAACAAACAAACAAACAAACAAACAAACAAACAAACAAACAAATAAATAAATAAATAAATAAATAAATAAATAAATAAATAAATAAATAAATAAATAAATAAATAAATAAATAAACTGTAGTTTAATTACATTTGGTGAAAACTGGCACTTCTGACCCCATCATAAACATCTAGTTAAGCTGTAAAATTTGTTCATCATGATTTAAAACCAAAATAGGAGAGAGAAAAATAATCAGGGAAAGAGTTTTCCATTGTATTCTTCACAAGGATTTAAATAAAGGTCTATTTTAATTCATTGGATTCTGATAGGATTGGATAATTTGCCGTATAAACTCAAGCATCTGACTATTTTTTGGGTCACAAAATTTCGACCTTTAACAAAATTCAGTAATAGGTGCATAAAAGTATCAATAAAAGCCATCAAGAATAAGATCTCTGTATGTTATAAAAGCAATGAAATATAACAGGGTTTGAATTCTATTAATATCAGGATGTTAGAAACTTTTAAGAGAAAGCCAAAATAAATTAAACCCTATTTAATTGGCTCCAGGGATGTGTGCGGTGTACAGATTTTCATAAGCGAGGGGACCATGAGTCAAAAGTGCTTTTCTTTCAACCTAGTAGACAATTATGATAACCGCTTACTTAAACCCCAGACTGAGTTTTCCCTGTTATCTTCCATGAAATCATTATTCTTGGTAACCTGATGAACTATTTGCCTTTGAGATAAATATACACACAGTATTATTTATCCTGAAGATGTCAGAGAGTGGCATTTCAATAATTGCCCATTATTATAAACCATGGATACCTAGGAGAAATCGTTCCGTGGTTGAGAAAATAATTGTCCGTATACTTTCCCCAAACAGAGCTAGGATTACGGCAGGGTATTGTCTTCACAGCGACATTCACATGTAAAACTTTACTCCATACTTAATGGTGTTAAATTCAATTTTTTTTAATTTTATCAAGGGAAATCACCTTTTGCAAATAATAGATTGCAGAATATTATTAGAACATTCATCATTGAATCGTTAGAACGAGGTGCAGAAATAGCAAAAGCATATTCCTTACAGCTACATAATGATCTATTTTCCCCCAGCGTGGAAAGTTACATAAACAACAACACCATCAATTCTACATTTAACAGCCTCAGCATATTTGTTTAAATGCATTCTTATTCCACCTTTTTAACATGCTGAAATGGGTTGGAAACTGTTACTAAAATTCCAGTTTTCTCCGACAGTTCCATGTATTACTTATTTCTACTGTGCAATCCCAAAAATATAATCCTCCTTGCTTGAGTGAAATTTATTGTCAGTTAGTAAGTAAAAGAGAGGTAGGTAACCTTTGGTATTATTGGTGCTCTCTGAGCTTGGTGGTTTTCTTGTAGGCATTTCATTACCCAACTAGGTAACATCATCAGTATGAGTCACTAATAAGGTTACCTAGTTGGGTAATGAAATATCTGCCAGCAAACCACCAAGCTCAGAGAGCACCAACGATGCCACAGTTCAGATATTTATCTTCTACCAGGGTGGATGAAAATCTATGTTTTTTAAAAAAAAAAACAGATTTTTTAATTTAAATCAGATTTTTTTATTTAAATTGAACTTTTTTTAAAAAATCAAATTTATTTTAATAAAATGCTTTTGGAGTAAAAATTATATACCTAAAGATAGTTTTCTATTTAAGATACATTAATAATTTAGTTTATTCAGCATGAAATGGAGCTTAGTTATGTAGCATGAGGCTGTATATTCCGCAATATTTACATTTTTGGATTCAATGAATCCAAGCTCTGCAATATTGAAGATTCTAACTACCAACAAGAATAAGTCCTTACATTTAAAGCGCTCCTGTCATTACAGATCCATCCTGGCAGCGCCTGTTAGCAGGCATCCACTCACCTGCTGCCCGCCACATCCCTCACCTTGTTGTGTCCCTGCCACATTAAAGTGAATGGAACAGTCGGTGAGTCAACAGCGGGTCAGAGGAGGAGCTGCTGCGGGACAGAGATGACAGTTGCTCTTTAAAAATTGTGGTTTAAATCGAGTTGATTTAAATGAAGCCTTTTTACTAGTGATTTAAATCATGATTTAAATCATGATTTAAATTGACTTGATTTAAATCAAATCCACCCTGTCTCCACCTCTAGGCCCAGCTGCTGTGGCCTAGAGGTGGAGCTCTTGCCTCAGAATCAGGAGGTTGTGAGTTCAATCCTAGGTAGAGGCAGATGTAAGGGTCTCCTTTTTGGGCAGGGAGTTGGACTAGATGACCTGCAAGGTCCCTTCCAACTCTGTTAATCTGATGATTCTACTGAGCTTCAGAAATTCTCTTCTATTGAGTAACTTTTTGTATGCCCCCCACAGAGACATTTCTGATCAGAACTGCAAAAAAGGATAGACAATTTTCTAGCAACCCCCCCCCCCAAACAAAATGTAGTCAATCGTATCAGGTTGCCAGAGATTAAAAACAGAAAAGAAATAAATTCCCTCTCACTCGTCAAGACAAAGTAACAACAGAACACAGAACATGGAATCATAGGTGGGCAAAGGACCTTGGAAGTCTTCTAGTCTAAGGCAGGAGACCTTATACCCATGATGGCAAACCTATGGCACACAGAGCCCTCTCTGTGGGCACGCGAGCCGTCACCCCAGTTCAGCTCTGTCACGGATGCATGTGCGCATCCTGCCAAGTCATCGGGTCTCTGTCGCACATGCACGGGGGTGGGGCGCGTGCAGGGGGGTTGCACGCATATGTGTGGGGGCGGGGGCGTGCAGGAGTCACGTACGCATGTGGGTGTGGGTGTGCAGGGCGTGTGCATGCATGGTGGCGGGCACATGTGGGGGGGCATGCGTGCATGCACAGGGTGAGCGTGCATTGCATTTTGGGGGTTCGGGCGTGCTTTGGGCACTCCATCCGCAAAAGGTTAGCCATCTCTGCCTTATACCATCCTGATCAAATGGTTGTCAATTTTTGAAAACCTCCAGTGATGGAGCAACCACAACTCCAAGTTGCAAGCTGTTCCATGAATTATTTTTTTCTCACTGTCAGGAAATTTCTCCTTAATTCCAGATTGGATCTCGCTTTAACGAGCCTCCATCCTTTACTTCTTGTCCTGCCCTCTGGTACTTTAGAGTTGACCCCCTTTCTCTCTGTGATAACCCCTCAAATACTGGAAGACAGTTGTCACGTTCCCTGTAATATTTCTCTTCAGCAGTCTAGACATGCTGTATCTAGTTCTCTTAACCCAGGGGTCCCCAAACTTGGCAACTTTAAGACTTGTGGACTCAATTCTGTGAGTTGAAGTCCACAAGTCTTAAAGTTGCCAAGTTTGAAGACCTATCTTAACCATTAATTGTATGATTTAGCCTCCAGAGTCCAGAAGAGTTTGTCACTCTTCTCTGTACATTTTCTAAACATTTTTGTTTGTATTGTGTTGACCAGAACTTCACGCAGTTCAGTGAACAAACAAACAAAAAAAAGGAAGAAAAAAACTTCTAAATCAGCCAGGTTGCTTTGTGGGCATCAGTCTTCTCAAAAGTTTTAAGATCGTCCCCAAACAGAAATATTATGTAAACCGAAAGATTATCTTCCCTTCTTTGCAGAAATGCCACGATCCTATACTGGAATGATAATGTTAGAAGCTAAGGATTTCCCCAATAAATTGCATGGAGAAGAGCTGCATTTCCCAGTAACTTACATGGAGGACAACCATATTAACTGCCTACTAAAATTGATCAAATTTGCTATTTTCCTATCCCCTACCCCTAGATTGTTTATTTATTTAGCAAATGTATATCACATTCATAGGGTATTTATTTATAGGGTATTTAGCAAATGTATATCACATTTAGGGTAGGTAGCGTGCCTACCGTCCCTGTCCTAATGTACCCTTTTATTTTTATTCGTATCCATTTCATGTATTTAAATCATGTTTATACTTATATGTATTATCTAATACGTGCTTGACAAAACAAATAAATAAATAAATAAAAAGTGACTTACAAGCAAAATAACAAAGTCACATCACAATATAAAAAAAATGTCAGACATGTTAGGACTCTGTTCAAACGATTGGGTTTGCTAATATATGAACAAGCCACAAATCAATGTTTATGTGAATATAGTGAATATTGCTTTAAATGCATTGTAGGCTGATTACTATAAAAGGGAGCAAGAGAGCATGCTCGTTCAGTGCTCTGCTGATTTCCTGCTGATTCTGACTCTCTCTGCTGATTGTCTCTGCTGCTTCACTGTTGAGTAATTGATTGTATCTGTGTGAAAGTACTGTGAAGAGCTGCTGTGTAAAGTGTAACTATCTGTGATAGTATAGATTTGTTTGTTAGCTGTAATCTTTGTTTGCTAGTTAAAACGAAGATAGGCAAGAAGAAGATTCTTCGTATTGACTGACTTACCGTGTATGACTTGGACTTCCTATTTGAACTTTGCTACTTCTTTAAGTAAACTATTTGTATATACTTTAAAGGTATCTGTTTATTGACTGAATCATAGCAACTCATATCAAACTGCAATAACACATTTCGCTGTGCACGTGCTCAAGAGCACAAGAACTCCTTAACAAGACATAAATAGCCACGAAAGTGAAAAAAAAATAAAATAAAACATAAAGGAATGAAAAAAGATAAAAGATAGTGGGAGGACAGAAATAAAGAAGGGGCAAGACCTACATAAACCGAAAAGAATTGCTTTTTTTCCCCTCCCCACACTTTTAGATCAACCTACATTAAAGTGCAAACCATCTTCAGGGTGATATTATTTAAGTTGATGAAACTACATGACTTGAAGTTATATATATATATTTTCTGGTCTCTGACCATGCCATTTGATAGCAGTGTTCCAATACTTGAGGGGATGCCACAGAGAGGAGGGGGTCAGGCTGTTCTCTATGGCACCAGAGAGCCAGACAAGGAATAACGGATGGAAGCTGACCAAGGAGAGATTCAAACTGGAAGTGAGGAGAAACTTTCTGACGGTGAGAATGATCAACTAGTGGAACAGCTTGCCAGCGGAGGTTGTGAGAGCCCCAACACTTGAGACCTTCAAGGGGAGACTGGACTCCCATCTGTCTCAAATGGCGTAGGAACTCCTGCTTGAGCAGGGGGTTGGACTAGATGACCTACAAGGTCCCTTCCAACTCTAATAATAAATCTAAATCTAAATCATTTAGAATTTTAAAAGGAGAATGTAATCAAATGGGAAACTCTGGGATGAATCATCGCTACCTTTAAAAAAACAAAAAGGCAAAAAAAGGAACATTTTTGAAAGCAGCCTTACTTAATGAACAAACAGCGGCATTTTGGCACGTTTTCCACGGACTTAAATCAACAGAATCCCGGATACCAAACAAACCCCGGTCTACTCCAATATTTAGCTCCAGAAGACAGCAACTCATAAAGGTCAGCTGGTGAAGAGAAATCCTTGCTGCAAAGTGAAATTGCTCTATTTATCTCTCATAACTTTCTCTCTTGTCATACGGGAGTACCCTGCTGGGTATGAATTATGTTGCACTTAATATCCAGCTTTCCAAAATGGGGAAAACCTGCAGGGAACCATGTTCTTTAAGCTCAGCTCTAGAGATGGGAGAGAAATCTGTTGCCTTCTATTGAAATACAAGCGTACTGCCCTGTGCTATATGTGATGCAGCTAGCCTATTGTGCAAGTAAATCAATAACCACGTCAGGAATGCGGAAAGCAAAAGATTCAGCATAGAGTTATTTTTTAAAAAATGCATATTGACATATACAGATAGATAGATAGATAGATAGATAGATAGATAGATAGATAGATGATAGATAGATAGATAGATATAGATATATCTCATCACATTTTGCGTGCATGCACACTCGCTATGCATGTGCATCCCCTTGTGCAATTTTGCTTCTGCGCATGCGCATGAACCAAAAAATCACCGAAATCTTGTGAGGGGACGCGCACGCACACGATTTCAGCTATTTTTTGCTTCTGCGCATGCACAAAAGTAAAAAATCGCTGAAATCTCTCTCACGTGCGCGTGTCTCCTCACGAGATTTTGCTTCTGCGCATGCACAGGAAGCAAAAAAGGTCCAAAAATTCAGAAAAAAATATGGCACGGAGCGACGGACCGACAAAGACGGCACCGGAGCCGTCATGCACAAATTGCGCAATCAGCGGGCCGCTACCAGGACGACAGAGTGGACCGCACCGGTAGGAACCCACCACTGATATATTGGTCAAACTGAAAAGACACCCAACAGAATCCTCCAAAGAAAAGTTCAGGCTTGTCTTAAAAATCAACGATCATACCTCCAAACTACTCAAAATTTCCGCTACCGGTTCTCCAGAACTGGTCAGAACCTGCTGAAACCCACCTCTGGTAATGTTATGTGTTCATATAGTCATAAGCCCAATTAATTAAATACACCACTACTGCTACTGACTACCTGTTCTGAAAGCATGCTTGCACATCAGCTAAAAACTGTTTACTGTGTATATTTTATGGTTCATCTCCGCAGGGGTGACAAAGACAAAGAGGAGATTCTGGGAGGTAAAGTGTTCTCTCTCTCTCTTTAATGGACCCACAGAGACATTAATAGCCCGGCTTCACCACCGACGCCTCGGTTCCTAGAACTTTATCATTAAAGATTTTGGTCACTCAACTGCAGTGATAATTATCACATAAATTAGCGGAGGCAGAAAAAAAGGAAAAAGGACATTAAAATGGGACCATAAAGCAACAGCAAAGAATAGGACTTAATTACCCAGTAATATTTTCAAATCTGTCATCGGAGATGATCCAACATTCTGATGCGCTATGGAGAGAATGCCAAATAATAAGGAACAATTTACTCCCTGGTATTACACTGGCCATTGAGCAAATAAAGATTGCTTGTTCTTGTACTCCCTGGTATCACACTTTTTTTTTAAATCTGAGGGCCTGTCATAATAAAACAATTTGGGAGATATATATTTGGGATAATAAAGCAAGGGAAGGCTGTAGGGCAAAAGGTGTCATTTTCTGTATGGTCTCTTCCTTCTGCTCTCAAGATTAGGGTAAGGTGCATGGATAACAGTTGAATAGTAAATTGGATCAGCTACAAAAATGACTTGCAAAAAAATACATCAGCAGGATGGATGGATGGATAGATAGATGATAGATGGATGGATATTTGATAGACAGATCCATATAGATATATAATATACAATACAGATTATATAAAGAGATGATAGATGATGATAGGTGTATGGATGAATGGTTGGAGATTATATATATATATATATATATATATATATATATATATATATATATATATATATATATATATATATATATATATATATATATATATATATATATATATATATATAAATATATATAATTTATCTCTATATATGTGTGGGGGTGGGGGTGGGTGGGTGTCTGTGGGGTGGGGGTATTGGTATGAGTGTGGGTGGGTATTTTGGTGGGTGGGTGGGTGGGTGGATGGATGGATGGATGGATGGATGGATGGATGGATGGATGGATGGATGGATGGATAGATAGATAGATAGATAGATAGATAGATAGATAGATAGATAGATAGATAGATAGATAGATGTTTGATAGATAGATCCATATAGATACTGTAGATAATATAGATTACAAATGATATAAAGAGATGATAGATGATGATAGGTGTATAGATGAATGGATGGAGATGATAGAGATAAATGATAGATAGATAGATAGATAGATAGATAGATAGATAGATAGATAGATAGATAGATAGATAGATAGATAGATAGATAGATAAATAGATAGATAGATAGATAGATAGATAGATATGATAGAAGATAGAAGATAGAAGATAGAAAGATAGATAGATAGATAGATAGATAGATAGATAGATAGATAGATAGATAGATAGATAGATAGATAGATAGATAGATAGATAGATAATGGATGGATGGATGGATGGATGGATGGATGGATGGATGGATGGATGGATGGACAGACCATTTCTATTGGTGACCAGATGGGGCAAATATATAGAAAAAATCTACCCCAACAACCATCCAAATACGCAACAGAAAATACATAATGTAATACTATCAAAACTAATATTGTCTGGTTTTCATGATTACCTTTGGAACAACCTTGCACCCGAGATCAATAGAACTTTCCTTTCATGGCCCTTTCGAAAGCTGTAAAGACCTGGCTTTATGGGGTAAATTGACAATGTGAATATAAAGAGGACTACAGATTCCAGTGATCCAAAATCTACTATTTAAGTAAAGCATTTGGATTGAAGGCTGTTTACCTTTCATTCCTGCATTGGGGAGGAGGGGAGAAGATACCAGGTATAAGGACATCATTCATGGGATAGCAACAGCAATAGCACTTAGACTTATATACCGCTTCATAGTGCTTTACAGCCCTCTCTAAGCGGTTTACAGAGTCAGCCTATTGCCCCCAACAATCTGGGTCCTCATTTTACCCACCTCGGAAGGATGGAAGGCTGAGTCAACCTTGAGCCGGTGAGATTTGAACAGCTGAACTGCTGAACTGCAGTTCTGCATTTTAACCACTGTGCCACCTCGGCTCTAGGGGATGCAGTGGCCAGGTTTTTTGTGCACATATACAGCAGCTATAAAAGCACAGTAGAAGAGAAATTAACTTGGGTCTTTGAAGTATGTGAAGTGGTCCAACTTCAATTCTAGTATGATTAGTGGAATTCAATGAAAAGAAGGACGAGGGGAGACATGATAGCAGTCTTCCAATATCTCAGGGGTTGCCACAAAGAAGAGGGAATCAAGCTATTCTCCAAAGCACCTGAAGGCAGGACAAGAAGCAATGGGTGGAAACTAATCAAGGAAAGAAGCAACTTAGAACTAAGGAGAAATTTCCTGACAGTTGGAACAATTAATCAGTGGAACAACTTGCCTCCAGAAGTTGTGAATGCTCCAACACTGGAAGTTTTTAAGAAGAGATTAGATAACCATTTGTCTGAAGTGGTGTAGGGTTTCCTACCTAAGCAGGAGGTTGGACTAGAAGACCTCCAAGGTCCCTTCCAACTCTGTTATTCTATTCTATTCTATTCTATTCTATTCTATTCTATTCTATTCTATTCTATTCTATTCTATTCTATTCTATTCTATTCCAAGATCAACAGCATAATCATTGGGAGTTAACTTTTTGCTGAGTATAATCAGGATTGTTAACTCCAGTCTCTGCAATGTTGCATTCTATTACAAGATTAAACTATTACATTATTTTACTATCTATGTATCTATGGCTGTGTATGGGTGTTTATCCCCCTAAAATTTGTGTTTCCATTGTCACCTCCTCAATGTAGCAGCTGAAATAAAAAATACTGCAATAAATTATTGAAAATTGCTTTGATTTTTAGTAACAACTTAGTTGATTGTTTGCAGCAAAAACCAGCCAAAGCTTTAAAAATAATTTGCAAAGTTTAATTCCAATTATCCATAGAGACAAGAAAGTATTATTTTATTATGTTGCATAAATTACCATATGAATAATAAACCAGTCAACTCCTTATAAACAACCCTACTCTAACTTACGGACATATGGTATATTTCTCAGTGAAGAATACAGTTCACACATACATCTAGAACACTATTTATGAAGTCATGTGCTACACTAGACAAATCATTTAAAAAAAAATTCCAGGCCTCTTGGTTTTAACTTCACAAGAGCTACAATAAAGAGTGGAAAAATAAACTTTTACTAATTTTCTATAACGCAATATGCTCCATTTATCTAACTAAAATCCTGTAATTATGTTTTTTAAAACGTTTTTGTTTTCCTGTCTGGGCATCATTCAGTTTTTCAGATATTGTGAAGATGTGTGTGTGTGTGTGCATATATGCATGCATGTATGTATGTATGTATAATATACATATATGTATGTCAAATTAGTTCCTCTGCTTTTTCAGGCTACAATAATCTTTCTGTATGGAAAAATAAATATTATTTTTTGTGTTGTCAAATGAACAGATGCAGAGCCCATATGCACTGCTTTGTTTAACTTTATTCCTTTGAAATTAAATAGCAAGCAAAAAATAAGGCCTCAATTTATTGATTCTCTTCCTGATAATTATTCCAAGGAACAAATATTCAATCCAAGTAGCTAAGGCAGTGTTTCTCAACCTTGGCAGTTTGAAGATGTGTGGACTTCAACTCCCAGAATTCCCCAGCCAGCGTTGCTGGCTGTGGAATTCTGGGAGTTCAAGTCCACACATCTTCAAACTGCCAAGGTTGAGAAACACTGAGCTAAGGTATTGAAAAAGGCTGTGATGCAACCACATGTGATGCTGGTTAAAGAAAGAAAAGAGGGTTAGGGAAGGTGCCTTCTGGGTACTCCATAACTGGAGGTTTTAAAGAAAAGACTGGACAAACATTTACATTGGATGGACTAAGGCAGTGATGGCGAACCTTTACTTCCTCGGGTGTCAAAAACAAGCATGTGTGTGTGTGCTATCGTGCGCGCATGCGTGCCCACACCCATAATTCAATACCCATGTGCCCCTGCGCATGCACATGTGATCCCCCCTGTTGCCCTGCCATGCATGCGCACACAACCCCCCTCCCTGACTTCAGTGGGCCCGGTAGGCCTGTTTTTCGCCCTCCCCAGGCTCCAGAGGCTTCCCTGGAGCCTGGGGAGGGCGAAAACAGCTTCTCTCGCGGCGCCCACCCGGAGGCGCTCCAGAGGTTTTAAAGAAAAGACTGGACAAACTTTTATCTTGGATGGAATAAGGTCTCCAGCCTTGAGAAGGGAGTTGGAAGACTTCCAAGGTCTCTACCAGCCCTATGGTTTTATTTCTATGGACGTAATCCTAAAACTATACTGAGTTGAAAACAAGTAAACACAACAACAAAAGGAGGGAATGGAAAGTGGAGTAGAAGGATAAGAAGGGAGAGGAGGGGAGAAGAGAGGAAAGGAGAGAGAGGGAAAGGAAGAAAGGGAAAAGGAGAGGAAGCAAGGGAGGGGAAATAAGAGTAGGAGAGAGGGTTGGAAGGGAGATAGAGGGGAGTAGTGGGGGAAGGGAAGGGGAAGGAGAGGAGGAGAGGAGGAAAGAAGAAAGTGGAAAAGGAGAGAAGAAGGGAAAGAAGGGAGAGAAGGAGGGGAAGGGTTGTTGTGGAATAAGGGAAGGATATGGAATGGTAAAAAAGCAACGCCGATCATATATTTTATGTATCAATTTTAGTAAAGATAAGGTAAATGTTTATTAATGGTTAAGAGATTGTATATTTGGGTATTTATATGAGAAATAAAAAATAAAAAAAACTTTTAAAAAAGAAGAAGTAGAAGTTCCAAATTCCTATTTCAATAAAATGCCTCTTTTAAGGAAACAAACCATTTTGCCGTGGAGTTTATCTGCTCTTATAGATTCAACCAGTAAGTCCATTGGTTGAATGACATTGTCAATGAAGAGTCTGGTATCCTTTGCCATACTAGAAGCTATTTTCACCCCTAATGAGTACATTTTTCCTCATGAGGTAGGAGACTCTTATAAAGACACCTGAAGTTCACACGCTGGAGGACAATATAGCTGGATTTATATGTTACAACAAACTCTATTTTATTTTTGACTGGTTGAATAAGTCACAGTTGCCGGGATTGATATCAGGCTACCTTGTAAATTACTATTTATAAGAATTTCTGTGAACATACTGGACCTCAGAAAACAAACCACATTCTGGCTGAGTGTGATTTGTGGGTCCAGCCAAGTGGGTACCTGTGTATTGGGTTTAAAATGGCCTTCTAAAAAACAAACCATGTGTTTGAGAATTTACTGAGAAGCAAGAGCCGACATGCCACTACAGTTCCGTCCACCTGTCTACCAAATTTCATTCCAAGGGCTGAAGCAAATGCAGCATATATGGTACGTAATTTCTTAAGTGTGTGTGTGTGTGTGTGTGTGTGTGTGTGTGTGTGTGTGTGTGTTCATGTATATTGGACTTAAGACTTATTAAAGAATATGTACTTCATTTTCTTGTTTACATTTTATGTCTGATTGATTTATGATTTATTAGATCTTTTCAAGCCAGTATTGACTCTTTGTGATTACACAGATAGATCGCCTTCTGGATGATCTAGATCAGTGTTTCTCAACCTTGGCAGTTTGAAGATGTGTGGACTTCAACTCCCAGAATTCCCCAGCCAGCGTTGCTGTCTGTGGAATTCTGGGAGTTGAAGTCCACACATCTTCAAACTGCCAAGGTTGAGAAACACTGATCTAGATTAAGACATGGCTCTTCCTGCAGGCGGGGTGAGTTTGAGACGACTTTATATCTGATGTCTCCCCCATGTATGTATGGTGTTTATATGTTGTTTTAACTGTTTTAAATTGCCTTTTTAAATGATTTGTTTGGAGTTTTATAAAATGTTGTACGCCGCCCTGGGTCCTGAGGGAGTAGGGCGGCATAGAAAAACTGCCAAATCAATCAATCAATCAATCAATCAATCAATCAATCAATCAATCAATCAATCCATGATGGTGAAACTATGGCATGTATGCCGTAAGTGGCACACAGAGCCATCTCTCCGGGCACGTGAGCCATCGCCCGTTGCTCTTCCGGGTTCCGCGCACCAGACAGCTGGTCTTCATGCGCACCGGAGTGGCAGAAATAGGAAGAGCAGCCATCCGGTGAGCATACGTGTGCCAGGAACATGATCTTCCAGTTTCCAGTGTGTGTGCGCGTACCAGCCAGCTGGTCTTCACAAGCACATGCATGCCGGAAACCGGAAGACCAGGTGGCTGGTGCGCATGCGTGCACCGAAAACCAGAAAAGCATCTTCCGGGCGTGCACATGCATCAAATTGTTTTTCCTCTGCATCAGTAGTTGGGGCATAAATTTGCATAACCATCATATTAAAGTGCTGTCTGCAAAATTTAATTGAAATTACTCCATAATTAACTGAATTGCACCCAAGTAGCAAGCATCCAATGTTGTTCCTGACTATGAAAGTAACACTAATCAGTAGAACAGCTTGCCTTCAAGAAATGTTTTAGGCCCACTACTCTTCAACATCTTCGTCAATGACTTGGATGAGGGGATAGATGGGGAACTCATCAAATTTGCAGATGACACCAAACTGGCAGGAATAGCCAACACTCCAGAAGATAGGCTCAAGATACAGAAGGATCTTGACAGACTTGAACATTGGGCGCTATCTAACAAAATGAAATTCAATGGTGAAAAAAGTAAGGCTCTACATTTAGGCAAGAAAAACAAAATGCACAGGTACAGTATATGTGGTACCTTGCTCAATAGTAATAACTGTGAGAGGGATCTTGGAGTCCTAGTGGACAACCATTTAAATATGAGCTAGCAGTGTGCAGCAGCTGCCAAAAAAGCCAACACAGTTCTTGGCTGCATTAACAGAGGGATAGAATCAAGATCACGCGAAGTGTTAATACCACTTTATAATGCCTTGGTAAGGCCACACTTGGAATACTGCAGTCAGTTTTGGTCGCCACGATGTAAAAAGGTTGTTGAGACTCTAGAAAGAGTGCAGAGAAGAACAACAAAGATGATTAAGGGACTGGAGGCTAAAACATATGAAGAACGGTTGCAGGAACTGGGTATGTCTAGTTTAATGAAAAGAAGGACTAGGGGTGACATGATAGCAGTGTTCCAGTATTTGAGGGGCTGCCACAAAGAAGAGGGGGGTCAACCTATCCTCCAAAGCACCAGAAGGCAGGACAAGAAGCAATGGGTGGAAACTAATCAAGGAGAGAAGCAACCTAGAACTAAGGAGGAATTTCCTGATAGTTACAACAATTAATCAGTGGAACAGCTTGCCTCCAGAAGTTGTGAATGCTCCAACACTGGAAGTTTTTAAGAAAATGTTGGATAACCATTTGTCTGAAGCTGTGTAGGGTTTCCTGCCTAAGCAGGGGGTTGGCCTAGAAGACCTCCAAGGTCCCTTCCAACTCTGTTATTCTATGTTCTAAATTGTAGGTACTTCTTCACTGGAGGTTTTAAAGAAGAGACTGGACATCCATTTGCCCAGAGTGATATAAGGTTTCCTACTTGAGTAAGGGTTGGACTAGAAGACCTCCAAGGTTCCTTCCAGCCCTGCGATTCTGTTATGAAAAGCCCCTCTTGAATGCAGCTTTACTTCTCCTGAATGCAACTTTTCCCTGCTAAGGTGAAACATTGCATATGTGGATTAATTATTCATAGTTTCCAGGTTTGTGCCTTATTTTCAAGCATTACCATATGTGCATGTTATGCAAGTCCAATTTTAGCTTCTGTTTTGACAATGCAGGAATGGCTGTACAAGGATGGTTGAAGGCTGAGACGTGCTGTTCTTTGAACAAGGTTCTATTGAGATCACCAAGCTAGACATACAGTAATTTCCATTTTTGTTCTGTAGATTTCAGTACGTGTTTAAATAGAGGGCTGACATTCAATGAATGGGGTTGCCTATAGTACACTGAGAACATTTCTGAGCATAAATTAAATACTAATAGGAGCTTAAATCCCGCTATATATTTAACTATTGGTCAGCGGCAATATTAAAAACCTGACCTGAAGTTTGAGAATCAGTGTTTTTGTCTTTGGAAAAAGAAAATCTGGAACTTTGTTGTTAATAAAGGTTGAGAGGAGTGAGAATGTGCTGTGCACAAAAATGCAAAGATACATTAATTCCCACAATGGAAAAATGGCCGGAAAAAATGATGGAGCCAGCACAGACAGACAAATTAACTGCTTTACTAAAAAGAAAAAAGAATACATCCAACTTCATGTCTACTTCTAGATTTTGTGCTTAAGATAGAAAAAAAATTTGAAACTTTGATTTTGGGATTTGTTGATTACATAAGTTTGTTATTATAGATATGGCTAATGTGTATTAAGTCTGCAAAAGTAAAAAGTTGAGGCTGTAATATTATTAGTTTTATTCTACTGCACTGAAAAGAGTCAGAAATTAATATTTTTTTCCCTTTACCCTACATTTATCTCCTCCCCTTTCCTTCCTTTCCCACTATATTGTCACTTGTATTTTATATTTTGATAATTTTAATAAAAAAATAAAGAGAGAGGGAGAGTCAAGGTTTTATCACTGAAATTTTTAAGCCAATATCTATTAGGAATAGCAACTTTGGGGCATCAGAGTGGTAAATTGGCTAAAACTACATATGTGCAGTGAACTAAGTCCAGTTAATGAGACCAGTAGAATGTTAGGAAACATTTCCTAACAGTAAGAGCTATTCAATAGTGGAATCAGTTACTGTGGAAGTTAATGAGTTTCTTTTTGCTCCATAACTTCAAAACTGAGCAAACATTTATCAGCAATGTTTTTATTTACCTACATATACTAACCAGGAACTCAGTGTTGTCAATATTCCTTTCAATTCTTCTACCTCCAACCCTTCTACATTTTGTTCTTCTAATATTCGTTTAAATCAAATCAAATATATTATACCTAAGGCCAGATACAAACATATATTTACAAAAGATATAATATTTAATAAAAGCAATATTATCTCTCTCTCTCTCTCTCTCTCTCTCTCTTTCTCTCTCTCTCTCTCTCTCTCACACACACACACACACACACACACACACACACACACACACACACACACACACACACACATTCTTCTTGTGCCATATCTGTCATCGGATGTTGGTGATCATGTTGACAATCCTATTTTTATCAACAGCCGCACGAAGAAGTGCTGCTGAGTTTTCTCCAAACCAGTCCCTTAGATTTTGATGTCATGATGTTCTCCTTTTGCCTGGACCTCGTTTGCTTTCAATCTTTCCAGAAAAATGTAATCAGAAATTATTAGGAACAAAGATATTGAAATAAATCCAAGCAAAATTCCATTTTAAGAAGTTCCAAACTTAAGTAAATCAGGCGACTTGAGGGGTTAGTTTCGACTCCTTGTTTAAAAGAAAATAACATTAAATAGAAATCACTCCCTACCTGGAAATTTCTTCAATACAGGATATCTAAGTGCCTGTCTAATTTAATTTAATTTAATTTAATTTAATAAGCGTTCTTATAAGCCGCCCAATCCCGTGGGACTCAGGGCGGCGTACAACATGGGTAAGAACAATGCAATAAAAACATAATAGTTTAAAAACAGAACATTATTTTTAAAAAAACATTCATTCATGGGGGGATCTGATCTTTTTCACCCCGCCTGCCGGAAGAGCCATGTTTTTACGGCTTTACGGAAGGCCAGTAGAGTGGGGATAGTCCGGATCTCTGGTGGGAGTTGGTTCCAGAGGGATGGGGGTCCCACAGAGAAGGCTCTCCCCCGTGGCCCCACCAACCGACATTGTTTGGCCGATGGACCTGGAGGAGGCCCACTCTGTGGGACCTAACTGGTCGTACGGAGGAATGTGGTAGGATGCGGTCCCGGAGGTAACCTTGTCCTGAGCCATGTAGGGCTTTAAAGGTCAAAACCAACACCTTAAATTGCGACTGGAGACTAATAGGCAACCAATGCAGCTGGCGGAGAATGGGTGTTACATGGGTGTATCTCAGCACACCCACCACAGCTCGCGCAGCTGCATTCTGTACCAATTGCAGTCTCCGGATGCTCTTTGAGGGTAGCCCCATGTAGAGCGCATTACAGTAGTCTAGTCGTGAGGTGACAAGGGCATGAGTGACTGTGAGCAAAGCCTCCCTCTCCAAGTAGGGTCGCAATTGGTGCACAAGACGGATCTGTGCAAAGGTCCCCCTAGCCACAGCTGAAAGATGTTGCTCCAATTTTAGCTGTGGGTCTAGGAGAACACCCAAATTGTGAACCCGTTCTGTGGGAGTCGATTTTTCTCCCCCAAGAACCAAGGACGGGAAGTCAACATCATCCCTGGCGGGCAACATCCACAGCCACTCAGTCTTGTCAGGGTTGAGCTTGAGCCTATTCACTCCCATCCAGACCCTCACATCATTCAGGCAGCGGCACATTACATCAACTGCTTCCCTGAACTGACACTAGAGTTCTTATGTAGAGAATAGTATATTAGCAGAAGGCTTAGAAGTTCTATTGACCCATCACCAGATGGGCATGAACTGCTGGCAGTTGGCAGAGTTAGCCTGCACTGCTGTACATCTATGTCATTAGAAATAATTTTCCAGCTTAACCATCTTTGGTTAAAAATAATGTTCTGGTTTTATACACCATACTAAGCCCCAATTAATATCTGTGCATTATCGTTCTTGCCAGCAGTTTCCAGGGGAGACCCTGGACTTCTTTTGATTAAGAGAAGAAAAGGGGGAAGGAGAAGTATGGGTCTCAATGACTTGATCACAATGTCTATACTACTTTCAGTGCCTCCAAGTACATCCCAGCAAAACAAGGAAAGTGGAAAGTACTGCCTGAATAAATTTTATTGCAATCTCTGAGTAAACGGGATTATCTAGAAAAGAAGATACTGCAATAAAATGGGCTAATAATTGATTTTATGGGCCCGATCATGTCTGATGGATGCTCATTTTTGTCTCACCCTCGTTAATTGTTGTGTTCTCACACTTCCACCCTCTTATTCTAATTGCTGGCAGTAACTTTTTAGCATCAATGTTTGTTTTCGAATGGTGTTTACCGCTTCTTGATATTTAATCTTTTTCAAGTGTTTGCCAATAAGGGTAGAAGCTTTATGGAGTCCCATCATTTATCCTTAGGAGGGAAATCCTTGTGAATATTTGACACTCCAAGAGAGCATGACAAATCCTCTCCTACATCATTTATTCCCATCATCTGAGAATCCTGGAAAGTGCACTTGTCTACATCTGCTATACATTCTTATTTTCAAGTAACCCCCTTTTTTATCCTACACAATGACACACAAAATACGATCTATATTTAGATGAGGAAGATTGTTCAATCTAATCTGTAGAGCTGCGGAAAAGAACAACTGTTAATTTCTCCACCAAAAATCCTTGGCATATGTTTGCTCACCCCAGTTATCTGTCAGGGTTGAGATAATATAAAATGCAATTCTTCGCTAAAGAAAGTGAAAGTCTGTGATTTCCCTTAAAACACGCAAATTGTCACGGTGAGAATATTGTCAGTTATATGTCTATGCAGGGTGATGCACCCCTATCTAATATTATGGTACATTCCAATACAAGCAGAACACGTGATATGATCTTGTACGCATGTGTGCATTCCTAAGCCACCATTCCTTTCTTCTGCCTTGGCTCTTGACCTGAACGGTCATGTTTCTTAGCAAAGATGTAATTATTCAGGATTTATTATTTTTGTACCGAAATAAATATTTTCTATTGGATTTTTAATCTCGGCTTTATTTCTGACTGTCTGAATTCCAAATAAAGATCCAAATCGCCTCTATGAGATTGTATTCTCATTCTCAACATGGTAGCAATCGGACAGAGAGAATTTTATCTCAACACAAATATACTGTATTCCAAGGGAAGAAATCTTTAACGTTCGGTCTAACAGTGGAAAGAAGGCCAGTGTGATGGATTTGCACTTCTGAATTTGAAACTGAATTAAATTTGGCAGGATTGTTGAATACTAGAACATATCATAGTAAGGTTGGAAGAGACCTTGGAGGTGTTCTAGTCCAACATCCTGCTCAAGAAGGAGATTGAAGGAACTAGGTATGTCTGTTCTGAAAAACAGAAGGACTACGTATGATGCAATAGAAGTCTTCCAGTACTTGAGTGGCTGTCACAGGATTGTGAGCCGAGTCACAACCCTGTGACACCTGAGGGCAGGACAAGAAGTAATGGGTGGAAGCTGGTTAAAGAGATATCCAACCTGGAACTAAGGAGAAACGTCCTGATAGTGAGAACAATTCATCAGTAGAACATCTTGCCTTCAGAAATTGTGGGTGCTACATCAATGGAGCTTTTGAAGAAGAGAGTGGACAATCATTTCTCCAGGATGGTATAGGGGTCTCTGTTAGATTGGAGGCTTGCAGGCTAACAGAACCCAGACAAGGCTTGTGTTTAAACAGGAACCTTTATTTCTCCACTTCAGCACCACAGCTCTAACTCAGTAAAAGAACAGCAACCTGGCTTTGACAGCTCCTTTTATAGTGGAGCTGTCAAACAGCCAACCAATAGGAATGCTTTAATTTCCCGCTTGTAGGCTGCTTGCGCCTTAGCCAATCAGGCTCCAGCAGCAGCCTTCTATCTGGGTCATAAGCCGAGGACTTGGGAAAAAAACAAGAAGCCAGCTTGGCTTTTTTGGCGGGGTCGTAAGTCGAGGACTTAATAGTCTCCTGCTTGAGTAGGGGGTTGGACTGGAAGACCTCCAAAATCCCTTCCAATTCTATTATTCTGTGTTCTATGATGCCTAGAATAATGTCCATACCAGAGGTGGGTTCCTCTCGGTTCGGATCGGTTCACCCGAACTGGTAGCAACCCGCTGGTGATGTCATGATGACGTCACGGAACTGGTTCGGTCGGTGCTGGTCCGTGGATGCCGCATTTTTTGGAAATCTCTTTTGGGATTATTTTTTTTGGGGGGGGGATTTTTTTCCGGGTTTTTTTTCTGTGCATGCGCAGAAGCCAAGTTTCCGACACTGCGCATACATCGCCATCTTGGTTTTGGCTTTTTTTTTTGCTTTTTAAAAATTTTTCAGCACTGCATGTGCGCACATGCAAAGTGCGCACGCGCACATGAGGCACGGTCATGCAGCGTGGGAGGAAGCGAACCAACAGCGAGGTAAGTTAGAACATACCCCTGGTCCATACCTTAAAAGTATATCGATGCAGAATTCAGCTCTATCTGGAAACCATTCCTAGATTATAATGTAATGACATGGATTTGTATATCCTCCAATATGGGGTCTATTTTTATACCAATAGGGGATCCACTGTTTCCTTTAGATTTTTCGACTTTGATTCAAGGAGTTTAGGGTAACCTGCTAACAGTTACTTTCGTTTTATTCCTAGAACCACAGCATGAAGATGTAATTAACCACAGTTTTTCAGCTAAAGTTATCCAATGCATGGGTTATTTACTGTCTACTTTTATACATGCATCAAAGGACCAGAACAGTTACATAAACACTCATCTCTTCAATTCTCATTTTGCAATTAACTTAGCATCGTCTTACTGAATGTCCCTCATGGCTCTTGTGTTATATACAGAGAGAAAGAGAGAAAGAGAGAAAGAGAGAGAGATACACATAGATATTCAGTATACTTTGGTTTTGTAGGTTAAAGCTGCTTTGTTTTAGATGGTTAAAATAATTCATAGAAGAGTATGCCTGAAGCACATTCCTGTGAAGCTGTTTGTATTAATTGGAATTAGTTTCCCCAGGATTGCTTGCATGTCAGCTCAGCAGCCAACTATGTGTTTTTTTTACTACCTTGATGAAACAGATACGCAATTTATAAGTTTTATAGAGACAAAAATACAGAATAGTCCCTTTGCAAAACTAGCACAGTGACATTACAGAAAACCTCAAAAAACCCGAGATTTTCCACATTTTTCCCCAGTTGTAGTTCTGTATCTACTTTGCATATGAACTCTATACCTAGATATTAATATTTGGTTGAAAAAATCATCATGAGAACTCAAAGTTCAGTTCTTAGATGTTGAACTTGAAATTTCTACTGAGTTTCTTTACTTAACAACAAACTTCCATATGCATGTTACCTAGTGTAACCTGACATCACACATTTCCAACATCCCTTTTTATGCCTTTACATTTTTGTATTGTCTTTAGCTTAATGAGCTGTTTATTTTTTAATGAATTGCACCCATCTAAGAGAGCGCCTTAATTGATGAAATTGTTACACACTTAGTTATAATAGCATGAGAAATAAAATTTCTTATTACTCCTAAGGAGACCAGTATAAATTCTTAAAAAATAATAATAATAGTACTGCAATTCCATTGTAGTGAAAAATGCTCAATGTGCCATCATTTCTTTTCCTTATAAGCAAAACAGGGAATATTGAGATGAATGATTACTCTTTAGAAGAGCTGTCGGAGGAAGGGTGGACTTAGCCCTGAGCCACCAATGGACGATACCTGGATTACGAATTGTAGAAATGCTCATTACCCTCACAAGAAATTCCTTTGCTACCCAAAACAGGATGTTCTTTATGCCTCTAGATTATACCACATATCAATTATCCTACCCTATAACCTAGCAAAGGAAGAAATAGAACTCCAAGAACATTATTAAAGTTCACTCTTCCATTGTAAATCCATCCGGACAGCTACACAGAGCAAACCTTCCTGTATTTGCCATTTAACCAGTTTTTGGAATGACTGACATGTTCTAATGAGCACCTAAACAATGGAAGGAAGATTCCAGCGAGAGATAATACCTTTCTCTTAAAAGGGCAACCAAGGAAAGTTTATAAGTGTGGTTGGTTGTCTGAGTTATCTGCCTGTCTCTGAATGATTTCTGGGTTGGCGTACTGAAAAGGAGCTAGGCTGATATACATATAACAAATGGCTTTATGCTTAGAAGCATTTAACTCTTGTTTCTGAAGTCTGGAGACAACGAGAGAATCATGGTTTGCTCTACAGGACTTTTTAATTAGCCATTTTCCCTGGTTATTAAACTTCACAACTTGCTTTGGGGAAAATGGCTGCAACTTCAGGAGAGGAGACAAACTAAAGAAGTTTGTTTGTTGTTGCTTTAATGGCCTTTATCTCAAAATGTTCAGAACAAGTACAAATAAGCACAGCTGAACATACAATCAAGTATTTACCTTAACTCTACATATACACACTCACCTTCATATACACACAAGTATATGCAAACTAGAGGTGGGTTCCTCCCGGTTCGGACCAGTTTGGCTGAACCGGTAGCAACCTGCTAGTGACATCATGATGATGTCACGGAACTGGGTCAGTTGATGCTGGTCCGTGGAGGCCACCATTTTTTTTTCAATTTTGGGGGGAATTTTGGGGGGGGGAATTTTGGGGGGGGAATTTTTTGGGGTTTTTTTTCCTTCTGCGCATGTGCAGAAGCCAAGTTTCCAACACTGTGCATGCATCACCATCTTGTTTTTGGCTTTTTTGGGGGGGGATTTTTTTCTGATTTTTTGCTACTGCACATGTGTGCACAAAACGCATGGGCGTGCCAACACAGCACAGCCATGTGGCACGGGAGGAAGTGAACCGGCAGCAAGGTAAGTTAGAAACCACCCTGATGCACACCTAAATAAATGGTCATTATATAGCAACAAGTTGAGCAGATCTGAAATTCCAGGAGAAACTTGAGAGGGAGACTGACATTCAATGCCAGTGTTATAAATCTGATACTAGCTTATTCTGCTTATCTGGAGAGCAGCTGCAAACCAAAGTTCCCATTTCAGGATAAAATATGTATCAAAATCACCTTTTTTTCTATCTCTCTCTGTGAACGAATATGTACATGCTTTTAAATAAAAACTATAAGCTGACCTGAGAAAAAGATAGAACCGAATTACAAAGCATGTGCAAAACTAAAAAAGAACAGACTTTGTACACATTTTTATGTTCAAATATGTTTGTTACCTTTTCTGTGTTACTTCATTGCAATGTCTAAATGTATATATTCTATTCAATTGTGATTGAATCAGATAATGGTAGTTTATTTTCACACAAGTGTGTTGATAGCAACAATTAATTTTGACAGAACTATGCTAACAACTCATAACAAACAATAAATTGATCAATAATTTTTCTTTACTTTCAACTATATCCACCTGGAATTTTGGAAACTGGAGCTCAAAGAAAAGAATACAGCACTTAGCAATAGCACTTAAAATTTACATACTGCCCCACAGTGCTTTACAGCACTCTCTGAGCGGTTTACAGAGTCATCCTATTGCCCCCTCCCTCCCCACAACAAAAATCCCCCACTGCCTTAAGAAAGTTCAAAACATTCTTAAAGATCCATCTCATCTGGGAACCCTTTTTTTGAACTATTACCATCTGGCAGACGGTACAGGATAATAAAAACAAGGACAAATAGGCTGAAAAACAGCTTCTATTCCAGGGCAATAACCATATTGAATTCTACGGTATAGTGCAATATCGGGTTTTCAATTTCAATTATACAGAAAGTAAAAGATGTATGTTTGTGTTTTTATTTTTATAGTTATAATGTACACTGAAGACGGCATTTAATTTCGTTGTACCATGTGCAATGACAATAAACTAAACTAAACTAAACTAAACTGGGTCCTCCCTTTACCGACCTTGGAAGGATGGAAGGCTGAGTCAACCTTGAGCCAGTCGGGATCAAACTCCTGGCACAGTCAGCCTGCAATACTTCATTCTAACCACTGCACCACCATAGCTGATGGATGGATGGATAGATGATAGATAGATGATAGATGATAATGATAGATAGATAGATAGATAGATAGATAGATAGATAGATAGATAGATAGATAGATAGATAGATAGATAGATAGATAGATATAAATACTGTAGATAGATGATAGATGGTAGGTAGGTAGGTAGGTAGGTAGGTAGGTAGGTAGGTAGGTAGGTAGATAGATAGATAGATAGATAGATAGATAGATAGATAGATAGATAGATAGATAGATAGATAGATGATAGATAGATAGATAGAAAGATAGAAAGATAGAAAGATAGATAGATAGATAGATAGATAGATAGATAGATAGATAGATAGATAGATAGATAGATAGATAGATAGATAGATAGATAGATAGATGATAGATAGATAGATAGATAGAAATAGCACAGATTTATATACCTCTTCATAGTGCTTTACAGACTTCTCTAAGCGGTTTAGATAGTCAGTATTCCCCACCACCACCACCAATCTGGGTCCTCATTTTACCAACCTTGGAAGGATAGAAGGATGATTCAACCTTGAGTCAGTTGGGATCGAACTCCTGGCACAGTCAGCCTGCAAAACTTCATTCTAACCACTACGCCATGACACAATGGTTAGAATAAAAGTCTCTAGGTAACAAAAGTCTCTAGGTCTCTGATAATAATGTTTAGAACATTTCTTTCATAGCCACATTTCCCCCCCCCCCCCCCAATATGGCTCTGTCCAAATTTGTCTAAGCATTTTTGTTCTCCCTACATTGCTTTTATGAGCTGTCCTTTTTGCATAGTTTTATGCATTTAACACATTTCATAGGTAAAGTTTGAAAGGCTGCTAACATATTCAAGATAAGCTTCTTTTCCCTCATGGTATATCTTTGATTATTGCGCTTTTCTAGGGCAATGCTTGCAATATCATTACGGTGTCCAATGTTATATAATGAGGCAAAATTAGTTCTTTGACAACAAACTGAAGTGTTTTCACAAGCATGTAGAATAAAACTTATTCAGGGCATTATACCACAACTTAAGAAGACAGAATGCAATCTACATTTAAAAAAGAAATACCAAATTGAATAAATCAGAAACCTCTCGCTTTTATTTCGAAAAATGCTTGTATGTTTCACACTACAACCAATTAATAATAATAATAATAATTTTAAAAAACCATCAGAGCCTCTGAAAACAATAACAATTTAATCATGGTATGACTCTAGAAAGAGTGCAGGGAAGAGCAACGAAGATGATTAGGGGTCTGGAGGTTACAGTCTACCAGTTTGCTACAATCATCTTGATAATCCAGCTATTGCTTCCAATGGTGTGTATAATTTCACTGCTACGGTTGAATATAAACAATGGATAAGCAGTACAAAACAATTGTTAATGAGGGAGGATGAAAACTGATCTAAGAGTTTCTTTGCTGGCCTATTGCTTCGATTTAAAAACACAGATAGCCCTTGATTTACAACAGTTTGTTTAGTGACCGTTCAAAGTTACAACTGCAATGAAAAAAGTGACTTATGACCAGTGGTGGGCGCCAAACTTTTTAGCAACCGTTTCTCTGCCCTGATGACTGGCTGTGTGGCATGGCTGGGTGGGTGGGGGCATGGCCAACTCTATGTCACTAATGTGGGTGGTACCTGTATGGGACAGGCAGGGTTGGGGAGGGAATCCAGGGGTCCCCGGTGGGGGGGGAGGCGGGAGGAAAGAAAGCTCCAACCTGTTTGTGCGTGTGTGTGTGTGTGTGTGTGTGTGTGTGTGTGTGTGAGAGAGAGAGAGAGAGAGAGAGAGAGAGAGAGAGAGAGAGAGAGAGAGAGAGAGAGAGAGAGAGAGAGAGAGAGAGAGAGAGAGGGAGAGAGAGAGAGAGAGAGAGAGAGAGAGAGAGAGAGAGAGAGAGACTGTCAAGCTAGACTGGGAAAGCTGGCTACGAGAGGAAGAGAAGCTGGGTAAGCTGGACCCAGACACTTCCCGGGTCCCCTCATCCCAGAAGCAGCAACCTCGAACTCTCCCCTCTCTGCTAGGCCCCTTCTTTGCACGGGATCGCCCAGCAGCGGAGACGGAGAGGAAGAAGGGGGCAGCAGCGGCCACTAGCATTGAGGGGAGAGTGCCACTTAGAAAGGGGAGCACACAGAAACGCTTCTCCCTCTCCGTCTCCATTGCTGGTTGATTGTGCGAAGAAGGGGGCTAGCAGAGAGAGGAAGAGTGTGAGGTTGCTGCTTCTGGGATGAGGGGACCCAGAACACATCTGGACACGTCTGGATCTGGCTCACCCGGCTTCTCTTCCTCTGGGAGCCAGCTTTTTGGGCTGTTTTCAGGCCATTTTGGGGCCATTTTCAGGCTATTTTGGGGGGCGATTTTTGCTGGAAAAACAGCCTGAAAACAGCCTGAAAAACGGGCGCAGGCGGCACCAGCCGGTAGTCCAATTTGCCAGTTCTCTAAACCGCGCAGAATCGGAACAACCGGTTTGGGTGAACCTGTCCAAACCGGCAGCAGCCCACCTCTGCTTATGACCATTTTTCACACTTATGACCATTGCAAGCATCCCTACAGACATGTGATCAAAATTCAGCAACTGACTCATATTTATGATAGTTGCCGTGTCCCGGGGTCACGTGATCCCCTTTGGCGACCCTCTGCCAAGCGAAGACAATGAGGAAGCCAGATTCACTTAACAACCGGGTTACTGACTTAACAACTGGAGTGATTCACTCAACAACTGTGGCAAGAAAGGTCGTAAAATGGGGCAAATTTCACTTAACAAATGTTTCACTTAACCACGAAAATGCTGGGCTCAACTGTGGTGGTAAGTCAGGACTACCTGTATAGGAAGCTAGTTTACATTGCTGCATCAAATAATAATTCCATGCAATTTAGTAACGGTTTGGGATGACTGTTACTCTTTTTCAATGTTTTTCATCAGCAGCCTTCTTACTCCCAACCCTATGTAAAAATGATGCTGCTAAAAAGTTTACCTAAAACATTCTGCATGCAAAACAAGTGATCTACGTGCAAATCACAGCACTTAAATGAGCTAAATTCATTAAATTAATTACAATATATTTTCATTTCGTTCTAATCTCCACATAACAGGAATTCTTGAACATACTCAAGTGTGGGATCTCTTATAATTTCTCATCAAAGAAAGCTATGATTAATTATAACTCTATAAAATTATTACTTTTTAATTAATTTCCTTATAAAATAATATGTCCTCCTCAAAACCAAGAATAGCTTCCTAAATTAAATAGGCGTGGTCTTAATGATTTAAGAACTGCAGTTGTTGATTAAAAGTGAAGAAACAACATCAAACATTAAGCCAAATGTCTCCAACTCCTGTTAGCATTTCACAGACTCAAATGGCTCAATTTTCTTAAAAGCAGCACTTCAATAGTTTTCTTTTTAATATTTTAATACCCCCAAACCCTACTTCTAGCTGAGCAGATGCCAGTTAATTAATGTGGAATTTTAAACAGCATTTCACTTATACTCTTCTGGGTAAAGGAAGCTAAACTGTTTACTTATAAACAATTCCAACAGAACTTAAAAGCACCAGGTGTTATGAAACCAGAGTCATAAAAGTCTATTCAGAGATTACTCTCAAAGCCAAGGATGTTGTTATTTGTTTTTAAATCGGTACTTTTTATAATTGCAAATTTATGTAGGGGCAAGTTATTAAAGTTTGTTGCAAAATCAAAACCAGACGCACACAAAGATAACTGATTCAGCTGGATTCAATAACTTCTTTATAAACATTATATATATATATATATATATATATATATATATATATATATATATATATATATATATATATATATATATATATATATATATATATATATATATATTTACAACACCATTAGCAGAGTTCTTCTTCAATGTAGCAACAGTTAAAAGTAAAACATAAGCAGCTTCTAGTTCAGAGTTCAGAGAGCACAGAGTGGAAGAGTACAGAATGGGCTGAACCACTCCCAGCCTTAAGCTTAAGTTCCAGTTTTGATTCTCTGCACAGACTCAGAAGTGGTTAGCTCCCCTTGGCTGACTTAGTTGCTATGCCTATTCATTGGCTAACCTTGTTAACATGGCTCTCCCAGTCCATGAATATCTTAACACAAGTTCTCACTATTTAAATGTGCTGATGGTATCACGGAAGACACACCTTTTAAAATAATGGTGAATGTTCTCCAAACTGCAAGAAGAATTTAAAAAAGATAGAGAATCCACTCAGAGATTCCAAGAGACTAAAAGGTAACAATAATAATTAAAAAAATTAAAATAGAGGTCATGTGATAAAATTGCTCACATGGGAATGGGAAGAAATAAAAGGTTTATTTTAAAGGAGGGGCCAAACTTACATCTGTCTCTCTCTCCCCATTTTCCACCATTGTTCCCTTTGATATGAGCACAAAGCTAGGCGGAACGGACAGCCAAATATATTTAATCTGGCGCGGAGGAAAGAGCTCATACAGGAGTAAAGGACCATAAGGATTGGAAATTGATAGCTCACACTCATTTATTCCTGATCAGAAGATGATTTGAGGAGAATGTCAAAGCCACCCTTTTCCGCTGCACAAAGTCAACTCATTTTACTTTTATTTTTCCACCCGTTCCTTTAGCCGCACGAGGTGACCCTTGCAAGGTGCTGAAAAATCAAATACTTCTACCAGACCAGCGGAGGGTTCTGGTTATTTTTGCTACCGGTGAGCATCGCGAGCATGCGCAGAACTCGCGTTCCATCGGGCGATTTCACTTCCGTGCATGCTTAGGATGACATTACAAGCCGAAACACAGCTGAGGAGCTTCTCAGCTGTGCTTCGGAGGAAGAATAAAGGTCGGTATTGAAATAAGGGCAGGTGGGAGGGCTTTTTTCCGACAGCTCAGGACGCGGAGAAGCCGAAAGAAAGCACCTAAAAATGATGTGATCGCCGGCCTCCTACCGGTGCAGCATCCCACACAGCACCGGTAGGAACCCACCACTTTACCAGACCGACTTTTCTTGTTCTTCTGATGTGCGCAGGAGGAAAGCTCTGATCTTCTAGGGCCTGGGCGAAGCAAAATAAGCAAACTTTCTAGTGGGCAGAATTAAGGAGAAGGGAGAAATTAACAGCAGGCGGAGGGGGAGAGGAGAAGCAGTCCTTTTGATTCACCGTTCAAATTAAAAAAAGGGAATTATCTCTCATAGGAAGGTGACATACCCTTAGCACAATCCGAGGATGCTTTGCTGGTTTCAAAAACTGCCTTGCTCCCCCAGCACTTTGCCACCTGCTCCTTGGGTGTGCTGTGAAAACACAGCAGAATGCCATCTGTTCAGGGGTGGCAAAGACAAGAAGTTGGTCTTGCCTGTACTCCAGGGAAAGCGACGGCATTTAATCAATCTGCTTGCAATTGCTTTATATGATTAGTGTGTAATGATTCAGGTAGGTCATTGTCACGGACATCTTTTTTATTAGCGCATTAGACAGCTGCAATCGCACAAGGACCCCATATAGCAGTGATGGTGAACCTTTTTCTGGTTGCGTGCCAAAAGTGAGTGTGTGCATGTGCGATAGCGCACGCACGTGCCAGCACCCACAATGCAATGCACCCCCCACCTGTGCATGCGCACACGCTCCCCACACACTCCCCCATGTATGCGCCCTGCACTGTGCATGCGCACATCGCCACGCATGCACCATCTGCACATGCCCCCCCAGCGCTCTTGGCTGGCAAGTGGGTGGGTGTCCCGGGGCACGCATGCGCACCGGCCAGCTAGTCTTCTGGTTACTGGCATGCATACGTGCGTGACGATCAGCTGGCCGGCTGATTTTCTGGTTTCTGGCACTGCCGCACGTGTGAAGACCAGTTGATTGTTGTGCGTGCATGCGCACCAATAACCAGAAGACTAGCTGGCCGGTGCGCATGCGTACACCGGAAACCTGGAAGAGGAATGGGCTACACTGTGCATGCCAGGCGACATGGCTCTGTGTGCCACTTTGGGCACGCGTGTTAGATAAGAATTACTCTCATCAGAGGCGAAATAGATCTTTTCCTGAAACTCTGACATTATTAAAAAGAAACTGCAGATTAAATGCTAAGGTATAAAGTATTTATTTCAGTACAAAAATAATAAATCACATCCTGGCTATAAAACAGGTCTTGCTTCTTACAGAAGCTGAAGAAAAAGGAAGGAACAAAAGAAAGGAATGTATACATGTGTACTAGGAACATATTAATCAAGTGCTCAGGAATAAACCATTATATTTGATAGGGATGCAGCTTCCTTCATATACATGTAACAGGCAATATAAAATCACTGCCTGACAACACATGCCAAAGGTTCGCCATCACGGCCATATAGGATACAAGTGTTTGGGTGCTTAGAGAAAGTATCGGAAGGCTCACAAATGTCCATCTAATATGGCCTCTGCAAGGAGGCAAACAAAATGGAATTAAGAGGCAGGATCATCATCATCATCTTCTTTTAACGACCCCATAATCCCTTGCAGGTGGAGTCTGGGCAACTGAATGGAGCTGGCAGAGTGTTTATTGGCCGGATGCCCTTCTTGTTGCCAATGCTGGCCGCTGGCAGACCACAACAGTCCCTTCCCTTCCACCATGCTCTCTAAATCTATGGAACATTCAGAGCTGTTTTGTATTCCCTACACAAAAACCTCACTGGGTAGAAAACATAAATAAATGCAGATACTAACATTAAATGAGTAGCCAAATCTCCATTCACCATGTTAAATACACTCTTTTCCACCTCTTCTAGAAAGCACGGGAATCAGAGTAAGATAGTTGTTTATTGGAATAGAACTAGTAAACTCATTTAAAAACGTAATGCTTTAAATATGCTTTAAATGTTTGATGCTGTTTCAATTTTTGATGCGGGCAAAATTTGCATATACTAATAGGTATTTACCACACAAAATGCACAAACTTATTTTGCTTTTGACAAAATTCACTTAACATGCCGCACAACAATATGATGGCCGGGCTTTGGTTTAGCCTGTTGAATGAAGCCATGCTTTGTAAACTCAGGTTTAAAATTATGTGTGATTGCAAATAATTCAACACCCTATAATTAAGTAAGATTTGACGCTTTCTTAATCCGGGTAGTGTTACCTAATCCAGGCGCTGTTTACTTTGTTGCTATAAGATGAAAAATAGGAAATTCAAAGCAGCTACTATTCTTTTTGTACAAAATGAGCTTGGAGTAGTCCGTGAAATGGACACTAACATATTTTCAAATGGAAAATCCTCCCCATAAAGTACAGTGTATGTGATTTTTTTTCCTTGTGTCCCCCCCCCCCAAGGAATTAGGTGTCACTTCACAAAATCAGGAAACGAACACAGCACTTTTAAGATCTTGGGGAAGAAGAAAAAAACACTCTGAGTTTGTTAAATTTCTCAGCACCATCATAAACATTCAAATTTCACATCTCAACTTACTTGCAGAGGCCTGCCAAGGAGCTAATTATAGAAGCCTTTTTTGGTCTGAAACACACTCATGCATTTTTAACAAGCCTTGAAAATAATGAAGAAACCCATCTTTTCACCAAGCTTTTTGATAGGTTACCTGCCTCTGTGTTTCCTAAAATATAAGCTGTCTTATAAATTGCTAATGTACTACACGTGTAGGTCATGTCACAGGTGACTGGGATAAAATGCCTAGCCATATGGTGGACTTAGCAGTCAGCTCATCTACATTCTCTGTAACCAGGCAACCTGCTGGATTCCAGTCTCAGTTCAGTTAAATAAGAACCAGCCCTTAGCCCTGGGAAAAAAAAAGTATTGATATTCCAAGTGCCCGTCTGGTTCCAATCACAAGGGGGAAACATTGGCACTAATTAGACACACTGAAATTAGGCGTCGTTCAAGTTTTCTCCAACGTTGAGGGTCATTGCTTGTTTGCCCTAGTGTTGGGTTCCACACTAAGACAAGGACATCAATCTCAGTTCTCCAGATGGTTAACCCCTTCATTAGCTGTTTCCCCAGCCCTAGATATAACTCGACCAAGTTAAAACTTGTATGGCAGAGAACCACAAAACTTCATGCAATACAGATGTAAAAGAGTTAAGTACTTTAGGATCCCATATTCCAGAGTTCAGATTTATTTTTATTTTTATTTCTGTATTTACTTTGACAAGCATGTATATGATTACAGACAAAGTATAAACATGATTGTGAATATATAAGATGTACAAGCATGGTTATGAGTACATGATATTTTATGAATACATGGGGACGGTAGGACAGGGACGGTAGGCACAGTGGTGCGCTTATGCACGCCCCTTACAGACCTCTTAGGAACGGGGTGAGGTCAACGGTAGACAGTCTAAGGTTAAAGTTTTGGGGGTTTGGGGAAGAAACTACAGAGTCAGGTAATGTATTCCAGGCATTGACCACTCTGTTGCTGAAGTCAAATTTTTTGCAATCAAGTTTGGAGTGGTTTACATTAAGTTTGTATCTATTGTGAGCTCGTGTATTGTTGCGGTTGAAGCTGAAGTAGTCATTGACAGGTAGAACATTGTAGCAGATAATTTTGTGTGCTACACTTAGGTCAGATCAAAGGGGGCGTAGTTCTAAATTTTCTGGGCCCAAAATTTCAAGTCTGGTGGCATAAAAAATTCTGTTGAGAACAGAGGAGTGGAGGACTCTTTTCATGAAATATCTCTGGACATTCTCAATTGTATTAATGTCCGGTATGTACTGTGGGTTCCAGACAGATGAGCTGTATGCAAGAATTGGTCTAGCAAATGTTTTATATGCTCTGGTTAAAAGTACAATATTACCAGAGAAGATTCTAGGCTTTTCTTCTCCATTGTTGGAGTTACTGGGCCATTATCTTCATGGTGTAGGGCAGATGTGGGAAACAGACCTTATTATTTTTACAGAACTGTAAGAAGACAAGCTAGCCTGTGAAGAAAATACATCGTATGTTTCTAATCTCATGAGTTAGGTTGAAGCTTGAGAATTGTATGTAGAAAGGCCTCTGCTATGCTAGAAACCAGTCTTAACCAGAATTTACTGATATGATAGTTACTCTAGAGACAACCCCTAGGAAATAGGACCATGAAAGGAAATTTGTAAATAAGGGCAGGGGGAAGATAGAATTAGAGTAGTGGGAGATGTAATCAAGGGCGGAGATAATATATTCATTTCAGACACTTTGGATAGGTAGTGACGACATGATTACTAAGCCAATGAGGAAAAGGTGGGAGGTAAATTTATAACAACACTAGAGAATATAAAGCAAACATATTGATGATTTAGTGTGTGTCCACTGTACCTGCGTGTATAAGGTCCACCTTCTTTGCAAAGTGAAGAATAAAATCACCATTGTTTTCTCTTGTTTATTTCAAAACTAGACAATGAATCCCACAACAGAGGTGGGGAATGATGACCCCTTTAAAACTTGTAGACTTCAGCTCCCAGAATTCCTGAGCCATCCATGGAATAGGTGGCTCAGGAATCCTGGGAGTTGAAGTCCACATGTCATAAAAGGACCATTGTTCCCCACCCCTGATCTTTGCTGACATAACAGTTCTCTTTCTACACTGGCAACACAGCCGTTACACCTCATACCCTCCAGTCAGCATTATAAAGATATTGAAATTTAATAACTGTAGATAAATTGTTGACGTCTCACAGTGTCATACTAATCAGCTCAGGGATTGCTATCTCCCCTATGCTGGGGACTCACTCTCCCTTCCGCCTTCTTGGTGGCAGAAATTATCTTTCACTGTTTTTCCTTCTACTTGTCAAATCCTCCTAACTGCCATATTACCGTTCTATGACAGATGGCACTGCTGGTGGGAGAGAGCGAAAAATAAGTAAAAAGTAACTGGCGTGCCACGGAACAAAAAGAACGAGATCCGTAGGAGTCGAGATTTGTAGGAGTCTTTTGAATGGAACTGCTGCTAATTTCTAATCACGTCAACAAGTGTTTTCTTTCAATGCAAAATGCTTGCAGGAGTTACGGATATAACATTTGTGTATCGTTTGTCGTTACAAATGAGCTTTGGGTACCTTGATGATTTTTCAAAATGTACTCTGGGGAAGCCCTGGCATTTGCTCAGGATATTACTGGGAAGATCAGGAGTGATAAATTTGTCCATTCTCACCAATCTCCCGTGTCAGCGGGAAGCGACAGAATCCCAGAAAGAAACAGACAGGCGGAAGCAGATCCTACAATTTCCATATGGCCTGTCATTTGTATACACCACAGATGGCCCTTGCACGAATATGGAAAAGTGCCATCAGTCTTTGGTAGACTAACTGATGTGGAAGTGGATTTCTGGCTGGGGTTTTTTTTTTTTAGTATTATTCATTTATTTATAACCCATCTTGTGGTTTAAGTTTGCAAACATGAGAATGTCCGTTATTTTTGTAGTGGAGGAATAATGAGCAGATGAACGGATTTGATGTTTTATTATTCCTATGGTTTTATGTGCTGTTTTAATGGTATGTTAGGATTGCGGTATTACCAATAGCACTTAGATTTATATACTACTTCATAGTGCTTTACAACATTCTCTAAGCCGCTTCAGAGAGTCAGCATATTGATCCCAACAATCTGGGTCCTCATTTTACTGACCTCAGAAGGATGGAAGGCTGAGAAGTGAAACGTCTTCAGAGAAAAACCAGAAAGTCTAGTTGCCTCTTGAAAAAGCACCTTTCGGTACTGTTGTAATTTTGAATGGTCCACAAAATGAACTGTTGTAAGTCAAGGACTACCTGCAAATAAGCCAATACTTGAATTTAAACTAAAAGACCATGAAAAATGCTTTAGTACTCACAAATAAGACAACCTTTGAAATGTTTGTATGTGTTAATATTCACAATTGGCTTTTCTAAGAATGGTCCATTGTCTATGGCAGTGATGGCGAACCTATGGCACGCCATATCGGAGCCATATCGGAGAGCACGCGAGGCGTTGCCCTATGTCAGCTCCAACACGCATGTGCGTGCTGGCCAGCTGATTTTCGGCCTGGGGAAGGCCGTTTCGCCCTCCAGAGGCTTCAGGGAAGCTTCCTGAAGCCCCGGAGTACAAAAAACGGCCCAACGGGCAAACTGGAAGTGCGTTTTTTCCGAATTTCCGGTTTGCCAATTTTGCCATTTTTCACTGTCCCAGGCTTCAGTGAGGCCTTTGCATGGGGGAGGTGTGTGTTGGTGCACATGGGCAGGGGGCAGCGCAGGGGGGTTGTGCACATACATGGGGGAGGGAATGGGTGTGGGCATGTGCGCACACGCTAGCGTGCACACACATACCCTTTTGGCGCGTGAACCAAAAAAGGTTCGCCATCACTGGTCTATGGTATTTTGGTTAAAAATTCAAGGATTGACTTATATGCAGATGGGCATATCCACAAGTATGTATGGCTATTGCAGTATACTAGGGATAAACATAAGAGGGCCAAAGCTGACACTTAACTATTTAAAATTTCAGACTTTTCATTTGGGCTTTCTCTGAACTGTAAGTATCAAACTATGGTAAAATTGTTTCCGTGGGGATTTAATCCATCTCTTTTGTTGTTATGTGTGTTTACTTTTTTCACACTATTGTCTAATCCATGCTGTCCTTTTTAAGGTAGAATGCAGACACAATACACAACATTCTAAGTCTAGAATTTTGTATGGAGCCACTGCAATGCCTTAACGATCACAAGGAAATTAGTGATTTTAATGTCTTGTCTTTATAAATATACAGAACTATTTCCAAAAGTAAGAATTGCATGCACATTTTACAAAAGCCAATGCCTCCATATCAAACAGCAACAATTCTCATCATGTCTACCCAAAATCTAGGGGGAAGAACAGCATCTGAAAGCTGCCAACAAAACAAAATACTTTTGCTTTTCCTCCACAAATACCAGGACACAACAGTGTTAAACCCTGAGCGGAAAAGGAAGAAATAGCACTTTATCAAAGTTATAACAATTCAGGAATTGACCACTGAAAAAGGTCCTTCAAAAGTCCCAAAATCTTGGCTGATAGTAATGAAAGTACTGTTTAGAGTTTTCCACTTTGAAATATACTGGGAACATGGCATACATTTGATCAATCTAAACTTGCTGAATCTAATCTAATCTAATCTAATCTAATCTAATCTAATCTAATCTAATCTAATCTAATCTAATCTAATCTAATCTAATCTAATCTAATCTAATCTAATCTAATCCAATCCAATCCAATCCAATCCAATCCAATCCAATCCAATCCAATCCAATCCAATCCAATCCAATCCTCATTTATTTGCACTGAATGGAGAGAATTAGCTACAGACAACAAAGACAATCCTATATCAGTAAATTCCAGAGAAGTGTCAACAAATTAATCCAAAACAACTGGACGGATACAAATATTACTCTGGGTGTTTTTTGTTAAAAGGGAGCTTTAAAAATATACATATGACAAAAATAAAATAATATGCTTGGATTAACAACAGGGGTGGGTTCCTCCTGGTTCGGACCGGTTCGCCCAAACTGGTAGTGACCTGCTGGTGATATCACGATGATGTCACCGACCCGGTTAGGTCGGTGCCGATTCGTGGGTGCCGCCATCTTTTAAAAAAATATTTCAAATTTTTTTTCCCAAATTTTTTTATTATTTTATTTTATTCTGAGCATGCGCAAAAGCTGAGTTTCCGGCACTGTGCATGCAGTCACCATCTTGTTTTTGGTTTTTTTTAAATTATTATTATTATTAGATATATTGGCACTGCACATGCGCATGCACGCAAAGTGCCCGCGTACCCACGAGGCGCACCCACACAGCGTGGGAGGGAGCGAACCGGCAGCGAGGTAAGTAGGAACCCACCCCTAATTAACAAATCCCGAAAACAAGACTTTCTCTTCTTTCTAGTAGAGAAACATTAAGAAAAATAATCACTACATAAAATTGATAAATCTGTAAACAACCCAGTGCATCGTATAGTTTTCTGTTATAACACATTTTCCTCATAATTTTGTCTTTCTCTCTGTGTGTACATGCTAGTAAAAAGAATCGTAAGAAATACACAGCATAGTAATATGAAAAGAACTTTTATACTTACAGAAAGAATGCTTCGCTCCAGAAAACTGTAACTTCCACTTACATTGGGCTTCTCTACAGTTTCCTAAAATAAAACACAGAATGCAATGTATTATTTCTTTTCATACTATCTTTCCCATGATCTCCAGACCCTTAGAGCACTTATGTTTAAAAGAAAACATAACGCACATAAAACTTTTTAAGAGGTCAATAAGAGTTGAAATATTAAAAAGAGATGATGGATAGACATAGAATATCTCTCAATATGGCAATTGCATTATTAGGGGATAGAAAATAGAAAATGGGACAATAGTATATTGTATATATTGATACATAATAGAATACATTATAATTATTATTTACATGTAAATGTTAGAAATTAAAAAAATATTATTACGCATACATAAACAGTATTATTATTGTTATTAGCATTGGGTATAAAATACTTAGACCCAGACAATACACTGTTCACCAAACACATACGATGTTAAAGAAAAAACTTTAAATAAAATTATATAAAGCACAGGATCTTTGTTTCCTTGGAAGAATCTCATGGGAGTATTAAAAGTAATTTCTGAGCAGAAAGAGGAAAAAAATGTCTGAATTAGCATGGACCCATTCATATGTGTGTCCCATAACTAGTAAAGGTGTCAGCGTTCCAAGCAATGCACCCATAGAAAGCAGAACTCTGAGGCAGGCAAATCCCTCAAAGAATAATTTATTGGATACATCATATTGGCACAACTGGTGAAAGCCAACTCTGAAAGTTCCCGTGGTTTTCACCTAATTAAAAAGTAAAACTTTCCCCTTTCCACCAAGTCACAGGTCATGCTGTCCAATCAAAGTGCTGTCCAGTTGCTTGGTTACTTCACTCCTCCTCTGGCCAGCCATCTGTGAGAATGTCCTTGGTTCCCACAGGAAAACTTTATTGTTTTGGCTACAAAACCCCATCTAACTATTTTCCCCCTCCCTCTGTGGTGTGGCTATCCTGAAGCCTCCAAGATGGCTTCAGCCAGGTTCACTTCAGGGTTTTGACAAAAGGATGACTAAAGATTTCACTAATCTACATTATTTAAGTGAAATATTCAATTTGCACTTAATGGTTCTATTTTTATAGGCTGATGCAACAATATGTTTCCCAATAGTTTCCATATTCCAGTTAATAAGAAAATAGAAGGAAGTTTAAATCTTCACTTTACACAAATGGGAAAATATTTTTATTCAAAGAAAATGTATTAAAAATATATCTTGGAGAAAGTAAATATCACCGGTCCTGTCAATGGAGATTCTCCATCATACACACACACACACACACAATACCACAAGTAGATTATTTCTTCAAGTAAACACAAGCAGGAGAGTTAATTTCATTTCAGCAGAGCAGACAAGCACAGAATGGACAGAGTGCAGAGTGAACTGAGCCAGGCCCAGCCTTAAGCTTAAGTTTTCAGTTTTGATTCTCTGCACAGACTCAGAAGTGTTTAACTCCCATTGGTGGACTTAGTTGCTATGCCTATTCATTGGCTGACCTTGTTAACATGGCTCTCCCAGTTCATGAATATCTGAACAATATCAGTGGTCCTGTTTTGTTCTTAAGATTGCAGTCAGATGTGGAAACACGATGGGATGTACTGATGAACTAAGTGAAATTGGCAAAGATTTAGAATGATGTGTCCATTCTTATTAGGAAATGGTTGGTAAAAATTGGCTCCTGTGTTTTGGAATGAGTTAAGCATTTGTGCAAAGCCAAAGTATTACAATTATCACAATGGAAAGGCAAAACACTAGTGTACAATTGGATGTTCCCTATTTTTGTTTTGGTCTAATGAACTTACTGATATTCTGCTGAGGATTTTACAGAGAAAAGATCTAGGTTTATGGACAAGTTTCTCTCTCCCTCTCTTGGTCTCTACACTGGTGTTTATAACTTTAATTGCTTAAAAAAATAAGTTTGAAGGAAATCGGTGGGTAGTAAAACAAGCTATCTGTTTCTTTTTCAATACCATGGCTGGCTAAACCCCCACAGTTAAAAAACAGCAATCTGCCTGGATGTTTGAGATCCACAATGCTGATGGCACACAAAGAAGACTAATAAACACCAGTTAGATGTAGAAAATATATGCAAAATTAATTCTGCATCTCGTACATTTAATCCAATCATTTTCAAAAAAGCAAGAAAGTGGTGAAATGAGCCAAATAGAGAATTGCTGATCATTTAAATGTCTTCTTCCAAAGTACAGTTATATAATGTTATCAAGGTCTATAATTAGACAACTCAGAATATTACTGTGCTTTTGAGGCAACCCAGTCAATGTTGTTTGGACTTGGGTTTAATTTCCTGTCAGCCTTATTAAGAAATCTCTAATGTTTGGGCTGTGGTGTAACTTTGATTAAAAATAATCTTCCCAATTATAGTTTGGTACGAGCCAAAACTGCCATGTGTTTTCTCGGCTAACCTCTACGTTTCTGGCAGTGGTAATTGCATTTGTGGCAGACCTGATCTGTAAATGAAAACCCAGGGGACACATTCAGGCATCCAGCTCCCCGAGCCTTGCCCATCTATGGGCACCAGAAAGCCAAACAAGGAATATGGATGGAAGCTGACCAAGGAGAGATTCAACCTGGAAGTGAGGAGAAACTTTCTGACGGTGAGAGCGATCAACCAGTGGAACAGCTTGCCAGCGGAGGTTGTGAGAGCCCCAACACTTGCGACCTTCAAGAGGAGACTGGACTGCCACCTGTCTCAAATGGTGTAGGAACTCCTGCTTGAGCAGGGGGTTGGACTAGATGACCTACAAGGTCCCTTCCAATTCTAATAATAAATCTAAATCATCTCTCTTAATTTGTCTTTCAAATGGAGATGGTCTCTTATGAACTGAAAAGGAAATATTCAGAACCAGCAGGTCAAGTGAGGAGAAGAAAATGTGCGTGGAGGTGGGAGCCTAGAGTGGGAATATTGATTTTAAAAAAAGAAAGATGGAGCACATATCTGAGACTTTAAATATGCTATATAAGAGCTGCGGTGGTGCAGTGGTTAGAATGCAGTACTGCAGGTTACTTTTGCTGACGGCTGGCTGCCTGCAATTTGGCAGTTCGAATCTCACTAAGCGCAAAGTTGACTCAGCCTTCCTTCCTTCTGAGGTCGGTAAAATGAGGACCCAGATTGTTGTGGGCAATAGGCTGACTCTGTAAACTGCTTAGAGAGGGCCATGAAGCACTGTAAAGCGGTATATAAGTCTAAGTGCTATTGCTATTGCTATAGTTACAGTGATTTTTGGCTAGTGTCTCAACATGTTCATTGTAGTTCCACTTTAATAAAATAACAGAGTTGGGAGGGACCTTGGAGGTCTTCTAGTCCAACCCCACCCCATCCAAGAAGTGACACTATACCATTTCAGACAAATGGTTGTCCAGTCTCTTCTTAAAAACCTCCAGTGATAGAGCACCCACAACTTCTGGAGGCAAGCCGTTCCTGATTAATTGTTCTCATTGTCAGGAAATTTCTCCTTAGTTCTAGGCTGGATCTTTCCTTGATTAGTTTCCATCCATTGCTTCTCATCCTGCCTTCAGCTGCTTTGATTGCTGTTAAACCTTATCTAGTTCTAAGCTGAGGTTGACAGTTGAGAAGTTTCCTTAGCCATAAATCAGTTAGATTGAACCTTCACATGTCAACTTGGGGTTTTTTTTGTACCTGACAATACTATTCTGATAGCTGAAAATGCAAATAATGTGCAACCTTTGGTAATGAAAGTCAAGGAGTATAATGAAAAATGGACCACGATTCAATGTAATATGCTTGCTGGGTAGCAATGAAATGCTTGGAAATGTTCTTCAGATGCCAAGCCATACTACAAAGATCAGAATTGTGAACACCGTGGTTTCCCCAGTGACATTCCAGCAAAAGTGGAACTATGAAGGAGGATTGAGCCGGTGAGATTTGAACAGCTGAACTGCAGCTAGCAGTCAGCTGAAGTAGCCTGCAGTGCTGCACTCTAACCACTGCGCCATGATTGTTAAGATTATTATATCTAATATAATATTATATTCTCAGTAGAAGATACGTTAAGAGGGAGAAATGAATAGAGTTATAATGTTGATTATTATTGTTGTAAGATTAGAGAACTATTATCAATGTAACGAATACTGTGAATTTTGACTGTAATAGCACATAGACATTTGGACCCAGGTGACACACTATTTAATATGTTCATTAAAAAATAATATAGATAGATAGATAGATAGATAGATAGATAGATAGATAGATAGATAGATAGATAGATAGATAGATAGATAGATAGATAGATAGATAGATAGATAGATAGATATAGATATATATAGATATATACACACACATATATAAAAGAACTACACCACAGATGTTTGCATTTGTTTTTCATTACTACTATCCCTGATGGATAAGGGAGAATATTACTCACTCCTTGTACTCAGGTCTATTCACAGTCCTTTGGAGAGTGTGAATAGGCAATATTCACCTATTTACTGAGAAATTCAAGGAATTATAGTATACATTTATATCTGATTTTTTCCTTTATTTACTTTACTATTGTAGACCAAAATTTAACCTAAAAACTGAAATAAGGTACTTCAAGAACAAGTTAGCGAAGGGATAGCACAATTTTATTTATTTATTTATTTGTATCTTGCCTTGATTGTTTTTACAAATAACTCAAGGTAGCAAATGTTTGCAAAACACTTTTCTCCTCCTATTTTTTCCCATAACAACCACCTTGTGAGGTGGGTTGAGCTGAAAGAGAGTGATTAGCCCAAAGTCACCCAACTGGCTTTTATAATTTAGGTGGGACTAGAACTCATCTTCTCCTTGTGATTGGTCCAAAGTCTCCCATCTGATTTTTATAGCTTAGGCAGGACTAGAACTCATTGTCTCCTTGTGATTGGCTCAAAGTCACCCAGACTGCGTTCATGGCTAAGGCAGGACTAGAACTCATTGTCTCCTTGTGATTGGCTCAAAGTCACCCAGACTGCGTTCATGGCTAAGGCGGGACTAGAACTCATTGTCTCCTTGTGATTGGCTCAAAGTCACCCAGACTGCGTTCATGGCTAAGGCGGGACTAGAACTCATTGTCTCCTTGTGATTGGCTCAAAGTCACCCAGACTGCGTTCATGGCTAAGGCGAGACTAGAACTCACCGTCTCCTTGTGATTCTCCCAAAGTCTCCCATCTGACTTTTATAGCTTAGACTACAACTCACCATCTCCTGGTGATTGGCTCAAAAGCACCCAGACTGCTTTTATGGAGAAGGCAAGACTAGAACTCGCCGTCCCCTGCTGATTGGCTCAAAAGCACCCAGATGGCTTTCATGGGTAAGGTGAGACTTGGCAATGTAGAGTTCTTTTCCCTTGAAAAGTCTTGGAGAGAGAAAAAATGTAATATTATCCCTCATATCAGGAATAACTACGAGAGAGCTTGAAGGCAGAGGTGGAGACAGGAGCACATCTTCTACTGAGGTTCCTTTTTATACCTTTTCTGGCAGACAAATTATCTGCAGCTCTCAGGGCTGGTAAAACAAGACTTGGCATCCTCCAAGCATGGAAGAGAGAAATGCAGCTGTGCACTTTTTATTTGTTTATTTTATTTATTTATTATTATTTGTCACACATATATAAGATTACAGTAAAAGTCTCTGGATCCAATTTAAGGTGTTGGTCGTTACCTTTAAAGCCCTACATGGCTCAGGGCCAGGTTACCTTCGGGACCGCATCCTGCCACATACCTCCCTATGACCGGTCAGGGCCCACAGAGTCGGCCTCCTCCAGGTCCCATCGACCAAACAATGTCGGTTGGCGGGGCCGGGGGGGAGGGCCTTCTCTGTGGGAGCCCCCTCCCTGTGGAACCAGCTTCCCCTGGAGGTCAGGACCATCCCCACCCTACTGGCCTTCTGGAAAGCAATAAAAACTTGGCTCTTCCGGCAGGCGGGGTATGAGTGAAAGTTCTTTTTAAAATATTGATAGTATTTTAACATTTTTTAAATTGCTTTTATTGATTATATGTTTCTATACCTGTTGTTAGCCGCCCAGAGTCCCCCGGGAGTTGGGCGGCATAGAAATTTTAATAAATACAAAAAATAAAAATAAAATAAACCTGTATACATGAGACGATTTTGAGTACATGGGAACATTAGGACTTGCTGTACTAGGTAGTTTTGTAACTTTCCCCCACCCCAACCTCAAGTATTTAGAGTCCTTCGGGAATTGGGAGGCCTATAAGATCGAACAAATAAATAAATATTCAATTGTTTGTTTATAATTATAGATATGAATACTCTTGCCTATTCACATAATTGCAGCCATCTGTTCAAACTGGCATATTTCTGGATCAAGAGATCTATTTTTTTTCCCAAAACTACCGAAAGCAAACAAATAAATGGAAACTCCATTGTCCTGTCAACACAGAGAAACCGGCCACACTAAGTTATTTGGCAACTTGCAGCAAACTCAGCGAAACAACATGTCTAACTCCCGCTCTGACAAGCAAGCCCCACAGAGCTAAATAATTTTATTAATGTGATTAAATTATTCAAATGCATCAGGGTTCCATTTTCAGGTCCTGAAATTTTAATTGCATCACCAGGATCAGCCAGCAGAGCTCTGCCCTTGCATACGCAATTTGTGGAAATGAAATATTGTATAGAGTAGATGCATTATTCTCCAACTAGTTTTCAATTTATACTGCTCCACATCAACCTATGGCAAAGATAAGCGTTAGGAAATCATAATTGTTTTTTTCCCCCCAATTCATCAGTGTTTTATATCAACACCTATTTTTCAGGGCCAAGTTTCCTTTTTTCTGTTTCTATTATCAAGATTAATAACCCCACAATGCACAGAGGCACCAACCAGACTGGGGAAAAAAGGGGAAGGAGAAAGAGCATGATTTACTTTCTTGGATTACTATTTCATTTACACTGCTGAGAAGGTCCAGCTTTTCTGCTTCATAATTTACTATTTCACCCATAACCGAGTGTTAAAGCCAATCAACCCTTCTGTTTAACCACTTCTTGATGGGCTGTTGTAATGTGAAATAATCCCTAATGCGGCATAATGAATAAATAAATTAAATTTGTATTTTGAAAGGTTGTTCCGGTGTTTTAAAATATATGTTCAGACTGCAGAAGTCTGAATCAGTGGTGGGTTCCTACCGGTGCAGTCCACTCTATAGCACCAGTAGCGGCCCGCTGGTGATGTCACAGTACCGGTGCAGTTGGTTTTACGGTGCCTGGGCGCCGCCATTTTTTTTAAAAAGAATTTTTTTAAAAAAAAGTAAATTTTTTTTAATTTTTTTTTAAAAAATTCTTCTGCGCATGCCCAGAAACCTGACAATTAAGTCTTTCCCCGTCCCTTCGCTTGAAAATAATAAGAAGCTCGCATTTGACACTTTTCCTTCGCTTTTGCCTAAAGCTTCTCAAAGTGGGCGTTTTCCGAAAGCTTGACCTTTTATACTGTTAATTTTATACAGTTTTATACTGTTATTCTTTAGATGAAAACATTGAGGACTGTTAAAAGATACTGTTCTTTTAACAGTCCTCAATATTTTCGTCTAAGGAATCCATGACTGAAACCAAAAATGCTGTATGAGACTTGCTTGTCTTTTAACTATAGCATTTTCTGCATATAAAGGTTGCTGTGTTGCCATGGTGTAACACACACTTTGTATGCAAAGCTTTTCATGTAAGGTATAAAATAGCAAAAATAGTAGTAACATCTCTCTGAAATAACTAATATATGACCGGCAAGCCACGCCCACCTGGTCACATGGCCGGCAAGCCACACCCACCTGGTCACATGGCCGGCAAGCCACACCCACAAAGTAAGCCATGCCCACAGAGTGGCAGTAAAAAAATTAGGAACCCACCCCTGGTCTGAATAAGACCAAACATCCAGTCAACAGTGTCAGAGGGAATCACTGCTCCGTTCTTTAGAATTGGACTCCTCGCTCTTCCACAAAGTCAATCCAAGACGATCCTTTTCTTGCTTGAAGTCTTCTCAAAGTGTGGCACCTCTTCAAGGCTTCCCACCGCTCTATCATTTACACACACTTTTTCTGAAACTGTGAAGCCTTTAAAAATGCATGCAGACCAAGCAATTTAAGCATTGGGTTGCGCCGATTAACACCACGCTCCTTAGAAAAGGCAAATTAAGGGTAGATTTATCTGTGGAACCAGATGGGTATTTAAAAATGGATGTCCAGCACTCTTGAGTGATAGCCAGAAATTGAAAACTCGCTGCATTGAAATAAACAATGTGTCTTGCTTTTAGTTTGGGATAGATTCCCATCGAATTGTCGTGGAACCCTAACAAAACACCGTTTGAAAAATCAAGGACTACTTTACCCATGCTTCACTGACATGCCTGACATTTGTCATATTTTAGTCCTATAACACAGGGACAATCTAAACCAGGGTGTCAAACTCAAGGCCCGGGGGCCAGATCCGACCTGCGGGGTAATTAGATCTGGCCCACGGTGCCTCTATCAGCAAAAACAGAGTTTGGGATGGCCGCGTGCTGCTCTCCCGAGCTCCGTTTTCGCTGGAAGAAGTTTACAGGAGGCCGTCGCAGCTGAAAACGGAGCTCGGGAGCCTGTTTTTGCTGGCAGAGCACATGGGCCACCACAGGCGCCCCCGACACAAGTGACATCGAGCTAGCCACACCCACCTTGGCCACACCCAACCCAGCCCCCCGAGGTCAAACACAACCCTGATGCGGCTCTCAATTAAATCGAGTTTGACACCCTGATCTAAACCTAGCTTAATCCCAAACATGCTTGTATTGTTTATGCAAGTTAGGAGGGAAAAGCTATCTTACAAACCATTTGACAAGTTGAAATGAAGAGGCATGTAGCTGCCCATGTTTCCTACTGTGTTACTCTCGTTTTACTAGCCTAGTAAACTGAGAAGCAAAAAAAAAAAAAAAGAAATCCCGAACTAAGGCAATGACAAGCCACTCATATAACCTTACTGAAAAAAAATGCATGGATGCAATAACTCAAAAGCAAGTTCAATCCAAAAGAGATAATGTTCCCAAAAAATAATGTTTAGATTCTTGGAGCAATTTAACAGAATTTCCATGTATTCCAAGTGAGATGTGTAGGCAATGATAACAACTTTCTTCTCTATCAAATATTGAATTCTGTGCTTCGTGATGCAGTCATTATCAATACACAAACAAAAAATATGGCAACAAAGCAAATTAACACTGCATTTCTAATTTTACTTCCGCATTGTACCTTAGTTCAGAGAAACATATACTGTATATGTGGAGAGTCAGATGTTCAGGCTGATGCATTATTTTAGTAATTCCTTTGAAGCCAGATAAAGAACATTTATTATAAGCAGCAAAATGACTCTATATAATTAATAATTTGATACATTTCACTTGCCTAGATGTTTGTTCTTACAATATTAGCTTGCTATGAAATAAATAACATTTTTCTGACAACTTGTTATCCCATTCTTAGACAAGATGCAATTTATATAATTACTTTGCCTGGTTTATTGGTGCACCTCTGCTTATGTTACATATTCTGCTAATATGCTATCAGTATAATTAGTTGTTTCTTGCTGGAAATCACCAATTTTAATCAAGCTAATATATTTTTTTATTGCTGGGAGAATGCACTACTTGCATTATCACGGAATCAAAACGATATATTTTCTTGACTTAATGAGAGAACTGTTACCTTTGGGCATATAGATTTACATGAGGCTAGATGGGTGATAGTGAGGTCTTCCATAACTAAGCATGTCAGAAGCACATCTTTATAACTTAATTATATTCTAAACATTTGGAAGTCATCTTAATCCAGCATCAAGTGATTATACCACTGTTACAAAGTTCCCCATAAATGTATTTTGAAAGGGAAATGCATCTTTTGACTCAAGGTTGATTCTGATCATCACCTCGACATCTTCTAGGCCAGTGATGGCGAACCTTTTTTCCCTCGGGTGCCGAAATAGTGCATGCGCATGCTATCGCACGTGCATGCGTGCCCACACCCATAATTCAAAGCCCCTCACTCGCCCCATTTCCCGACTTCCAGTTGGCCCGGTAGGCCCGTTTTTCGCCCTCCCCAGGTTCCAGAGGCTTTCTTTGAGCTTGGGGAGGGCAAAAACGCTCCACCCCGTCACCCTGGAGGCCCTCCGGAGGCCAAAATCGCCCTCCCAGAGCCTTCGTGCGAGCCAAAAATCAGCTGGCGGGCACGCACATGCGCACTGGAGCTGAGCTAGGGCAACCGCTCGCGTGCCGGCAGATATGGCTCCGCGTGCCACCTTTGGCACCCGTGCCATAGGTTCGCCATCACTGTTCTAGGCCAAGGATGTCAAACTCGATTACATTGAGGGCCACATCGGGGTTGTGTTTGACCTCGGGAGGCTAGGTGGGCGTGGTCAGATCAACGTCACTCATATCAGGGGCACCTGTGGTGGCCCGGGCGGGGCTGGGGGATCCATTGTCCTCCTGGGCTCCGCTTTTGGCTACGACAGCTTCCTCCATCCCTGTGCCAGCAAAAACAGAGCCCAGGAGGGCCACACACACACCTCCTGAGCTTCATTTTCACTGGCAGAGGGCTGCAGGAGGCTGTTGCAGCCAAAAATGGAGCTTGGGGAACTCTGTTTTCACTGGCAGAGGCACCGCGGGCCGGTCCTTCACTGTTTCCAGGGTGCCCCCCCCGGGGCAGATCTAAGCACCCCATGGGCCTATTTCTAGGCAAAAATAAAATTGTGGATAGCCTCTTTTGCACAATCTATCCTATATCCCTAGATCTTCTTGTGGACTCTCATCCGAGTAAAAAAAAACAGACGTGAATGAATTTTTCAAACTCTGCCAGGGGTGCACATGGGGTCCCTTTTTATCAAGTTTCTTGTTCATTTTAAGGTTTTAATTTTAATGCTTCATGTTTTTAACACTCTAATTGTTTTCTATGGTGCTTTATGACAGCGTAAGCTGCCCAGAGTCACTCAACAGTGTGATGTGTGGCATTGAATAAATAATTAAAAAATGACTGAGCCAACAAACCAATTGCTCTCCCTGAATTAGGACTACCTGTCAAATTATTGGGCCCAATTCTGGAACAGCTCATTTATTAATATTAAATTTACCCTTTGTTATTATTTATTAGCATAAGGTGTTGGTACATAGTATTACTAGATAGAGGTTTGGCTGCCTAAGATTGCTAGTTCGTTCAGTTCACCTTCATGCGCTATCCAGGGTGCACCACAGGGAGCAAACTAGATCTGTACACAGCAGCTAACGGGCATTCTGCGGGAGAGTTAGCATCAGCTGGGGTATTTTTTCTCTACCAGTTTTGTTTCTGTTTCTGCCATCAGTCCCACCAAAGTGGTATCTATTTATCTACTTGCATTTGCATGCTTTCGAACTTCTAGAAGCCGAGGCAAGTGACGGGAGTTCACTCCATCACGCGCTGTTTGGGCTCAAACTGTTGGAGAGTAGAGGGCTGACTTTCTCCAGCTGACAGATCCAGGGTCTTTAAGTTGCTGAGCCACTGTGGCTCATTTTCCTTGGTATGATCCTACCAAAGGAAGTATGGGACTGAGTCTTATTAGCAGACCAAGCTTCTGTTGCTACTTCAAGTATTTATAAGAGCCCTGATGGCACAGTGGTTAGAATGAAGCATTGCAGGCAAACTTTGCCCACAGCCTGGAGTTTGATCCTGACCAGCTCAAGGTTGACTCAGCCTTCCAACCTTCTGAGGTTGGTAAAATGAGAACCCAGATTGTTAAGGGCACTATGCAAATAATGCTTACATTTTAAACTGCCCAGAGAGTGCTATAACGCTCTACAGGGCAGTATATAAGTCCAATAGCTATTGTCATTTATACCCTTTTCCCCTTTTCTTCTTGATAGGCTAGTAGTATTTTCTTATGACATCATTTCTGGACTTATTCAGAGATAGAGCAACATTGCAAAGCGCAGTCAAGAGTATACAACATGTTTGACTCTGTTATAGTTTCCCCAAAATCCCAGAAAAAAGAAATAGCAGTATCCCATCTATGGATACCTTCCCTGCGTAGACTGCCAGTAGGCCAGTAGTGGGTTCTAAAACCCGTTGCTACTGGTTTGTGTGCGTGCTTGCGCACGTGTGCACCGCTTCTGCGCCCGGGCTGGTGGGCGGAGCCTCCCACTGCCAGCGCTACCAGTTCGGAGAACCGGGCGGAACCGGAATCAAGCCACCACTGCAATAGGTGTGTGGCACCATACCTGCCTTCCTCTGTTCTCACCACTAAGCCTATTGGTTTCCTTGAGGCAGCTCAATCTTATTAAGAAAGTCTTGGGTAAACACAAAAGAAATTATAGTGTGAGTTTTAGTTGATCAATTATTTGATAAGATTTCCATAGGAGTCAAACAAATATAGCAAAAAAAGGGGGGAGGGAATCTGACTGATTCATCCGCATATGTCATCATAACAAGCACAATGAAACAAAACTTATCTTTAAACGACGAGAAAATGAAATGTCTATGCATGCCATCTAAGTTTAATCAGTCCTTGTATTGTTATTACTCTAAAATCAAGGAAATATATCTTGTGCTGATTAATTAGGACAGGTGTTTTTGTTAGAACCCTGTTCAAATGATTGGGTGTGTTAATATATGACTAAGCCACAAATCATTGTTATGTGTATATTGCTTTAAATGCATTGTGGATGATTACTATATAAGCAAGCAAGAGAGCATGCTCAGTGTGGTTGGTGGTTTAGTGTGGTTTAGTGTGGTGAGTGGTGTTTGACGGTGTGTTCTGGATTGAAGACTCTCTGCTGCTTTACTGATGAGTAGATTACTTTATGGCTGTGTGAAATTGCTGTGAAGAGAAGAGTTACTATCTGTGATAGTATAGAATTAAGTGATAGCTGTAATCTTTGTTTGTGAGTTAAAACAAAGATAGGCAAGAAGAAGAAACTTCGCATTGACTGAATACCTGTGTATGACTTGGACTTCCTATTTAACTTTGCTACTATTCAAGTAAAACTATTTTGTACATACTAAAGATATTCTGTTTATTGACTGAATAGCATTCATATCAAACTGCAACACCATTACTACAACACATTTCGCTGTGTATGTGCTTAACAGCACAATAACTCCTTAACAGTTTTGTTCACATACCATTTTAGTACATAAAAAGGGTTAATTATTAAGACAGCAGCTTTTATCATTCTACATTTAAAGGAAGAAAAGTAGTTGGCTTTTTTTTACATCACCATACAGAGATGCAAACTTGGTTAATGACTGATGTCTGTTTTATTGATATGTTGTCAGAAGTCATTTCATTCTTAGAATGCAAAAGGTCTGAATTTCTGAAGAAGTCATAAAAATGTTAAGACTGCATTTAAAGCGACTTTCATTTCCAACACTAAGGTATTACTGTGAAACAAAATCAAGGATTGTTAAATGCATTAAGTTGCTTTATCGTCTACTAATTTGAATTTTCTTATGTTGTCACTTTCAGCAGATTGTATTAGCATCTCAAATGCCTTTTCTGTTACCTATTTTACATTTTTATTTAAGTGTTCTCCATCCAGTACTAAAATGAGTGATGGTTTAGTTCTGACAAAGCTTCTCACATTTCCTGAAGGAGAACACAGAATAGCAAAACCCTAAAATATCTAAAAAAAGGGATGCAGTGGCTCAGTGGCTCAGTGGCTAAGATGCTGAGTTTGTCGATCAGAAAGGTCGGCAGTTCGGCGGTTCAAATCCCTAGAGCCACGTAACGCAGTGAGCTCCCATTACTTGTCCCAGCTTCTGCCAACCTAGCAGTTCAAAAGCACGTAAAAATGCAAGTAGAAAAATAGTGACCATCTTTGGTGGGAAGATAGCAGTGTTCCGTGCACCTTTGGTGTTTAGTCATGCTGGCCACATGACCACGGAGACATCTTCGGACAGCGCTGGCTCTTCAGCTTTGAAACGGAGATGAGCACCGCCCCCTAGAGTCAGGAATGGCTAGCACACTTGTGCGGGGGAACCTTTACCTTTACCTTTTTGAAATGTCTAAAGATCTAATCAAATATGCAAGGAAAGAGTCCAAATGGAATAGAAATTTTGTAGAGGCAGGTGATTGTCAAAAATCAATGTTCTGTCCTTATTGCATTAAAAAATTAGTTTTTTTGATCAATACAGCCAATTCTGTACAAAAGTCTCAAATATCTAGTTTGCGTTTCTGGTGTTCATTTTTGGCACCAATATAAAGAATCTGCCAACTGTTCTCCAATATTCTGGTCAATAAAGAATCAGTTAATATATGCTCCATTCAATTTTCTAACCTAATTAAAAGAAGTGTGTATATTTGTGTGTGATTTTTAAATAGGAAACTCTGGGTTTTTTTTAACACTAAAAGTCTATAAGTAGTAGTGAACATAAAAATAACAAACTATAAATGAAAAATCCAAGAGAACAGTCTACAGTTTAAGTCATGGCTTGCCTGAAATCATTGCACTAATTTATAATAGAAGTGCCTTTCCCCAGCTATAGTGTGAATCACACATTCATTGCAGCTGTTGTGCAGAGGATCTGTCATTGCTAATTACATTTAACCAAAAAAGGGGGTCATTAAATGGAATGTACAAGAAAATTAATAGATTACAGCCACAGATTCAAAGATAAAAGAACAGAGATGTCTTCAAAGGAAGATTTTTCCCCCCACACAAAATACATCAATAAAAGAGAATATTTGTAGCTCAAGGTTGAACTGTGGGGTTCATGGTTCTCCCTGAACTTAGTTGTTTTCTTGCAGACGTTTCATTACCCAACTAGGTAACATCATCAGATCAACAAAACAAAAGTCAGTCAAGATCTCGAATATATTGCGCAAAATGGTAGATATTTACTGTATTTTTTTGAGTATAAGACGCACTTCCCCCCCTAAAAGAGGGTGAAAATTTGGGTGCGTCTTATACACCGAATGTAGCCCCACCCTTTGGCCTCTGCCTGCCAGCAATTTACCTCCTTGCAGCAAACAGCAAACAGTCTGTTTCAGCTTCAGCATAGCCTGATTAGCACAAGCAGGTGATTGTTGGATGGATCGGCCTCCCGACAATCAACTGTTTCAGGCTGCAGGGAGGCAGATTTTTTTCCCTTGTGCTAATCAGGCTGTGCTGAAACTGAAACTGAAACTGAAACAGTCTGTTTGCTGTTTGCTGCAAGGAGGCAAATTGCTGGGAGGTAGAGTTAGAGGCAGTTTTTTTTTTCTTGTTTTCCTCCCCCAAAAAGGTAGGTGCGTCTTATACTTCGGAGCATCTTATACTCCGAAAAATATGGTATTTCAATTTAAACTATGAGACAGGATATCATATGTCTGTTATACCCTGTTTTCCCAAAATAAAACATCCCCTGATAATCAGGCTTTTGAGTGCATGGCAATAAGGCCAAGTGCTTATTTCAGGGTTCAAAAAAAATATAAGACAGGGTCTTATTTTTGGGGAAACACGGTAGAAATCTCAAAACATTAGGATATCCTTGTGTCATCATTTTCTAATTAGATATACCAATAAAAGAAGCAAATGGAAATAAATCTGCAAGTTTCAGCCCAGTGTTTAGACTGCAGACATTGGAAGATGAGGGATGGAAAGATTAGTCTTTTTTCCTAATCCAATATATCGACAGGTTACTCTTAGTTCTCATTCACTACAGAAACAAAGCAGGCTAGACATTATTAATAATAATGGAGACTACAACATATGATGAACAATTGCAGTAATTGGGTATGTCTAGTCTAGTGAAAAGAAGGACTAGGGGTGACATGATAGCAGTGTTCCAATATTTGAAGGGCTGCCACAAAGAAGAGGGCGTCAACCTATTTTCCAAAGCAGCAGAGGGCAAGACAAGAAACAATGGATGGAAACTAATCAAGGAGAGAAGCAACCTGGAATTAAGGAGAAATTTCCTGAAAGTGAGAACAATAAATCAGTGGAATGGCTTGCCTTCAGAAGTTGTGAGTGCTCATCACTGGAGGATTTTAAGAAGAGACATTGGTCTGAAATGGTATAGGGCACTGATGGAGAACCTTTTTTTCCTCGGGTGCCAAAAATGTGCACGTGCGCGCTATCGCACATGCGCACACCCATAATTCAATCCCCCCATGCCCTGCCCCCTGCGCATGAGTGCATGACCCCCCGTGCTGCCCTGCCCCCTGCACATGCATGGACGACCCCCAACTCCCCCATTTCCTGACTTCTAGTGGGCCTGGTAGGCCCATTTTTTGCCCTCCCCAGGCTCCAGAGGCTTTCTTGGAGCCTGGGGAGGGCAAAAACGGCCTGCCCTGTCCCCCCGGGAGGCCCTCTGGAGGCCGAAAACGCCCTCCCAGAGCCTCCACGTGAGCCCAAAATCAGCTGGCCAGCGCACACATGCGCGCTGGAGCTGAGCTAGGGCAACAGCTCGCATGCCAGCAGATATGGCTCCGTGTGCCACCTGTGGCACGTGTGCCATAGGTTCACCATCATAGGTATACGGTCTCCAGCTTGAGCAAAATGCTGGACTGTAAGACCTCTAAGGTCCCTTTCAATTCAGACATTCTATGTAGAACTATGAAGCAAAAAACACAGCCAACTCTTTTTCTGGTTCAGAATGAGGCAGGAAAAACCCAGTCCAAATAAAAAGACAGAACTTTATTTTGGTCATTGATTGATAAAAATACACTCAATAAAATCGACAGTTCAGAAATATCCCCTAACAGCAATAACTATTGGCAACCAATTGTAGGCGAAGCTTACACATAATGTAGAGATTTTTTTTCTACTTTTAGAGAAATCAGTTTATCTTAATCATTTATCAGTGCAAATAAAAGCTACCAGAATGCCCTGGAAATTGAAATAAAAGAGGGGTAATGAACTTGTGGTGAATGTCTCTTGAGAGCCAACAAGACGGAAGAAGATGAGCTGTGGTTTCTATGGCACCCCTATCACAGGGACAGTACTGGGTTTCCTATGGGTTTTTTCCTATATTTCCATTCCAGGCCAGCTGTGGGCAGAACATTACACTGAACTAGGGATAAAACATTCCTAAATTTGGGGACTGTGATATGATATAAATGTGAGGTTTTGCTTACTAACATTTGGTTATTTGCAAATTATATTTTATAGTTGCTAAACTGCCTGAAGTAGCAATGTGAATGGGTCTACTATGATGTTAAAGTATGTTACACCAAGCACGTCAGGCTACAGCTACTTAGTATAAAGGCACTTTCAGGAGAAAACAGTGGCATATAAACTGAATAAATAAAATAAAGTTGAAATTGGAACCGCAGATAGTACCAAGAGTTCACTATCTGATCTTCCTCCCAACTAGAATAGCAAAAATCCGACATCGGTTCTTGTTCTGTTTTGTTCTATATTGTTCATTTTTAAAAAATATCATTATTGCATTTTTTTATTCTGTTTGGCTTTATTGTACACTGCCCAGAGTCAATTTGGAGTCAGGCAGTGCCTAAATTAAATTAAATTAAATAAATAAATTAAACTAAATTAAAACGTTGTTCACCGATGCTAAAGCCAATTCAGGCTTGATCAAATCAGCTGCAATCTGCAACTTAGTTAGCTTCTCCTCCTTTGCTGCGTAATTAAAGGGTTCCATCCAGGGGCGGGTTCCTATTTTTTTTACTACCACTCTGTGGGCATGGCTTATTTTGTGGGTGTGGCTTGCTGGCCATGTGACTGGGTAGGCGTGGCTTCTCAGACTGCTGAAGGGAGGGGAACTGAGATAGGTCCTGCTGCCCATTCCCCTTCCCCTCAGCAGCTCGAGAAGCCTCGAATGTGCGAAAATGCCTGGGATCATCACCGCGCGTTCGTGGCTTCTCGGACTGCTGAAGGGAGAGGCATAGAGATAGCTCCTGCCGCCCGTTCTTTCAGCGTCTCACGCGCTCCCTCAACCATCCTCCCCTGCTTGGACTCACTGTGGGGTAGGAAGGCAGCGCACGCGCAGTGCCGGAAGCTCGGCTTCTGGACATGCGCAGAAGAAAATTTTAAAAAAAAAATAAATTTTTTTTAAAAAAAATGGCAGCGCCCAGGCACCGGCAACCAACCGCACCGGTACTGTGACGTCACCAGCGGGCCGCTACCGGTGCTATAGAGTGGACCGCACTGGTAGGAACCCACCACTGGTTCCATCTCATATTGCAGATAGGGGTTGTTATGTGAGATTGGCAAGAAGAAAGATCTGCAGAAGTTCTTTCTGGGGTTCAGTATGCGATCAAGGCAAATTGACTGATCATCAGGCTGTGCCTCACCCTTATCAATGGTTTTTAACCGCATCCTATGTCAGCCTCCCCAGGGACCAGACAGGAAACATAGCCAGGTATGCTAATTCAGCTTTGTTGCAAGGCTACATTAACAGAATCTTTGCAAGTCTGATAATACTAATGTACCAATCCAGATTAACTTTTATAGCTTAGGCGAGAGTAGAACTCACCATCTCCTGGTGATTCGCCCAGTCTCCCATCTGACTTTTATAGCTTAGGCGAGACTAGATTAACAGAGTTGGAAGGTACCTTGTAGGTCATCTAGTCCAACCCCCCACCCAAGCTGGAGACCCTACACCATTTCTGACAAATGGCAGTCCAATCTCCCCTTGAAAGCTTCCATTGATGAAGCTCCCACAACTTCCGAAGGCAAGATGTTCCGTTGTTTGAATGTTCTCACTGTCAAATTCCTCCTTATTTCCAGGTTGGCCTGATGAGAATGAATGTGTGTGTGTGTGTGTGTGTGTGTGTGTGTGTGTGTGTGTGTGTGTGTGTGTGTGTGTGTGTGTGTGTGTGAGAGAGAGAGAGAGAGAGAGAGAGAGAGAGAGAGAGAGAGAGAGAGAGAGAGACAGACAGACAGACAGACAGACAGACAGACAGACAGACAGACAGACAGAGAGAGAGAGAGAGAGAGACAGAGACAGAGACAGAGACAGAGACAGAGACAGAGACAGAGACAGAGACAGAGACAGAGAGACACAGAGAGACAGAGACACAGAGAGAGACAGAGAGAGAGAGACAGACAGACAGAGACAGACAGAGAGACACATAGAAAAAGACACACACACAGACACAGAGAAAGACAGAGAGAGAGAGCGCAACCATTTTAACTTTTAAAACATAAGTAGGTTTCGGGAGGTCCGTCATAACTTTGAACAGTCCTTCAGAGGCTGGTCATAAATCAAGGATTACCTGTACTAGATCAGGCCAACAAAAATGTATACATGATGAGATGGCAATCAAGAATTAGAACCAATCTCTACCTCCATCCAAGGTAGCCTGGATGTTTGTAGCTCAAATATGCTAGCCCAACATCCAGAAATAGCTCACGCACAGAGAAATTTCTGAGACATACGCAGGCAGTCCTATTCAAAAAGGCATATCTAGCATATGCCATACTAAAAATAGGTGTGATTTAAAATCCTGTCCTGATTTGAAACCATGTTCCTCCCTGAACATGTTCCTTTCCCCACAGGAGCATATAAAATGTTTATCTTTCATGACCTTGGGGCGGATTACAATAGGGGGAAACTGTTCAGAGGAAGTAAAATTTCCATGACATATTTTAATAGTAAGTAAGCCCAATGAGCTTGCCCTAAGCAGGCTGTTAAATAAGAGTGCAAACTGTCTAAGAAAATACATTTTGACGTGAATGAAATGGATGCATCTGAAAGCTGACTGGCAAAATCAAATTCTTGTGAAGCACAGAAACAAAAGAGACCAAATATATATATATTCTGCAGAGGCATCAATAAAAAAAAATCCCTTTAAAATTATGGTTGAAGAATTTAAATTGATTGCAAACTGGTGAAAGTGAAGCATTAAAAAGAACGTCAGAATAAACATAATTTAGATTTGTATTATGTAAACTTATTTTTTGATTGGGAGCCACCCAGAAGAGGCGGGTGGATGGCTATATAAATGCTTTAAATATTAGTTAGTTTACTTTATTGATTAGCCCATGGGCCATATCAAAGGGCAGAGTTCCAAACACAAATTATTACTAAAATCCGATAAAAACAATTTAAAATGGAATTGGAATAAAATACAAATTAAAATGAAATTGGAATAAATGCACAATTTAAAATGAGATGGGAATAAAATACAATAATTTTATATACAGATAAATAAAATATGATAAAATTATGTTTCAGTGTCACCCCTACAATCTACCCCACTCAGTCCCACATATGCCGATCTCAAATGCTTCAAATGAAAAAATGAGTACTTGCGGATTTTATTCCGCTAGTCGTTGGCAACTCTAAAGGGCGGTGCCCATCTCTGTTTCAAGGCCAGTGGGCCAGTCAAATGTCCGAAGACATTTCCACGTTCATGTGGCCAGAATGATGTCACAGAGCGCTGTTACCTTCCCACCAAAGTGGTACCGAGGTGGCGCAGTGGTTAAAATGCAGCACTGCAGTTCAGCAGTTCAGCTGTTCAAATCTCACTGGCTCAAGGTTGACTCAGCCTTCCATCCTTCTGAGGTGGGTAAAATGAGGATCCAGATTGTTGGGGGCAATATGCTGAACTCTGTAAACCGCTTAGAGAGGGCTGCAAAGCACTATGAAGCGGTATATAAGTCTAAGTGCTATTGCTATTGCTACCTACTTATCTACTTGCATTTGCATGCTTTCGAACTGCTAAAGTTGGCAGGAGCTCACCTGTTGTGGGGTGCTTGGGTTTCGAACCTGGGCTGCTGGCTTTCCAGGCGACAATCCCAGTGTCTTAACCGCTGAGCCACCGTGCCACGGCTTTAAATGAATAAATGTTTTAAATAAATAAATAAAATAAATAATTCAGCTATCCTCTAGCTATATTGCTTTGAAATAGTGTGCAGCAAGGAAATCATGCTTTTGAATGTTTGTCACCCTGTCAGCAGCTTTCCTTCCTTTCTAATCGAATGACAATTTAATGCAGGAGAGATTGGACAAATAGCTTTCATTTACTTTTGCAAGAGAGGAACGGAGGAGGTCTTTCAAAAGATGACTTCGAAAACAAATGCAAATTACTTTTCCGCATGTCCAAGCCATGCAGTTCATAGATTTGCCATGCATTTAACTGGTTGATGCAAACTGATCTGGCTGTTCAACTCTGTAATGACTCCCAGTGGCATTGCAATAAAATCAGTCCTAAAATAAAATTAACAAGGTCCAGAAGATCAACTATTTGAAGATAGTAACACAGACACAGGACCAGTGGTGGGCTGCAACTGGTTTAAAAAACGGTTCGGTGATCGCGTGCTTCGTGCGCACAAGCGCACCTAAAGCGCTTGCGCGCAGCATTCAAAATACAGCACTTTGAAGCTCACCTGCTTACCTTCTAAGGCAGCCCCGGTAAGTAGAACAGCGGAAACGTGAAAATCAGCCGTGCCACACGAATCAGCTGAGCCAGAAAGAAGGAAATATAGGACAGGATAGTGCAGGGGTGGGGGGGCGGGGCCAGCTGATCGTCAGAACTACTGGTTCACCCAAACCAGTCCGAATCGGCAGCAGCCCACCACTGCACAGGACCCACCATTCACACTAACCCAAAGCCCAGGTGAACAGCCATGTTTCCAAGCTCTTTTAAACATGGCCAAGGTGGAGGCCACATCAAGAGGGATGCTGTTGCTGTGAAAAAGTAAGTCTTATCAGGTGACATTGCTACATGAAAGAAACATGGACCGTGCCAATTCTCCCCTACTACACAAACCAGAGTGTCCTCCACATATGTCAGGAACACTTAGACTTATATACCACTTTACAGTGCACTTCCGTCGCGATGTGAACCAGTGGGGAAGGGAAGTAGAACCCACCCCTGTGGAGCACCCACAACCTTATGCCATAAGATGTACTGCAGGCAAGCTGTTCCACTGGTTGATTATTCTCAGTGATGGGAAATTTCTCCTTAATTCCAGGTTGCTTCTCTCCTTGATTAGTTTCCATTCATCAGTATTTTCTGAACCTCAGCAACTTTAAAGACATGTGGAGTACAAGTCCCAGAAGTTCCCAGCTAGCATTCCCAGGATTCCCCAGCCAACTTTAAGCTAGGTGAACTTAAAATCCGAGTAATTGAAGTCTCAAAGTTGCCAACATTGAGAAACATTGGAGTAAATATTTCAGCAGGACTTTTTCCCCCCCATTCAAAACGTTTATTTTTTATTATGCAATCAAATAGAAAAGACATTGCGTAAGTAGAATGAAGCAATCCTGCTAAAATATTTATGACATTGTTTCTCAACGTTGGGAAAGTTAAGGCATGTGGACACCTACAGCATATGGCACAGAAGACATACATTTTGTCTGTTCTATACAGCAGAATGTATTCTCAATATCTCCCAATGAAATTCCATAGTTGAATGCTCTAACACTGGAAGTTTTTAAGATGATGTTGGAACACTATTTGTCTGAAGTGGTGTAGGGTTTCCTGCCTAAGCAGGGGGTTGGACTAGAAGACCTCCAAGGTCCCTTCCAACTCTGTAATTATATTCTATTAGTTCCCGCCCTATTTTTTTCCCCCAGAGAACCAGCCAGGGGATAATTTGCTACTATACAGTCTTTGTGTGTGTGTGTGTGTGTGTGTGTGTGTGTGTGTGTGTGTGTGTGTGTATGTATATGTATATGTATATGTATATGTATATGTATATGTATATGTATATGTATATGTATATATATGTATGTGAGAGAGAATGAATATATATATCTGAGAGAGAGTGAATATATATATATATATATATATATATATATATATATATATATATATATATATATATATATATATATATATATATATATATATATATATATATATATATATATATATATATATGAAAATAGGAGGAGGAAAAGTTGTTGGATATGTTAGTCACCTTAAGTTATTTGTAAAAATAATAAAGGGTGGGGTGCAAATCAATAAATAAAACAAACTAGATCAGTCCCCTAAAATAGTAATTTCTTTTTTCTTAGGGCAAAATTAATTTATTTGAAAATAAATTATTGCTAGGAGAAAAAAGATTGATTTTACAATGCCTTTCACTTGTTTTCTTTTTGTAGTATTAGCTGTGTTAAGAGTCTAGGAGTGTATAGCGGCGTTATAAAACATTTAAATTGGGATGTATTGGAGTACTTCAGTAACTGCCAGGCGTTAGTATCAGAATTATATCAGAATTATTCTCATTATCAAACTTGGCTCCTGGCAAACTGTTAAGGGAAACAGCTCTTTTATCCTCATTCAGGTCTTAAAACGTAGCTTCATTATTGTTGCAAAACACAGGAAAAAAGATACTAACAATCTGGTCTTCGAAACCATATTTTGTACAGCTCCAAGGAAAAAGGAGCCCATGATTATGTGACATTATCTTCAAGACCGCCTTCTACCACATATCTAACATATATGTTATATGTTAGACATATCCAACTCTAATAATAAATCTAAATCTAAATAAATCTAAAATCTCCCAGCGACCAGTAAGATCCCACAGAGTTGGTCTCCTTCAGATCCCGTCAGCTAAACATTGTCGGCTGGCGGGCCCACGGGGGAGAGCCTTCTCTTGGCTGCCCCGTCTCTCTGGAATCAGCTACCTCCCGAGATCTGCACTACCCCCACCTTATTGGCCTTCCGGAAAGCCATAAGGACCTGGCTTTTCCGACAGGCCTGGGGCCATTGACCTTTGGCAATGACTAGCGAGGTCGGCCCATGAATGTATGGATGGTTGAAATTATTTTAAATTGAAAATGTGTTTTTAATTTGGTTTTTAAATGTTTTATATTGACTTGCATCTGTTCTTGTTGTAAGCCGCCCAGAGTCCCTAGGGAGTTGGGCGGCATAGAAATATAAATAAATAAATAAATAAATAAATAAATAAATAAATAAATAAATAAATAAATAAATAAATAAATAAATAAATAAATAAATAAATAAATAAATGAATGAATGAATGAATGAATGAATGAATGAATGAATGAATGAATGAATAAATGTAAAAATTTAAAGTAGCAGAAAAATATTTTCCTTCTTTTAAAAAAAATAAGAAGAAAAAAATAAAATGCATTGGACGGGTATCTTCTACAGAAATAAATAAAATTGTGCTCTTTTAAAATGGTGATGGAGGCCAGAACAGATATGATGATCTCTTGAACTAAAGTCTGTGGGAGAAAGGAAACCTTGGAGGAAAGAAATACGGACTTATTTTATTTATTTATTTTAAGGGGGAAAAATGTCATTATCTCCTGGCAAAGGAAATGAATTCTTGTTCTTGCTTTTGAGAATTGTAATATGATCAGGGATTGTAATAACCTTATGCCATAAATTGTTTTACACAGCCATCTCCCTGTTAATTAGGATTAAAAATAACTTTAGGGAATAATGGCTGGATACCAACGAATGTGTACCTTAACGGCATTTCATTTCTTTCCCTGATCTGTGAACAAGAACAACAGTTGAAAGCCACAGAATAAATGGCGGTAAAATCATTACAGCCAGTCCATGGATTCTGAGTTCACAATCTCAGTTTCTCGGTGAGCTTAGCTTTATTACCCTGTTCCCATTCTTGACTGCAGCGCTGTTTTGCATTAATCACGCGTTACTTGATCTTTAAAATGTGATTAATCATAACAAGCATTCACGAAAACAAGTGGGTCTCATACGCTAAGCTTCATAATCCGTTGCTTGAACTTGCTTTGTTGTGACAATTTAATTCATTAGATACAGTAAAGATAATACACGGTTTTCAGTGTTTGGACAGCACTGAGGATTTTTGACAATTTAACTCTCCATTGCAAAGTTGTAATTGAAGGAGGAGAAATGGTCCAGGTTCAGAGAGAGTGTGTAGAACTTAAGATTTTTCCTGTGTCAAACTTACAGGATGATTTTACTTATTTCAAAAATTTAATTGCTAGCAACTAACAAAAAATGATCAAACCCACAATTAGGCAACATGACTTGTGCTGTCATCAATCAAGGGGAAAGCATACCCAGTATTTTTCCCACTTCCTAGCTAGAATGAGATCCACATGATAAATCAGATCGCAACTAAAGTAATTAAAAAGGATAACTTCCTTCAGAACAAATCATAAAGAAACGTGCTATTTTAAATGGAATCCAAGAAAGTGAAATTCAGAATTGTCTATTTTCAATGCTATGTCTAAAGTCAAAATCTGGGGTGGTGTATCAATTTTGTAACAAAGCTCCCAGCAACCTCCCTCCACAAAAATAATATTGACTCAATGTATCTTAAATCCATAAAGCTATCTGATTTATTTCAGAAATGTTGTGCTCTGTAAAATTGTACTCTTAACTGTACCTGTATACTTGTAATCCTTCCATTTGCCTATTCCCCTTTTGTGGTTCTTAAAATGTGAACGATCTCCACATTAAAAAAAAATTTGATTTCATGGCAACACAAAAATGTAAGACAATTTGGGGGGAGGGAAACAAATATGTGATTGAATTTATTCAACTAAAAGTTTTATTTTCCATCTGCCAAATGGGAACCCAAATAATTCTACACAACTGAAAACTGTTTAGACTCATAGGATTGTATGGGAATTTGGAGGTCTACTAGTTCAAACCCGCTACTTGAGCAGTAGATCCTATATCCGTGATGGCGAACTATGGCACACGTGCCACAGGTGGCATGCGGAGCCATATCTGCCGGCACGCGAACTGTTGCCCTAGCTCAACTCCAGCGTGCATGTGCGCGCCAGCCAGCTGATTTTCAGCTCACGTGGAGGCTCTGGGAGGGCGTTTTTGGCCTCCGGAGAGCCTCCGGGGTGATGGGGGAGAGCATTTCTGCCCTCCCCAGGCTCCAAAAAAGCCTCTGGAGCCTGGGGAGGGCGAAAAATGGGCCTACTGGGCCCACTGGAAGTCAGGAAATGGGGGAGCGGGGGAGCGGGGGAGTCATGCTTGCATGTGTGGGGGTGGGGCAGCATGGGGGGTTGCGTGCATGCACGGGGTTGTGGCGAATGGGGGCATTGAATTATGGGTGTGGGCACGCGCATGTGCACGATAGCGTGCATGCGCTTTTGGCACCTGAGGAAAAAAAGGTTCTCCATCACTGTCCTATATCATTCCAGGCAAATGGTGGTCCAACTTCTTCTTGGAAACCACCAGTGATGGCGCTCCAGCATCTTCTGAAGATAAGTCATTCCACTGATTAATTGTTCTCATAGTCAGGAAATTTATCCTTAGTTCCAGGTTGGCTCTCTCTTTAATGATCTCCCATCCATTACATCTTACCTTGCCCCCTGGTGCTTTGGAGAATAGGTTGACCCCTTCTTCTCTGTGACAGCCCCTCAAGTATTGGTAGACAGCTATCATGTCACCCCTAGCCCTTCTCTTTGTTAAGCTAAAATATTTATATTTCTCCTCCCACTAATGACTGTATGACTGTAATTTGTTGCTTGTATCCTTACTATTTACATTGACTGGTTCCTAATATGATTTGATTGCTTATTTGTACCCAGACTATCATTAAGTGTTGTATCTTATGATTCTTGATGAATATATTTATTTTGTCTTTATGTACACTGAGAGCATATGCACCAAGACAAATTCCTTGTGTGTCCAATCATACTTGGCCAATAAAAAATTCTATTCTATTCTATTCTATTCTATTCTATTCTATTCTATTCTATTCTATTCTATTCTATTCTATTCTATTCTATTATTTTTAGCTTCAAAAATTGTTAATTGTTTGTATCCCACTCTTCTAAGGCTATGACAGTAACAAAGATTTCATTATGCAAAGAGATAGTTAATTGTTGAAAGCCGTTTTTGCAAAGCAAACATTACCTAAATACAATGCTCACTGTTTCTGTAATGCAATTCCTTTATTCTCTTTAAATACCACACCAGGCAGTGCTCAGTCTCCTAAACAATATTAGCACGGGCTACACCAAATTAGCATCCTGAAAAGATATTAATGGCATATCTTATCATCCTTCTTTCTATCTCGAACACTTTGCCTTCCCTGTTAATGGAAAGGAGATTCAGTAACATCGTCAGACAAGAACATCCATGCTGTTGTCTGATGGGGGAAATCGAGTCAGTTATCCATGTGCTACTGCAAGCCCATTTTACACGGCTTGGTGCACAGATCTAATAATGTCTTTTCGAACTAATTGCCTTGGTAGAGCAGATGAGAGGGATATTTTGCTGTTTTGCTGAGTTGTTTCCAGGAGGGCTGCAAAGTCTTGCTTCATATCAGCTGTGATGGTCTTTTTTTTTTGTTATTTTATATTATGTATTGTTCTTCAGCCAGGCTAAAGTCGGTTTCATTTACAGTATTTTTCGGAGTATAAGACGCACCGGAGTATAAGACGCACCTTAGTTTTTGGGGAGGAAAATAGGGGAAAACAATCTGCCTACCAGGTATTCATCTGGCTAGCGTCCTTAGTCTGGTCAGCTTCAGCACATTATTTTATCCCCTGGTTAGGACTTAAAAAAACCTTCTTCTGAGAGAATAACAATGAAAGAACCTGCAAGCCAGTAAGAGCTGGGAAGATAGTTAGCACCTGGTTAGGGCTAGAAAAAAAACTTATTCGGAGCAAGTAGAGCAATGAAAAAAAATTCTGCAAAGACTTTAGGGCTGGAAAAACATTCTTTGGAGAGAGTAACAATGAAAAAGCCTGCAAGGTAAGAGCTGGGAAGATCTGTTAGCACCTAGTTAGGGCTGGAAAAAAAAGCTACATTCGAAGTATAAGACGCACCCAAATTTTCAGCCACTTTTAGGGAGGAAAAAGGTGCGTCTTATACTCTGAAAAATACAGTAATTTCTGCTTGAGTTTTACTTCCAGCCCTTTTTTTAAAATGTTTAATTCATAATTGACATCTGGTCAATTACAAATTACAGCTGGCCAACTCTAGTAATTGACCATTATTACAAGTACCTAGAATACTCTGGATGGCACCATGTCATTTCCATGCAAGTTATTCCCACTAGATTAGATATTCACTCTTATTTTGCAAGCAGATGATATTATGGAAATTAGCCTGACAGAGGTAAATGCTTCAATACACCAGATCACTCCCTTAATGTAGCATTTAGCCAATTGTCGCCTTCTAATCCAAATACTTTGCATTTAAAAGAGTCAAAACGAAGGGACTAAACAATTATTAACATTATGTTAGAAACAGACACAGTTTAGTGGACCTTGAGGGCAAAATCTTGAGAAAGAACAGGCACAATTCCTGTTGTATTTACATTGTGATATGCTATAGTTTGTATGTTTTTCATAATGATATTGTTGGAAATTATTTAATAGACAGTAATAACTGCAATCCTCCACTCCACAATTGTCATAGTAGATTCTTAATAGCAATAGCACTTAGACTTATATACCGCTTCATAGTGCTTTACAGCCCTCTCTAAGCGGTTTACAGAGTTCAGCATATTGCCCCCAACAATCTGGGTCCTCATTTTACCCACCTCGGAAGGATGGAAGGCTGAGTCAACCTGGAGCCTGGTGAGATTTGAACAGCTGAACTGCTGAACTAGCAGTCAGCCTATTCTGTAACCATAATGCAATAATACAGGAATGTTGTGTTGCTTCTCAATGAACACAACATTAAAGTAGTAAGGAGAAAACATACAACGCAGATATTACTTAAAACAAAAAGAGTGGCTATATAAAATGCCTGAAGGAAACTTTGTGCTCAAGGCATCAACCTGAAATTCAAATAATAATAAATTATGTTACATTTTCAACCGTGACCTATAGAAATAGAAGTCAATCAAGGGAAGTAGACCTATTGAAAGGCGTCAAGAGCACTTAAAGCTGATGGAATATCCAGAATGAGAGAGAAAAGATGACAATGACTCTTCACGCAAAATAAAATGTGAAAGCATGAATATTAAAAGAAAGCCAATGGCTGGGTAGAAATCCCCATCAATTCAAATATAATTATTCATTCATATGTTTGCACTTATGATCGAATCACCCTTATACTACATTGATCAGCTTATTAAATCTCATTTCATTAAGACCTTTTAGGGAGATGCTTAAATGTAGAACAAATCTGTTCTACAAGGCTGCTTTCCATCACCTGGGAATAGTACAGTGGAAGAAGACTAGAGGTAACAAACTTTGAAACTTGGGGCATCTTTAGAAGAACAACTTCTTAAGGTCTTAATATCCAGACCAATTTAAAACAGGAAAAACTGCCCCTTTAGGTCCTAAACTAGTGCCTTCTATACCTTTATAGAAGGCAAACTCATAACGTTCCCAAATGTTCCCAAATGTTTAAACTAGTACAAGGTTGGAAGATGTGGAGAGACCTGGCCCATAGAATGTCCAAGAGACAGACATGACTGAATGGATAACTCCTCCTCCTCCTCCTCCTCCTCCTCCTCCTCCTCCTCCTCCTCCTCCTCCTCCTCCTTCCTCCTTGTCTTCCTCCCCCTCCCCCTCCTCCTCCCCCTCCTCCTTCCTCCTCCTTCCTCCTCCTCCCTCTCCTTTCTTCTCCTCCTCCTCCTCCCTCCTCCTCCTCTTCCTCCTTCTCTTTCCTCCTTCCTCCTTCCTCCTCCTCTTACTCCCCCCTCCTCCTCTTACTCCTCCTCCTCCTCCCCCTCCTCCTCTTCCCCCCTCCTCCTTCTTCCTCTTCCTCCTCCTCCTCCTCCTCCTCCTTCTTCTTCTTCTTCTTCTTCTTCATCATCATACATTTATGTATGTGCATGCGTGGGCACATGGTGTTTTGGGTTTTTTCAGTACACTATCCCGAAGACAATGATAAACACTTCATATGAACCTTTAAAATAAATAAATGATATACAGATTTTATAATGTAGAAGTGTACTCTGAGGAATGTGCAGATATGTTTTCACAATGGGGAAATATGTCACCGTACAGAAGGACTATTCCTTACATACCTGAGTGAGTGGCAACAATTACACAATTACTCATTCCACATTTGTGATTTTGGAAGAGCGCGCATATAAAGCAAGCCTAATCTACTTTATTTTATGCAAGGCCAAGCTCAACTTCTGCTCTGCCCATGTCTCAAACAACCTTTTTCTATTATGAAAGGAATAAAGGATTTGCTGCTCTTTACAAAACAGAGGCAACTTTTAATGACAGTCTTCAAACTGCAGCCTTTTGTGATTCAAGGTATTGACTACAAAACCCGCTGCCAACTGACAGGAACATCAATGTCAGTGAACAACAGACTCATCCTTCTAGGTGAACAAAAGCCTTTTAGGAGTCTTTAACTCTTGCTCATTTGATTACATCAGTGTTGTTGTTGTTTTATAAATATTAATGTTCTTCTGGTCATTATTGATTCAGCAGGTGGCAGTATCTTGCTATCCTTGTCTGGGCTTGGAAGCTGAGCGGCAACAGGATTGGGAACTGGGAAGTTGACCTCCCAGAAGAAACCTATGGAAAATTACTTCCCTACCATTACCAAGAATACCATACCAACAGAACCAGTTCCATGATGTCATTGTGATGTCATCAGCGGCTTGCCACCGGTTTGGGTGAACCGGTCCGAACCGGGAGGAAGCCACCTCTGATATGGATGTATCCATGATTCACTAGGAGTGGATCTCAAGTTTATCATCACCACCGCTATCATCATCAATTCCATTTACACTTACACAGACTCTATCTTTAGAATAGCAATAGCAATAGCACTTAGACTTATATATCGCTTCATAGTGCTTTTACAGCCCTCTCTAAGCGGTTTACAGAGTCAGCTTATTGCCCCCAACAATCTGGGTCCTCATTTTACCCACCTCAGAAGGATGGAAGGCTGAGTCAACCTTGAGTCCATGAGATTTGAACTGCTGAACTGCAGCTAACAGTCAGCTGAGCAGAAGTCTGGAGTTACCAAACCAGCTCATCAAAACTTAGATCAACTGAGATATTCCCTGCCTCATCCTCATCTCTCCATAAAACCAGAACACTTTTAACATGGTTAATAGGGATATAATATCTGAATGACCACAAAAGTTATACACCTCTGCCATTAAAAGAAAAATTGAATCAAGGGGCTGATGAGGGACTGACAACTTCAGAGCAAGAAATTAGTTCCATCACAACTGAGATCGTTTGAGGAAAGGCACTGAAATATTGTTCAGCAGTTTCATTCCTATTTCATATCCTCATCCTGGATTGGTGGAGATATCAATGAAAATCAAATAATATATTTATTTTTAATGCAACTCCTCTATTGTCCAGAGTACAAAATTCACACACACCAGAATATCAAGCAAGAGAAAGTTTTGGCAACAGATTAAACATTAAGCAAAGACCACAAACAAAATCCACCAAGATTTCAAACGACAAGAGCTTATGTTTTATCAAGATTAGTAAAGACATTCCTAAAAACCGGGTGTCACGGTGTGAATATTGTCAGTTGTATGTATATGCAGGATGCTGCATCCCTATCTAATATTATGGTACATTCCATTACAAGCAAAACATGTGATATGATCTTCTGCGCATGCATGCATTCCTGATTCTCCATTAATTATTCTTTTGACTTGGCTCTGACCGAGATGGTCGCATTTTCTTAGCAAAGATGTAAACAATCAGGATTTATTGTTTTTGTACCGAAATAAATATTTTCTATTAGACTTTTAATCTCGGTTTTATTTCTAACTGTCTGAATTCCAGGAGAAAGATCAACACTGGGGGGGGGGGGGAATGAAATGTGTCTCTAACAAAGAGCAGCCTTGAAATGAAAACAATTGAGTTTGATCATTTTGGGCTCCACTCAAAGCTCTGGTGAGGGATCTTATTGATGAGTAGACTTTTTCTCATAAGAAGTCATCCTTTTTTAAGGGGGGGGGCTTCTTAAAAAGGGTAATTTAATGGTTGCTGGTCACTAAGATTTTGCAGAAGGTCATCTTTCTTCTTAAATACAGAAAATAAATTATCCATGCTTAAAGACCTAGCACCAAGTAGATTTATGATAATGATGTCCCGGACAACCCAATGTTTCCTAAAGCACATGGATTATGAGCTCCTTGAGGTTCATTTTTCAAAGAAAAATTTCCAGGACAGGTGTGATGCAGACACATTAAAATATATTTTTTTTACCTTTTCCCCCCTAATGAAGCAGGACAAACACCACTTGCCTATCTGTCTGAACTTTGTCATCTACTCAAAAGAGACTGAATGTCTAAAAATAGTTGCCAATTTTGCATGTACTTCCAAAGCCATCTGTGAATTTTTTTCCCTACATTACTTTATAGCAAGATAGCTTGATTATGATTTATAGGAGAAGGAAGTGATAATATATATAGTTTTTGAAAATCACTTCTCAATAGGCTTTGCTCTACAGCAGCGGTTCTCAACCTGTGGGTCGTGACCCCTTTGGGGGTCGAACGACCCTTTCACAGGGGTTGCCTAAGACCATCGGAAAACACACATTTCCGATGGTCTTAGGAACCGAGACACCGCTCCTCTATCCATCTCCAGGCGGGTCCACCCACATGCAAATAGACTACTGCAAAAATAATATCTGTACCATGGGAACTTCTGAGCATGCGCAGAAGCTGAATTTGCGGCACTGCGCATGCTTCGCCATCTTGTTTTTGGCTTTTTTTTGCATTTTTTTTTAAAAATTGGCACTGCGCATTCATGTGTGTACAAAGTGCATGCACACCCACGAGGCACAGCCGCGCAGCACAGGAGGAAGTGAACCGGCAGCAAGGTAAGTTAGAACCCACCCCTGAGTTTCCTAATAATTTTATTATTTTATGGTTGGGGTTCACCACAACATGAGGAACTGTATTAAAGGGTCGCGGCATTAGGAAGGTTGAGAACCACTGCACTGCAGAGTCTTTTGGTGAGTGGCTATAATGAAGTTAAATAATAATAGCTACAGAAGTAACAAGACACTAAAAATTAGCCAATTAAAGTGTCAGTTGATTAGTTTTCCACCTGATTGACTAAAGATAAAATGAAAACTCCGAGCAAGTTGGCGTGATTCTAAGAGTTGTCCTCATAAACCCTCTTTTATTCCAATTAGCAACCCTTGCTGGACAGGTTGGGGTGCTTTCCTTCTCACAATGACAGGGAAGTCATCACCCTGCCAACCACACTCCAAGTCTTGAAAACTACCCTCTTGCTGACAACACTTGTCAGCCACGGCTTCCATAAAGTAGCAATGAGAGCAATTTAAGGGCCAACGTGAACAGGACAGCAGACCTTTCAGGAGGATTTGAGAAATGAGAAGTTTCAACATGACAATGTGCAAAGACAGGGAGATTTTTCACAAAGGGAGAAAAAAATGTCCAGAAAAAGGCTAGAGAACAATGTACGAGGGTGAGTCAAAAAGTAAATCCATTTTCTTTATTTCAGGTGAAGTTTTCGATAAAAAATACCTGAAATTTTTCCCCAGTTATAAATAGTTATATCATTTACGTTCTGAAATATTTTGTTTCTTACTTTTCAGGTTTTTAGACTCGCAAGGAAAATTCAAAATGGCTGCCCCCTTAGAGTTGCCTCAAAAACAAAGAGCAGTGATTGAATTCCTTGTTGCTGAGGGGGAAACCCCTGTGAACATTCACAGAAGATTACAAAATGTGTTTGAGGACAATACTTTAGATTATAGAGGGTTTGAGAGGCAAACATTATTCCAGTGACGAGGAAGTGAAAACTGCAGTGAAGAAGTGGCTCAAAGAACAGTCAACAAAATTTTATGAGGCAGGGATACATGCTCTTATTCGAAGGTGGAACATTGCTATTGAGAGAAATGTTGACTATGTTGAGAAGTAGGGATGTGATCCACAGAGGACCAGCTTCATTTTGATGTATGCTATATGTTCCTGGGTTGGTAATTATACCTGTCCTAAAGAAAATGGCATTACATTTTGATAGTTCATTGATGTAGGAGATGTACAATTAGAAATACGGTAATCAATTGTAAACAAATCATCAAAATGTTGCCCAACCCTTTTTTTTCTTCTCCTCTGGTAAGGTCCAGTTAGTCTGTAGTAAGGCTTAATATGTTTGGTTTAGTTTTGGGTTTTAGGGTGTCCTTGAAACCTAGCAATGGTAGTTTATTTAATAAACCAAGATGCATTAGCACTGCAGGAGATTGGCTAGGAGTTAGTGGTGTGCAGAAAGGGTTATCTATCCAGCTGAAGCTATTTGGGTGCACGTATTGCAAGCATATTGGCTTAGAAAAGCTCTGTGGGTTGCATCATTGTATTGTTTCTCCTGCTTGCTTGCCTCTTCTCTTTATTCTCAATTGTAAAAATTAAGATAAAGAGGTCAACACCACTCCTACCCTAACACCTGCCAAAGGGAAGGGGAACAATATTAGCAATGATCTCATAAACATAATCTTGGCAGAGGATATCTCAACTGGGTACCCAAAGTACTGCCCTAGAAATATTCTTGGCAGAGAACTACCTAAAATTGTGACGTCCTGAATAAGATGTGTAACCAAGCCATCTCCAGGGGTTATTGTGTAAACATTCTGTCCCTTCTTAATATAAAAAAGTGGAGGGGAAACCCCAGCCAGATTGGTGTAGACCAGGGGCGGGTTGCTACTAAGGCAGTATACACTTTAAGACTTGTGGACTTCAACCCCCAGAGCAAAACTGGCTGACGAATTCTGGGAGTTGAAGTCAACAAGTCTTAAAGTTGCCAAGGTTGGAGACCGCTGCCTTAGGAGAAGGATTTAAGAAGGAACCAAGTTAAGGAAACAAAGGAAACAAAATTACCTGAACAAATAAAATTGGGCTAGAGCAGTGATGGCGAACCTTTTTTTCCGCGGGTGCCAAAAGTGCGCTCACGTGCGCTATCCCGTTTGTGTGTGTGCCCATATCCATAATTCAATGCCCCCCAACACACCCTGTCCCCGTGCATGCACGCACGACACACCCTGCGCTGCCCCACCCCCTGCGCATGCGTGCACAACCCCCTGCTCTCCGGCTTTCTTGGAACCTGGGGAGGGCCAAAACTCCCTCCCCCACCTCTACGGAGGCCCTACGATTAAATATATAAAACATATTGGATACTTTGATTGACCAAACCAGTTGGTTAGACATCTTTGCAAAGGATCCTGATGGCTTACAATCCCGTTCTTTTGGGCTGCAGCTTATAACACCTGCCAAGAACTACAGTAAGGATCCCGCAAGACTTTTATATTTTATAAATTACGACTAAATTGATATTCAATCCCCATTAGTTTTAAACTAATGTTATATATTTTATTTTTAGTATCAGCATTATACGAACATATTGTACAGGCTGTATTTTATCACTTCCCTTTGCAGCAGCATTAGAATTTTATTCAGAGAATTTAGAATGGTAATGCTTGGTATGAGGTTAGCAATGCCAAGTTTCATTTACTGGTTAAATGGATGGAATCCATATTATATGTATGCATGTAGGTATCTATCTATGTATGTATGTATGTGCACTGCATTTGCATGAGGGTGCATCTTGCCCTGATGTCAACCTAGGTATATAAAGGTTGGTCTTTAATCATCATATTGACTTTTTTATACCCTATAGATGCTCCTTTATATATGTGAAATCCCATGTCAGAATAACAGAATAACAGAATAACAGAGCTGGAAGGGGACCTTGGAGGTCTTCTAGTCCAACCCCCTGCTCAAGCAGGAGACCCTATATCAGGGGTCGGCAACCTTAAGCACTCAGAGAGCCATTTGGATCAGTTTCCCACAGAAAAGAAAACACCGGGAGCCACAAAACTCTTCCGGTGCCTGACTATTTTCTGAGCGGCGACAAAACTAGCATATATAGTTGAATTAAAGATTCTGTTTTCTTCTGAAACTTTTCTTTTTTTGGATTTATCCATGGTTGGCCTACCGGGGGTCAAAAAGCTTAATAAATTGTGCGTCGGTGGGTGTAGCACAACCCATATTTGTGAACAACAGGAATGAAAGAGCTACATGTGGCTCCAGAGCTGCGGGTTGCTGACCCCTGCCCTATACCAGTGTTTCCCAAAGTGTGGTACGCGTACCCCCAGGGCTACGGGAAGAGTTTGGTGGGGGTACGCGTTACACCGGAGTTTGGTGGGGATCACGTGGGAATATCCACTGCACTGTGCTTAGCTGCGCCCACAGAACAAGGAAAGAAATAGGCGCGTATCTCAGTTTTTACATGGGAACTGGGGCCATCGTACATCGTATCGCAACTCATTATGGCGGGAACTTCTGCGCATCCTTCGCGCAGCTCGGGTTCGGCCATTTTTAAACTGCAGGAACATTAACAGTTGACGTTGAGCCGCGGAGCTGTTTAAACGCCGGAGAATTGCAGTGTTATCTAATGGTTAGACAGTCTTGAGAGGCGTGACATGGCATGAATATACTGCACTTCGTTACAGAGACAACTTACTTCTTTAATAGTTAGTTCCAGGCGCCTGTTATCGTGCTTTAGTAAGTTCCACTGATTTTGATTATTTTTATAAAATACAATTTTTATCCCTAACAGAGATTAGGAAAACTCGCAAGTACGACAAAGAATATCTTAAATTTGGATTCTCATGGACTAGAGATGAAAATGAGTCTATTCCACTTTGCGTCATTTGTTTTGAAAATCTAACAAATGAAAGCATGAAACCATCCAACTTAAAGCACCATTTTGAGACAAACCATAATCAGTACAAAGATAAACCCATAGATTTTTATTAAAGCATATGTTTTTTATGAGGGGTACTCAGCGTTACGAAAATTATAGAAGGGGTACACATATGTCAAAAGTTTGGGAAACACTGCCCTATACCATTCCAGACATGGGGCTGTCCAGTATCTTCTTAAAATCCTCCAGTGATGGAGCACCCAGTGGTCTATTACAAAAAAATAATGGTTCTTATAAGCAAATTTTGCCTACGCATAATGAATATTTCTTCCGCATGAACATCTGGAACTGCTTGGTATGAAAGAACAATGAGGTGGGGTTTTTTCACCATTGTAGAGCTATTCAATATGTAACAGCTCCCCAACTCTAACTGAACTACAATTCCTTGCATTTCTCTCAATTGGATAATTGAGAGAAATGCTTTTGAATAGTAAGAAAGTGTTATTTGTATCCCTTTCAAAAATGTACTTGTCAATTGATATTACTTCTTCAAATGGAGGTAAAAATTCAGCAATATTTGAAGGGCAGATAGTGACAAAAACTAGTCCCCAATTCCTTTGAAAACAACAACCAGCAGCATTAAATACATAAACTGACACCCATGTATAACAAATAGCAATACAAAGAACCCGAAACATACAAACAGATATTCTTTATAGAAACAGTGATTTACTCCATTTTAAATACATTTAAGAGAATGAGTTCTAAGACAGGGAGATAGCAATAGCAGTAGCACTTAGACTTAAATACCACCTCAGAGTGTTTTGCAGCTCTCTCTAAATGGGTTACAGAGTCAGCCTCTTGCCCCCAACAATTTGGGTCCTCATTTTACCCACCTTGGAAGGATGGAAGGCTGAGTCAACCTTGAGCCTGGTGAGATTCGAACTGCCAAATTGCAGGCAGTCAGCAGTCAGCAGAAGTAGCTGCAGTATTGCATTCTAACCACTGCACTACCATGGCAGTGTTAGATGTTGAATTCTAGCCCTGACTTGGCTACAAAGCCAACTGAGTGACCTTGGGCCAGTCACTCTGCCTCAGCCCTAGAAAGGAGGCAATGGCAAACCACTTCTTGAAAACCTTGCCAAGAAAACTACAGGATTTTTTCCGGGCAAACTCATAGAATTAGAAATGACTGAACAGAAGAAAGCAAATACGGTTAAACATGTTAGTCCTCTTTCTACAACAAAAATGCTCGTTTTCTAATTCAGGAGAGATCCGGCATAAACGGAGTGATTACGATGTTGGACTGAGATCAGAAAGAACCAAGATTGAGTCCAGCCATGCTATGGAGCCAACTGGGTCACCTCAAACCAATCGTGATCTCTCCAGAACATGGCTGCTTGAGCACCAATGACAAGAGATCTCAAGCCCAGAAGAAAAGCGAGATAGCAACATACCATATTTTTCGGAGTATAAGACGCACCGGAGTATAAAACGCACCTTAGTTTTTGGGGAGGAAAATAGGGGGAAAAAATCTGCCTACCAGGTATTCATCTGGCTAGCGTCCTTAGTCTGGTCAGCACATTATTTTATCCCCTGGTTAGGACTTTAAAAAACCTTCTTCTGAGAGAGTAACAATGAAAGAACCTGCAAGCCGGTAATAGCTGGGAAGATAGTTAGCACCTGGTTAGGGCTAGAAAAAAACTTATTCGGAGCAAGTAGAGCAATGAAAAAAAATTCTGCAAAGACTTGGGGCTGGAAAAACATTCTTTGGAGAGAGTAACAATGAAAAAGCCTGCAAGGTAAGAGCTGGGAAGATCTGTTAGCACCTAGTTAGGGCTGGAAAAAAGCTACATTCGAAGTATAAGACGCACCCAAATTTTCAGCCACTTTTAGGGAGGAAAAAGGTGCGTCTTATACTCCGAAAAATACGGTAATACACAGATAAATAGCACAAAGCTTGCTTCTGCCTGTCTCATCTTTAACATCATATTTCTTTATTTGTATTCATAGTTTAGAGCAGCATTATCATCCCTTGACTTTTTTACAGTGTGAAACCATTGATTAATCGTAGCAACAATTGCTTCTGAATATCATTATCGGACAAAGGGGAAAAGATAAGGGGCTCTGTGATTTATGTTATAAGATCCGTAATAGGAACTCTTACTTTTTTTCTGTCACTTAAATATTTAGGGCAAAACAAAAATCAATAGCAAACCATACAATCATAAATCATGAGTTTTAAGAGTATGGTGTACATTTATAGCCCTTCCCCATTTTTTGCAAGGTTGGTCTCTCCTTCTTTCATCTCTCCTTTAAACCTCACCTTTATATGAAATATGGCCGTTAAGCCCTTTCTTTTAGTTGGGTGGTGGTGGGGAAGCAAACTGCAAAGATATCCCATGGTTAACCAGAAAACCTCATTTCAAGAGAAAACTTTAATACAGATCTGTTCTCTAAGCATTAGCTGGGTGCTTTTTTTCAAGAGGCAACTGGACTTTCTGGACTTTCAAGAGTTGCCTCTTGAAAAAAACACCTTTGGGATAACCATGACCTGGATGACTGAGAATCTCCATAGACCAGGGGTGTCAAACAGAAGCCCACGGGCTGCATCCAGCCCGCAATGTGGTCGGATCCGGCCCACGGGGCAGTCCTGGAAAACGTAAGGGGCTGGCCACATCGCTTTGGCCTGGTCTACCCAATGCAAAGAGGAAACATTGGGCCAGCATGGAATTAATGAATATAAACATGCCAACAGTTTGGGGAGTGGAGTAAAGTTGGCCATGCCCCAGGGGCGGGTTCCTCATATTTTTACTACCACTCTGTGGGTGTGGCTTATTTTGTGGGTGTGGCTTGCCGGCCATGTGACCGGGTGGGCGTGGCTTCTCAGACTGCTGAAGGGAGGGAAACTGAGATAGGTCCTGCCGCCCATTCCCCCTCCCATCAGCAGCTCGAGAAGCCACGAACGTGCAAAAATGCCTAGGATCGTCACCGCGCGTTCGTGGCTTCTCGGACTGCTGAAGGGAGGGGAATGGAGATAGCTCCTGCCGCCCGTTCTTTCAGCGTCTCACACGCTCCCTCAGCCATTCTCCCCTGCTTGGACTCACTGTGGGGCAGGAAGACAGCACATGCGCAGAAGAAATTTCTTTTAAAAATTTAAAAAAAAATTTTTTAATGGCGGCGCCCAGGCACCGGCAACCGACCGCACCGGTACTGTGACGTCACCAGCGGGCCGCTACCGGTGCTATAGAGTGGACCGCACCTGTAGGAACCCACCACTGCGACCCAATCGGCCACACTCACCCAGTTGGCCATGCCCAGTGAGTGGCGTCAAGCTGGCCCCACCCACCTAGTCTGCCACACCCACCCAGCCCCCTGAAGTCAACCACAGCCCTGATGTGGCCCTTAATGAAATTGAGTTTAACAGCCCTGCCATAGGCATTAGCTGGTTGGTTGACAAGATTTCTTGCATAAGGAATACAAATCCCTCAGTTTGGAGGATCGATCTGCTTACAGTCCTTAGGATCTCAATTCATGTGCCTCTTTTGCCAAACCTACAACCCAGCTCCAGTGTGCCACACCGTCTTTTCATTCCATACAAGAAAAAGATTCTTCACCCTATATTGTTGATTTCTCTCTCCCATTTTGAGGGGTGTTGTCTATGTGGGGAGAATGTTACTTCTATCAAAATCAGATCTTCTATTTTTTCAAATTATTATTTTTATTAAGGCAACTTCCAAGTCTACCAGTTGGAGATAACTGAAATCTGCTTGAGTCTAGTGGTTAAAAGAAATAGAAGTCTGGCTTTTGCATCTACCTGAGGAGCACCAAAGTCATGCTACCTGTGTTTTAAGGATTTTGATTACTATCAAATGTTTGTCCCTCCATAAGTCTCCATTGTTTTCTCCTTCTGAATAGGATCATTCCTACACAAAAGCTAAGCTCACTTCAACTACCCCACTATTGGGAGAAGTGGAAAGCATGGGTCAGAAGATATTGGAACGAGCTTTAGATGAAACGCCTTTCCAGCCCGACAAACAGGAAACCGATAATTGCTACTGGCTAAGCCTTTATCTAAGGTGGTGGCTCAGTGGTTAAGACACTGAGCTTGTCGATCAGAAGGTCGGCAGTTCAGCGGTTCGAATCCCTAGCGTTGCATAACGGAGTGAGCTCCTGTTACTTGTCCCAGCTTCTGCCAACCTAGCAGTTCGAAAGCAGGTAAAAAATGCAAGTAGAAAAATAGGGACCACCTTGGTGGAAAGGTAACAGCGTTCCGTGTGCCTTTGGCGTTTAGTCATGCCGGCTACATGACCACAGAGAGGTCTTCAGACAGTGCTGGCTCTTGGGCTTAGGAACAGAGATGAGCACCGTCCTCTAGAGTCAGGAACGACTAGCACATATGTGCGAGGGGAACCTTTACCTTTAAGCCTTTATCTTAAAAAGTAGTCCTACTGATAAGTGGATGCTGGAATGGAAGATCTACCCTCCCTTTTCACCTCTAGCAATCTGCGAAGAAAGTGATTTTGCTAGACGTGCCTATGAAATGAAAAGTGGAAAAACTCACCTCCAATGCACAATAGCTCTGAGCCAACACATGCATCTGTGGAGCTTTCACAGCTCGGAGAAATGGGTAAGTGAAAGAGTGAAAATAAGAAATATTGTGACAGCTCTTAGATCAACTTCAGTTGCAGATATGGACCGCTGCCTTCATTTGTTATCATCATCTAAGCTGAACAAATCTGCCTTCCAGCAGAATCAGAAGCAAGCAAAATTAATGGAAGAATATGAAGCAAATTAAGCAGAAGAGTCAGGCTATCAAGAAATATGCATCACTTTCAAAACTGTCAGCTCTAAGAGAACAGGAGGAAGGAAATAAAAGGGGACAAAGATGCTGGAACCAGCAGCAACATTGGATCAGATCTTCTTGGATGTGGCAATAATGAAGCTGGTTTTCCTTGTCCTTTGTTGTTTGGGGTGCTTCCTTTTACATAAAACATCAGACTGAATGTAACTATTAGGTTGGTATAGCATTGCCACATACAAGTAGTCCTTGACTTACAACCGTTTGTTTAGTGACCGTTCAAAGTTACAATGGCACTGGAAAAAATGACTTAAAATGAGTCCTAGTGTATAAGCATTGCATTATCCCCACGGTCATGTGATCAAAGTTTTGGTCAGCATTTTGATGTGGCACCAATTACAGAGAAGGTAAGAGAAGGCCGGCTCAGCTGATATGGACCTGTCCAGAGAGCAGCACCTTCCACCATTGCCAAGACAGCCCACCAACTAGAAATCAAAGGCCAGCGACCTCGCGGGCATCCCAAACAGAGATAGCAAGACACCATCAACAAAGATATGCAAGCCGTGGGTCTGTGCCCTAGAGATGCAGCTATCTGTGCAAAGTTGTGATCAATGATCCGAAAAGAATATGGGAATACGCTAGGAGGAGGAGGAGGAGGGGGGGAGGAGGAGGAGGAGGAGGAGGAGGAGGAGGAGGAGGAGGAGGAGGAGGAGAAGAAGAAGAAGAAGAAGAAGAAGAAGAAGAAGAAGAAGAAGAAGAAGAAGAAGAAGAAGAAGAAGAAGAAGAAGAAGAAGAAGAAGAAGAAGAAGAAGAAGAAGAAGAAGAAGAAGAAGAAGAAGAAGAAGAAGAGATCAAAGTTTTGGTGCTTGGCAACTGGCATGATCAGCATCAATGATTAATTGTTCTCTTTGTTCTTATTGCTCCTTAGTTCTAGGTTGGATCACTTAGAAGGTTCCATCCATTACTTATTGTGCTTTGGAGAACAGGTTGACCTTGACCCCCTCTTCTCTGTGTCATCCCCTCAAATACAGGAAGGCTGATATAACGTTAGCCCTAGTCCTTTTCTTCATTAGACTAGTCATACCCAATTCCCGCAACTGTCCATTGTACATTTTAGCCTCCAGTCCCCAAATCATCTTTGTTGCTCTTCTCTCTACTCTTTCTAGAGTCTCAACATCTTTTTTTGTATTGCTGTGAGCAAAATGCCATGCAATATGCCAAGTGTAGTCTTACCAAAGGAGTATAAAGAAGGAGTATAAAGAAGGAGTCTTTACTAACATTTCACATCATCCTGAGACTATCCCTCTGTTGATGCAGGCCAGGATTGCATTGGCTTTTATGGCACCTGCAGCACACTGCTGGCTCATACTTAAATCATTGTCCGTTAGGACTCCAAGATCTCTCCTTAAGTTACCGCTATTGAGCCAGGTACCACCTATTCTATGTTCATGCATTTGTTTTTTCTTGTCTAAGTGTAAAACCTTACCTTTCTCACCACTGAATTGCATTTTGTTGGATAGGGCCCAGTGCTCAAGAACAGTGTTCAGAGTTCAATAGATTCCATCATTTGTATATCAATAAAAGTATTGACAGATTCCACATAAAATTATTTTTACCCTGTACCTACCAAAAACAATAGCTATGGTTCTACACTTTAGCAAGAAAGCAAGATTTGAACAGGTTCTCGGTAACCAAATTTACTTCAAGGAAAGTGGTGTTAGGTTACAGAATTTTGGCCACAGGGTTTGTTAGCCCCCCTTTTATCAACAAAAATAGAATTTTCTTGATACCTTTGATTCTTGTTGCACTTCTCTTTTGATTTAAGGGGAAGCTGGCTAACCATTTATAAGACATGAATGGAAAAATCCATCTGTTAATGAAGTGTTTTGCAAACACCCATCGAATGCAGCATTTTGCAAACATCCATTCTTATTTCAGGCTAATCAAATTTTACTACTCCTACTGAGGTTCAGGACTGAGCTTTATGCTTGTAATGATGTGGCTTATGAAACTTATTCCTTTCTTCCTTGATTAACAAACATACTTTTAAATGTCGTAGCTAGCTATAAGTTAGTAATTTTTTTTAAAAAAAATTAAAAAGTATATGCCTTAAGATGCCATTGTAAATATTTTTGAATACTAGGATAATTATTATTGTTTCTGACCTAAATGTTAAAATGTTTCATGCACATATAAAGCAAGGAAGGAAAGAATATTTAGAAAATCATATTTCATTCACAGACTTAATTCTATTAAAAATAGAATTAAGTCTGTTAAACCTCCATGTTGGACGCCTGAACGAATGCAAGACCTGCTCAGAGTAACATTTCACACAGAACCATCCATTTTCTGAGGAAATAAAGATTTGTTCGCATATTTTTCTCTCCCTTCAGCACTTCAAATTATTTTCTTCTTCTTTGCTAAATGAGTATCTAAGTCTTCAGTATGTTAAGAACTGGCTTGGTGCAGAGATTGCAATACTAATATATTATTTGCTATATCGAGGAATCATTATTTTTAATAATAGATTGAAAAGGTCAGCAGACATTTTGAATCATGATCAAGTTTAAGCTGCCTTTTTCCCCCCCATTTCCATCTGTTAAATATTTTGCAATGGCTTTCTCGAAAACGAATCAGACCAAAATTAAATGTACAGAAGAGTGCTTAAGTGCAGAAGGCATATAATTCATTTATAGCACATTGACCTGCGCTATAAGTGAGCAACCTACTAATCATTTCCCAATACTCAGCATCCAGCCCAAATTTATTTTTTCCCCCTGCTCTCAGCCAAGCAACTGTTTAGAGAAAATACTCAGTTTTGGAAACTGCTTCCCTTGCATTTTCATTCAGATGTATGGTTTGCATGTACAGGTATTCTTCAACTTACCAATGGTTGTTTAACGAAATTCAATGTTAGAATGGACCTCCCCAGAGCTATTATGACCTCTTTTCAAACTTATGATGATTGCATGCTTCCCTCAGTCACCATATGGCATTTTGGGGACCTGGCAATTGGCTCGCCTTTACAGCCAGTTGCAACGTGCTTTTGGGACCATAATTTGAGAACTTTTTGCTGCTTTCTGGTGTTTACTTGCAGTTTCTGGCAGAAAAAAAGGCAAATGAATTCGCTGAACAACCGCTGTGTTTGCTTAATGACCATGGTGTTCGTTTAACGATTGCTACAAAAAAATGTCAATAAATTGGGTTCAAGAAATGGTTCGTCTTATGATCACAATGGCTTGGGACCATAATTCCGGGCTCCATGATGGTCATGGGCTGAGAACATTGGAAGTCCTGTTGGTCATTTAGGAACAATTGCAGATCTACCAATCCACTCCCCAACTCCATTCTACTTCACCCAATACTCAGTATTTTTTTTTCCAAAAACCAGGCTTCCTTAAGATGAGCATTTTTCAGATGTGTGGACTTCAATATCAGCCAGGATTACACATAGCCCTCAACTAAGAAGAGTTCGTTTAATGACCGTTCAAAGTTACAACAGCATTAAAAATGTGATTTACGGTCGTTTTTCACAGTTACGACCTTTGCAGCATCCCCATGATCATGTGTTCAAAATTCAGATGCTTGGCAACTGACTCTTATTTATGACTTGTTCTGACCCAGCCTTAGCAGAACCAAGAAACAGACTCCTTGTCCTGAAAAAAACCCTCTTTATTTAACTAATGTGAATCCATGGCATTCACACACAGAAAAGTCCAGGCAATAATCCTTCCAAGGGTTAATTGCAATAACAGACCTTATCAGTCCTTGGATACTTGCCAGGCTGAGAGCTTCCAGTCGCAAAGCTGCAATTCCTGGCAAGCAGTCTCTGAGGCATGAACCACGATAAGCAAATCTTCCGAAAGAAATACCAACTGTTGTCTCCTGCAACCACCACTCCCCTTTTGCTTCTATTTATTCCCCAGCCAGGGAGGGGCCATTCAGCGTCCCGGTGTGCCTTTCTTCCCGAGTCGGCCCTTGACTGTCAATTGTTCTCCTCTCCTGACAGCTCTGCGCATACATGCATTTGGAACAGGCCCCAGCTGTTCCTCTTCCCTGCTTATCTCCGACTCCGAAGGCAGCTGGGAAATGTCAGACGGCCCTGGCTCTATCTCTGCTTCCGACGCAGAGCATCCATCAGAGCCTTCCCCAGACTCCAGGACTGGCCCAAGTTCCTCCCCAACCTCCTCATCGGACGAGGCTGCCGCAAGCTCTGCTGGCGGGCCACAACACGACTGTTGCAGCATCCTGGGGTCACGTGATCCCCTTTTGCAACCTTCTGACAAGCAAAGTCAATGGGGAAGCCAGATTCACTTAACAACCAGGTTTAATTTAATTTAATTTAATTTATTAAATGTATATGCCGCCCAACTCCCAAAGGAATGGGTTACTAACTTATCAACTTCAGTGATTGACTTAACAACTGTGGCAAGAAAGGTCGTAAAATGGGGCAAAACTCCCTTAACAAATGTCTCCCTTATGACCCCAATTGAGCCCAAAATTTATGTTCTTAAGTCAAGGACTGCCTGTATCCTGGATGAGGAATTCTGGGAATGTCTTGACAGCATTGAAAAATTTAGTCAATGATTCCCTGATAATATCCTTAACTTGTTCAGTTGTTCCTGATCCTGCTAATTTTCAGAAAGGCTTTCAAAACATGGCTGTTTGATTATAGTTTTTTTTATCCATGTGTGTGCATGCATGAGTGTAATAAGCACCATTAAAATAAACCAAAAAGCACACTTAAATATTTTCATTCCACCACAACCACCAGAGATTTCTGGACTTTATTATCATAGAAATATTCTGGAATATGGCTTAGGGTGTCTGAAACAAATGCGAAAGGCGTGTCTGCATGCATACGGGTTTTTCTTGTGTCAGTGGAATAATAAACCAATATGCAAAAATCACACTTCAGCGATGCCTCATAGCGTAATAATAAGCAGTTGTGCTTCCTGAAAATATTTGTTTTATTAAGGTTCATCATGAATCACTGAACTTGCTTTCAGAACCAATTTCAAATTCAATGGAAAAAAGCAGCGAAGGAGAGGATTAGAATACTGAAATTGCACATGTGTGCAAGGGAGAGAATTAATGACAGAGAAGTTGTGTTTAATTGTGAGCAATTCCTTTGTTTGTTGACCTATCAAATTTATAACCAATGCAACTCTCAGCAGTTTACAGTAATTAAGTGCGTACAATAAAACATCCAGAGTATGTTTCTTAAGGATAAAATAAAATTCAAGATATAAAGCCATAACATAAACTAAACTAAACTATTTTCTAATGATTCTACCATCTGACCAGTATGGGAGGAGCCGAGGTGGCGCAGTGGTTAAAAGCAGCACTGCAACCTTCAGCTGATTGCTAGTTCAGCAGTTCAGCTGTTCAAATCTCACCAGGCTCAAGGTTGACTCAGCCTTCCATCCTTCTGAGGTCGGTAAAATGAGGACCCAGATTGTTGGGGGCAATATGCTGAACTCTGTAAACCGCTTAGAGAGGGCTGTAAAGCACTATGAAGCGGTATATAAGCGGTATATAAGTCTAAGTGCTATTGCTATTGCTATTGTTATCTACACTTGAGGTGTTTCGTTTTTAGAGATTTTTAAGTATTATATAAACAGCTATTTTTTAAAAAAAATCATTTTTTTTCTTGCAGTGAATAATGGAAACTTGAAAATACTGGTAGTATACACAAGAAGGCCATATCTACATAACCCAGAGAAACAGTAACAGAAATTACAGATCTGCTTGATAAAATAATCCATGAACTATGGGTTACCAATCACATTAACTAGGTGGCTTCATACATTCATGTCTATATGACCCAATTAAGTGCTAACAACTTGAAATGTATTGGCAAAATATATTCATAAGGTCCTTGACACCTTACACAATTCACAGAAAAGAACGGGTTGTCTTATTCTCCAAAGCACTAGAGGGCAGGACAAGAACTAACAGGTGGAGGCTTGTTAAAGCAGGATAGAGCCCATTAAATAGCTCGTATGATGTGTTTGATCTGCTGGAGCGGGCGATGGGGGGTTATTTTATTTTATTATATATGGTTCCTTCATTAGTTTTATTGTTTTATATGATGTTTTTTTTATATTTTTGTACATTTATTTTTGTATATGTGTATACATGTATATTTTGACATCCCAGCAGCCAAACGAGTGGGTGACTGCCACTGATATGCAATCTAGCAGGGAAAGTCTCCAAGATAAAGACCCTAAAGAGGACAAACAGTAGACAAAGGCCAAATGAAGAATTAAAAGTGGTAACCTGAGCGGAAGGCTATCTGAAGCCCAGCAGTGATAAGGGGCCTTAGTTGGCTCCAATGGAAGGGACCCCCAAGGTGACATCAAGTGCCATCAGCAGCAGTTCTAGCTTCGGGAAGATCAAGTCCAATTAAATCAGCTGATAGCAAAGATCAGCTCAGGAGCAAACAACACCAAGAATAGTGGAACTGATAGCTAGTGATGATAGATGAGAGAGAGAGAGAGAGAGAGAGAGAGAGAGAGAGAGAGAGAGAGAGAGAGAGAGAGAGAGAGAGAGAGAGAGAGAGAGAGAGAGAGAGAGAGAGACGATAGATAGATAGATAGATAGATAGATAGATAGATAGATAGATAGATAGATAGATAGATAGATAGATAGATAGATAGATAGATAGATAGATAGATAGATAGATAGATAGATGGATAGATGGATAGATGGATAGATGGATAGATGGATAGATGGATGGATGGATGGGAGATAGATAGATGAGAAATAAATAGATGAGAGTAGAGTCTGCCTGTCTGTGTCAGAATCCAGCCATTCTGCCATTCAAAAGGAGAAGGGGGGTCTTGGGTTTGATTGATCAGCATTGATTGGATCAACTGACATTTACAACATATATTCGGGCACCAGACATCTGGGAACCTCTTTATCTTAGGATAGGATTTATGAGGGGCAATGTAAGTTAGTTTGAATGGAAAGGGCTCTGTGGAAATGTACACTCATCTGGATTCCCAGAGCAGAGGACTTTCACACCTTGTGTATTGGCCTACTTTTGCATCCTGCCTAATGGGGAGGGGCGCTAAGGTTTCAATGTGCTTGCCTTGCCTGGAGGCATTTAGATCTTGCTTTGAATGGATGGGTTGTTATTTCAATTGCTAATAAAGGAATCCTTTTGAACTAGCTGGCTCAGAAGTTCGTATTTTGTAGGTGAATGGAGAAGCAATCCTTACAGTCTGTCTGTCATATGTAACTTAGAAGTGGAAGGTAGGAGAGAAAGTTATGTAGCAATTATAGGTCATAAGAAAATAAAGTCTAAAAATATCAGAAAGCTACACATTAAGGGTAGGCAGGTAGTTAGAATGTAGAGAAAGCTACAGGACAAGATGAATCACAATAAAGTTGAAGGAAAACAGGACAGAAGCTGGAATATAATAACAAAAAATAGAACAGACTTTAGAAGACAAAGTTGGCAGACAAAACAGTCAACTCTGCATAAACACTGAAACTAAGAAAGCAAGGAATGACTTGTAGTAAAAACACTTTTTCAAAATAAAAATATGAATTGATGTGGAATTTCTCAAGGGTTTTCCCCCTTCTTCGCTGTCATTCTCCTTCCGCATGGTTTTATAACAAATCTTTTAAATTCACTTGTTCCGGAGTGCTTTAAAAAACAAACCAGGAAAAGATTGATAGTGCTCTGCAGCTGAAGTATCTCCAGTTGCCTGAATTGGAGAATCAACAGATTGTGATTTGTTTTTCACCGTTGGTTCAGATAATAGATGGAGATGTTTCATATTTTCTACTCTTATGAAAACTGGCATGTACATAAACCCATCACCCTATTCAGTTGGGATGTGCAACATTATACAGAGCGGAGAAAAAGGTGTAAAACTAGCAAGACAAAGAATTTGTCTGGCATGACATAAAGGGAGAAAAAAGCTTGTATCTAGCACTGGTTTACAGTATAGCAATAGCACTTAGACTTATATACCACTTCATAGTGCTTTACAGCCCTCTCTAAGCGGTTTACAGAGTTCAGCATATTGCCCCCAACAATCTGGGTCCTCTTTTTACCCACCTCGGAAGGATGGAAGGCTGAGTCAACCTTGAGCCTGGTGAGATTTGAACTGCCAAATTGCAGGCAGCCGGCAGTCAGCAGAAGTAGCCTGCAGTACTGCACTCTAACCACTGCACCACCGAGGCTCTAACCACTGCACGAGCCCTCTCTAAGCGGTTTACAGAGTTTACAGAGGCCCAACAATCTGGGTCCTCATTTTACCGACCTCGGAAGGATGGAAGGCTGAGTCAACCTTGAGCTGGTGAGATTTGAACAGCTGAACTGCTGAACTGCAGTGCTGCATTTTAACCACTGCGCCACCTCGGCTCTATACTGGTTTACAGTATCCCATTGACTCCATCTCCATGATTCCCCATCCTTGCTTCCCCAGTTCTACTTGCTGAAGTACAACTTTCTCAAGCCTCCCCTTCATCTCAACCCTTTCATACTTCTTTCACGCATTTATTTTACAACTTGAGCCTCATTCATTCTCATGGTGCGGCCTTTTCTTTTGCACTGGTCACTCATATTTGTACTCAATCCACTCACATTCTTGACCCTATCTCCACTGCCTCGCACACTTGTTAATTACCTCATTCCCACTGCACCAGGCTTAAATCAGCTTCTGACATACTTGGCTCTTGCTAACCAAGCGGGCAAAATCACACTCTTCAGCACAGTTACTTTAAAAAAAAATATTTCTCCTTCTGGGCAAGCCACACAGAACCTTTTACCGTTCCGCCAGCGTCTGTGTGTCTTATTTATTTATTGAAATATATTTAAGTCACCCCTAGTCCTTTAAGAAGGAGCAGGGGAGACATGATAGCAGTGTTCCAATATCTCAGGGGTTGTCATAAAGAAGAGGGAGTCAAGCTATTCTCCAAAGCACCTGAGGGCAGGACAAGAAGCAATGGGTGGAAACCAATCAAGGAGAGAAGCAACTTAGAACTAAGGAGAAATTTCATGACAGTGAGAACAATAAACCAGTGGAATGGCTTCCCTTCAAAAGTTGTGGGTGCTCCATCACTGGGGGTTTTAAAGAAGAGATTGGAACACCATTTGTCTGAAGTGGTGTAGGGTTTCCTGCCTAAGCAGGGGTTGGACTAGAAGACCTCCAAAGTCCCTTCCAACTCTGCTATTCTAAGTGAACCCAATTGGTCATACTGGGATGGACAATGAGAGACAGTTAAGGAGGGGGAAATTAGAACTTAGGGATTTTGGACAAAAACAACAAAACGAAACAGAATTTATGATTGAATAAATCATAAAGTCTGGACAAAATCCAAGTTTTCAAAGCTTTCCAGAACCTTAGGAGAGAGGACATCATGTCAAGGTTCTGACTAATAGACCCAAATGATTCAGCACTCTGAGACTGTCAGCTTCCTCAAAGAACTGCTTTATTGAGTACATCATTTCGGAACGAATGAACTTAAAACCAGATCTAACTACTGTATGTCCCGCGTTTTCAGTATAATTAAATGTTAGATAGTCCCCCTCCCCTAGTGTCACAGGTCACATTGTCCAATTAGGTGTTCTGGCGTCTCCTTGGCAACCAGTTTCAGTCTCTGGCTGGCACCTGTTGGGAAGACCTTGGTTCCCACGAGATAGTAGCTTGTTTTAGCTAGTCCACATCCTGTTCCTCTCCGCCCTCTCCAAACTGTGTGGCAACTTGGGAAATGGAAAATGTCTGTAGGAGGCTCCATTCATTTCAAAGTTGACACACCATCCTTATCTTTGGGGGGGATACTATTCCAGAGCGTGGGGGTAACAACCAAGGAGGCAGACTTCCTAACTCTCAAAGACAACAACATTTAATGGAGGGATTTTGGAGAGTGCTCACTCTGCTAGAACACCCTTTTCCGCCCATCTTTTAACGATAAATCATCACCGTTATTGTTATTTATTGTTTTATCCTTTTAATGTTTACTACTTTCAATGCTTTGTAAGCTGGCCACAGTCGCCTCAAGATGACAAAACTAATAAATAAATAAATAAATATTGGAGGGCAGAAATGGTTGGCGAGAAGCAGTCTGTTAGATGTCAAGCTTTATGTCTTGATTTCCACAACTTTAATACATAGTCCAGCAAAATATATAGATTATTTCACTCATTCTATTATTTCTTTATCTTTATGTGTAACTTGCTCATCTGGGGATCCACCACCCCACTACACTCTATCACATACTTCTTACCTCATTCAACCTTTTATTTATTTATTTATTTTATTTTATTTTATTAAATTTATATGCCGCCCAACTCCCAAAGGACTCTGGGCAGTTTTATCCAACATTCACGCAAAACATTCTATATTTCAAGCCTCATTGCCGTAAACATGTAAGAGTCTGTTGAGCTAATTAGTAACACAACATATGCAAAAGTCCAAACTTTTACATTATCACCTTACATTTTTATTGCAACCATTGACATGGTTGAGAAGAATGCTGAAGAAAGACCATGCTAATCCTGGCCAGAAAATAATTTCATTGTCCTATTATTTTTGCACTGCTTTTTCCTAATACCGTCGATAGCGCAGAAAAAGTTCCATCTCAAGTCCCCCAGTTCAAAAAGTCATTCTTGTCTTCCCATCCCACCTTCCATCTCAGACAGAGATTCTGAAAAATTGACTAAAATGACTTTAATGCTAGTGTGTGTGACAGGCGAGACATCTAACAGGCAAAAACTTGAAGTTTTGAAAGGTAGCAATGGCCGTAAAGATATCCAGTGCAAGGCAGAAAGACATGGTTATCAGGGGTGGGTTCCTCCCTGTTTAGACTGGTTTGCCCAAACCAGTAGCGACCCACTGGTGACATCATGATGATGACACCGAACCGGATCTGTTAATTCTGGCCCGTGGGCACTGTCATCTTTTTTTTCAATTCTTTTTTCAATTTTCTTTCAATTTTTTTTCCCTTCTGAGCATGCGCAGAAGCCAAGTTCCGGCACTGTGCATGTGGTCGCCATCTTTTTTTCGGCTTTGTTTTTCCCCCCCAGATTTTTCATTACTGCACATGCGCGCACCCATGAGGCGCGCCCACGTGGCACAGGAGGGAGCGAACCAGCAGCGAGGTAAGTTGGAACCCACCCCTGATGGTTATGCAAGTGGAAATAAACAATATAGACAGAGTGCCCCCTAGAACAACCATGCAAGACATAATCACATCCCAGCAACCAAGAAGCCGTTCCAGAAATAATTTATGTAAAACATAATTAAAATTAAATTAAATAGAGTTGTAATCTTATAGCGTAGCTAACTTTTCCAGTCTGGCACATGCGAAACACACTGGATGCCAAGTCCCAATTAATTCTGGCCATGTTGGTTGGCTGTGGAGAGAAGTAGCGACCAACACATCAGGGAGAAAACCTCATTATAAGAAATGGGAATTACTGCTCAGTAGTCATTAATTGAAATGAATGTTTCTGGTCAGGTTATCATTCTAAGACTGCATTTCACACACACACACACACACACACACACACACACACACACACACAAACCTGGGAAGAAAATGCCAATGGAATTCAGTCGCACTTACTAGTGAAAAATGTGTATAAGATTGTGCAGCACATAATACAGAAAAGTAATATATTAGGTAGCCAAACAGCATCCTGAAAAGAGAGGAATTACCTTGTTTACATGTCTGGAATATGCTACGGGTTCATTCTTTTAGATGAAATAACAATCAAGTAGGGGATTTTTTTTTTGCCTGCAAAGAGCTAATCCATCTCATCTGTGCTTCATACATCAATTATTATTGGGAGAAGCAGAAAATATCCCGTATAATTAAGAGATCTGGTTGAGAGCTATAGAAATAATCTAATCTGTCCTACATGACTCCAAGTAATCTAATTTGACCTGATACTTCATTATGGAGCAAAAGCATTATTCTCCTACAGTTTAGGAGAAGAAAAAAAACTTTATTAAGTCGATTGACCATGTCAGATATATAAAACTGATATAAAAAAGCAAATGGATACAAAGAAAACAAAACTGTGTCATAAATCGTTATCCCTAGAGTTAAACCAAATCTGATCTTGGTATTCTGTCCTCAGTTTAGTATGGGAAACATACAATTGGTTTTATTCTGATGTTAAAAATGGTTCACCCATCAATTAAAGCCCTATATGGTGCAGGGCCAGAGTATCTTCGGGATCGTCTCCTTCCATATACCTCCCTGTGACCGGTTAGATCTCACAGGGTTGGTCTGCTACGGATTCCGTCGGCTAGACAACATCGGCTGGCGGGCCCGCGGGTGAGGGCCTTCTCTGTGGCAGCCCCTACCTTGTGGAATCAGCTACCCCCCGAGATCAGGACCACCCCCACCCTATTCGCCTTCAGGAAAGCTGTGAAGACCTGGCTTTTCTGGCAAGCCTGGGGCCAATAAATAATAGATGTAGGCCCATGATTGTTTGAATGACTGAGTGTTTTTAATGTTTTTATATTGTGTTTTTAACCGTGTTTTTTTTTTAGTTTTCTTTATATTGATATTGTTTGTATTGCTGTTAGACGCTCAGAGTCCCTGCTGAGTTGAGCGGCATACAAGTACAAGAAAGAAAGAAAGAAAGAAAGAAAGAAAGAAAGAAAGAAAGAAAGAAAGAAAGAAAGAAAGAAAGAAAGAAAGAAAGAAAGAAAGAAAGAAAGAAAGAAAGAAAGAAAGAAAGAAAGAAAGAAACAGAGGCGGATTAAAAGGAGAAAAAATCAACTTTACTTATAGATACGTTCAACAGAGTCCCTAGGGAGTTGGGCGGCCTATAAGATTGAACAACAAATAAACAAACATGGAGACATAATATTCCAGTCTAAAGTTTCCAATTAGAATACATTTATCTGGATCAGCTCCAATTCCTAATCACTTCATACCTCTAAATAAGGGGTGTCAAACTCAAGACCCATGGGCTGGATCCAGCCCGCAAAGTGCTTAGATTTGGCCCGCATCAAAGAACTGGCCCGTTTTCACCTCCAGAGCACTCAGGCTACCACAGGCGCCCCCAACATGAGTGATGTTGAGCTGGCCACACCCACTCCAGCCATGCTCCCCTGCCCACCAAGGTCAAACACAATGCTGATGTGGCCCTCAAAGAAATTGAGTTTGACACCCCTGCTCTACATGAACAAGCTGACCAAGGAGAGATTCAACCTGGAAGTGAGGAGAAACTTTCTGATGGTGAGAGCGATCAACCAGTGGAACAGCTTGCCAGCGGAGGTTGTGAGAGCCCCAACACTTGCGACCTTCAAGGAGAGACTGGACTGCCATATGTCTCAAATGGTGTAGGAACTCCTGCTTGAGCAGGGGGTTGGACTAGATGACCTACAAGGTCCCTTTCAACTCTAATAATAAATCTAAATAAATAAATCTAATTTATATCTGACATTTCATGTAACAATAGGAATGTTTCTGTCCAGTTTGCTGAATGTTCCAACATGCTGTCAATTTGTCCTTAGGAACTCATGAATATATAATATAATCCCCACATAACAGATGTTTAGCTGAAAAACATATCTTATTAAATACTATGAGAACTGGCATGCTCAGTTTTTTTTTTAAAGAAACCTAGGATCTTGATAGATGTTAGCACGGGCATTATACATGATTAATGGGACAGCTTTGTGAAGTATCTATGAAAAAGTACTGACTTGAAAATGCAGCGACTGGCATCATATTAAAAATCATCTAAATTTGAATTGAGTTTTCTGTCTTTCTCCAGAAAAAAAGTTCCCCAGAAGTTGCATCTAAATTATCTATAGGCCCGAGAACTGTTGTTTTAAACTTTACCTGACTCAGTAGTTTCTTCCCCTAACCCCAAAAACTTCAACCTCGGATTATCTACCATCGACCTCACTCCATTCCTAAGAGGTCGGTAAGGGGCGTGCATAAGTGCACAATCGTGATGAGCTGAGGTGGCGTAGCGGTTAGAGTAGGGTACTGCAGGCCACTTTAGCTGACTATGATCCGCAGGTCAGCGGTTCAAATCTCACCGGCTCAAGGTTGACTCAGCCTTCCATCCTTCCAAGGTAGGTAAAATGAGGACCCAGATTGTTGGGGGCAATGTAAATATACATTGCTGACTGGTGTAAACCGCTTAGAGAGTGCTTGCACTGTGAGGCGGTATATAAATGTCACTAATAAATAAATAAATAATCGTGCCTACCGTTCCTGTCCTAATGTACCCATATATTCATACCTCTTTTACTCTTATTCATGCTTGTACTATTACATATATATTTGATCATGTTTTACTGTTTATACTTTGCTTATAATCATATATGATTGACAAATAAACAAATACAAAATACAAATACAAATACAAACCAGGGGTCCCCAAACTTGGCAACTTTAAGACTTGTAGACTTCAACTCCCAGAATTGTGGACTTCAACTTCAGAGTTGAAGTCCACAAGTCTTAAAAGTTGCCAAGTTTAAAGACCTCTGTTTTAAACAATTGCCCTGAGAGTATAATCAAAACACTTTTTTCCTCTGACTAATACTTTATCTAAACTCTACATTTAGCCATATTTGCAATATCAATTTGCAAGAATCAGACTTCAGGTCATGAATGCTGGCTATGCTAGGACTGCAAACGGAGACAAAGGACCATCGGATCAGTTAGATCAATGATTGATTATTTAACAAAACGTAAATTTTAAACGGAGGACGCAGATTGTTGGGGGCAATATGCTGGCTCTGTAAACCGCTTAGAGAGGGCTGGAAAGCACTGTGAAGCGGTATATAAGTCTAAGTGCTATTGCTATAATATAACGATTATCTGAAGAGCTACTGTAAAACCGAACTATTATATTGTTATTGTGGTTGGTGAAACAGTCAGCGAGAGGTTTGGCTGGATTTGGCATTTTTATCCATTTATCAAGTCCTTCCCAAGAATCAAGATGTTGTTTGATGGTGTCAAAGGATGTTGTAAACTGCTCCAAGTAAAGCTGTCTTTTGCATTCAATGGTGATTTTGTCAATGCCGACAGTGTTAAAAGGATGTTCCAGATATTTTGCATCTATTACTATTGGTCCTATATTTGCCACAGCGGTTCTACTTCTTTTTGCAGGTCTTTGTATTTTGTTGTCTTCACCAGTTTTTTTTCTTTTATTTTTTAAGTAAAAGTTTTTTATTTTTTATTTTTACACAACTCATGTCATGAATGGTCTGTTTTCAGGGTTTTATACATATCAATACAAATAATCTTAACAATATTATCCTTAATAATTACAATTCATTTTCATTTCTGATTTTAACACATAATGTCTGTTATCATCTTTCAATTCTATTCCTTCTCATAATTCTACCACACTTCCTATCATTTTGATATCCATTTTTACTCTTTCCCCTCATATTTCTGTCTCTATTTTACCCCTCTTTTCCCCCCATCATTCTAGTAATCAAAGACGTGATCTTTCCTTTTTGCATTATTCAATTTTTCTATATATCAATCATGATCTATTCTCTAGCTTTTCATTATTACTCACAATTTTTATGCATGTAATATACTCTCCAATTCTTCATTTCTTGTACTCTTACTATTAATACAAACTCATTTTTCCACTTATACAATTCTAGTAAAAATATACATTCCTTTACTACATTCTTAACAAATATTCAAAAATAATTTTTTTCTCTTACACCACATGCAAACAATTGTTCAACTTATACAATTCTAATATTCATACACTTTGTTAAAAAGCTTTCATAAACTATTTTGTTTCATACTCCTTCTCCAGTTTTTTTTTTCCCTCTTCTCTTCTACTCTCTCCAGGTACTGCCACATCCACTATCCAGCCTTTTTTGTCTTTCTTATCAACAACTGTCTGGGATGTTATGTGGCGGGTGCTTGTCTGTCTGAATTCCCAGAGCACTTTTATTGTTTTCCATTTCTTCTGTTTCTGTTGAATGTCTCAACAACTTTTTCAACCTTCTCAATTTTACATTCAAGCACTGAGTGCCAAGCATTTTACTGAGAGACACCCATGAAAATGCACAGACGGGCTTCTGAAAGTCTTCTAAGTGTGCTACGTTCCCACGTTCTGCAGGATTCACCAAATTTCTTAGTTATGAAAGATTTATCACTTATGCCTGCCCTCCTATATTAGCAATAGCACTTAGACTTATATACCGCTTCACAGTGCTTTACAGCCCTCTCTAAGCGGTTTACAGAGTTCAGCATATTGCCCCCAACAATCTGGGTCCTCATTTTACCCACCTCGGAAGGATGGAAGGCTGAGTCAACCTTGAGCCGGTGAGATTTGAACAGCTGAACTGCTGAACTAGCAGTCAGCTGAAGTAGGTTGCAGTGCTGCTTTTAACCACTGTGCCACCTCGGCTCAGTTGTTCTATATTCACTAATATAGAACAATATTTTTGTCATAACTGCAAATAAATTTATTTATTTATTTATTTATTTCTTGGTTCATCTATGCCGCCCTACTCCCGAGGGACTCAGGGCGGCGTACAGCAATGTATAAGAACACCAGATAATAAATAGCAATTAAAACCAAGTTAAAAAGTTACAAACATTAAACAGTTAAAAATATTCACCATCAAACATACTGGGGGAGAGCTCAGATGGAACTAGTTTCAACCCCCTGCCTGCAGGAAGAGCCATGTCTTGACGGCTTTTCGGAAGGCCAGCAGGGTGGGGATGGTTCGGGTCTCCGGGGGGAAGTTGGTTCCAGAGCACGGGGCCCCCCCACAGAGAAGGCCTTCCCCCTAGGGCCCGCCAGCCGGCATTGTTTGGCTGACGGGACCTGGAGGAGACCCATTCTGTGGGCCCTAACCGGTCGAAATAAATAAATAAATATTGGGGAAGACTATGTATCCCAAAGAGAGGGAAAATATTTTCCCTTTCTCCTTATTTATTGAATGTGAGTGTCACTGGATAGAAATCAACACAACTCTGTAGTCCTCAGCCAGCTTCACCTGACATATTTTTTAGTTTTTTGGGGTTTTTTTTAAAGAATCAATGAATGAACAAGAAGACAGCTTGATGCAAAGCAAAACACTTCCTCCCTATATTGTTTTTATTTTTAAGAAAGTCTCCCAGATCTTGTAGAGTGTGATGACCCAGGGCACAGCACAGAGATAACACAAACAGCTGGCAGTTCAAACCGGCCCTTTCAGTGCTCCAAATCTCCCCCAAACAAACCTCAAACAGCCTCTAGTCCCAATTAGTCCAGCCCAGCGCTGTCTGCACCAAGGCTGCACAGCAATAAATCCCAAATTTATATAGCAAAACAAGAACAAAGCAAGGAGTTCAGGGGCAAAAGATACAGATAATCAGTCCAGAATGCCACACAGGAATGCAAGGATTTTTAGCAAGTTCAAAAGTCGGCACACAGCACTCCAGAAACTCATCGTTTGTTCCCAACAAATGCCCCTCCCCACAGCATCCCCTTAAGTCTCATTCCCCAGGTGTGCCTGGTGAAGCTGGGTGGAACCCTACCTCATGAGTGGCCTCCTCCATAGGAGCTGATCCCGCCTCCTCTGCACTCTCCAAGCCCTTGCATCAGAAGGGGGTGGTTCATGCTCCTCGGCTGAGCTCTGTTCCTCCCTGCCTGCAGACCTTGCTAATTCCGAACAGCCTGGCCTGGACTGACTCTGCCCTTCCCCAGTTTCCTCCAAGGCCAATAGAGCTGCCCTCTCACTCGCTGTCAGTTTTTGTTCCAGCTCATCTTCCACGGCAGAGTCAGACTCTGACAGAGCCATGACATAGAGGTCCTACAGGTATTTTCAGCAACTATTGGAAAGTCTATCCATCTAACCAGGAACAAATGAATGAAGGAGCAAGGAAAGTGATTAGATGGAATGAAGCACTCTGGGAAGGAACAAGAGAGATGGAGAGATAGAAGCAGCAGCTATCAATAGTTTTTTTCACAGCTCACTATAGGTGACACAGAAACAATCAGAAGCATTGTGTAGGAGATGACCAGACGGCGCCCAAGGGAGAGATCAAATGCATCATCAGTTTAGAGTCTGTACATCCCCGTAAGATACCTTGAAGTCCACTGACTCTTTATCTAGCACCAATTTGCCTTGACCATTTCTTGTGTATAGCTAGCAGGAAATAAACTTGGAGCAATAGCACTTAGACTTATATATCACTACACAGTTCTTTGCATCCCTCTCTAACTAGTTTACTGTCAGGCAGTGATTTTTATATTGCCTGTTACATGTATATGCAGGGAGCTGCATCCCTATATAATATAATGGTTTATTCCTGAGCACATGATTGATATGTTCCTAGTACGCATGTGTACATTCCTTTCTCCGTTCAGTCCTTCTGTTCCTAGCTTCTGTCGAAGCAAGACGTGCCTTTTTATATCAGAGATGTAATTAATGAGGATTTATTGTTTTTGTACCGGAATAAATATTTTTACTTAGAACTTTAAACTGCGGTTTCATTTCTAATGTCAGAATTCCGGGCAAAGATCTATTTTCGTCTCTAGTGAGAGTTATTCTGATCTTATCATTTACAGAGTCAGCACTTTGCCCCCAACAATCTGGGTCCTCATTTTATTGACCTCGGAAAGATGGAAGGCTGAGTCAACCTTGAGCCTGGTGAGATTCAAACTGCCAAATTGCAGGCAGCTGGCAATCAGCAGAAGTAGCCTGCAGTACTGCACTCTAACCACTGCGCCACCACGACTTTTTCTAGTACTTCTGAACCCTATCCTGGGTCCTGGTTTCTTGTGCCTGACCCTTTGCAGGCAAATCTGTCCCCCCCAAAAAATCTCTCTTCTTCAAATGTCTGAGTCAGGTAGCTACTAATGAGTAGAGTCTCCACTACCTCGGCCGACAAGGCAAGCACCAAACCCAGCGATCCACATTCCTAACAATTAATGAATATAATGGCATAGGAGAAGCTATAGAAAAATATCCTTCTTGAAAACAGTTATAATCTATGCATCCTGCTTTGCTACAAGTAGCACGATAAGTATATCAACAAAGACATTCTCGGGGAAAACAGATGAGAAAAGTTAGGCACAGTGGCAGCGTTATGATTTATGCAGTGTTTTTGTCTCCCCAATAATAAAAATGGCTGGGTGCTTAACAGAGTATTCCATAAACCTGCCAATCATTAAATAGTCCAACCACACTTTTAAGAGTATAATTTCTCCAGAGGGAGAGGCACCTGCTGTGCAACTATATAATTTCATTTTTGCCTTACACTGCATGCCCAGAATTAATTCTCATCCATTTCATTTCCTTCCCACTTATTTGATCTATTATGTATTTAAATACATTATGTACATTATAGTTTTCCATCTCTTTTTATGGGACAGATTGTCAAGAAGCAAAAATGTGGTTCTGCTTGTTGACTCTGGTTGAAAGCCAAGTGGAAATCGGAAACTAAAGTCAACCTTCTTCTCCATCCTACAGGGGTTGTCATCATTCAGAATCAGGTCTGCACCTATTTTCAATGACCTTCATAGAGTCCAGGAACTGACTCCCCTTGTTATCACTGCAATAATGCCAGCTAGGGAATTCTGGGAGTTGAAGTCCACGCATCTTAAAGTTGCCACCATTGAAAAACAATGCTTGAAGCAGTTTGGTTATATAACAGGGTAACTGCTTTCTGCTCACAGAATATTGTAGAAGGGTTAAGCCAAGATTGTTATAAATTCCAAGGCCCCCTGGAGGTTTAAGCCAACCATTTGTTTGTTTATATAATTTATTAGCCCCCTCCCAGTTCCAGTGGACTGCAAAGTATCCAGATGTTCTCAATAACCTTCCCTAAAAAAGTAAAGTTGGAGAGTGGACAAAAATAGTATAGATCGGTTGGATCCATGGATGTTCTTTTAAGGAGAGGTGGACACTCACCTCCTTCAAGGATGAGGGATCTGTCCCCTCCCACAAAGAACCAGATCTTTGAGGACCATGTCAACTTCATCAGGATCAATAGATTTGAACTCTTCCCAGACAACTGAGCAAGACCCTTTGTTTCCCAGGACTTGTACTGCTGGATCCCAACTCCAAGCAATTCAAAGCAATTTTATCTAATATTGGCCTTCTTAAGTTTTCCTTCTTCCCAGGACCAGGTCATCCTAAAAAGGACCACTGGCTGCCTCTGCAGAGACAATAAAGGTGGATAAATAGCTCCATTTTTCTGCCCTTCTCACTATGCAGTAATCGTTTTACTAGATTAACAGATTAACAGAGTTGGAAGGGGCCTTGTAGGTCATCTAGTCCAATCCCCTGCCCAAGCAGGAAACTCTACACCATTTTTGACAGATGGCAGTCCAGTCTCTTTTCGAAAGCTTCCAGTGATGAAGCTCCCACAACTTCTGAAGGCAACTTCTGTTCCATTGGTTGATTGTTCTCACTGTCAGAAAATTTCTCCTTATTTCCAGGTTGAATCTCTCCTTGATCAGCTTCCATCCATTATTCCTTGTCTGGCCTTCGGGTGCTTTGGAAAATAGGTTGACCCCTTCCTTTCTGCGACAGCCCTTCAAATATTGGAAGACTGCTAACATGTCTCCCCTGGTCCTTCTCTTCACTAGACTAGCCATACCCAGTTCCTGCAACCGTTCTGCATATATTTTAGCCTCCAGTCCCCTGGTTGGTCTTCTCTGCACTCTTTCTAGAGTCTCAACATCTTTTTTTATACCACAACTGTATCCCTAAGGAAGGTTCTTACCCAAGCCTGGTTATGATCTTGTTTTCCTCCAGCAAAGTTCTAGGCATACCTCATGGCATTTTATCACCTGGAGTTATTCCAAAATCCAGGGACAACCTCCGGAATCCATGAGCATAGAGATGTTATATAGTCAGGTTCAGATCCAAAGTAAAGATTGCTCTTTCATATCATTCTATGATATGACCATTAATACTAGCAACGTCCATCGCACAGAATAGGTTTAGTAATTTCTAAGAGGGAGAAACCAATAGAAATACTTCTCGACAATGCTGAAGTGCCGAAGCATTAGCTCTAAGGATGGTGGAAATTCATTTATGGGAAAAATTCATAGCTGATATTAAAAATTACCAATCTCCCTGAAAGCATGTTTAGGGAGAGTAATTAAGGATGAAAATGGCAGGAAGAATATATTACTTCATCAGACTGCTCAGACTTTAGCATCTCCTGGTTTTTAGATTCATGTAGATCTCTTGCTTAAAACATGCTTTGTAATACATATTGTTTGACAGGTGTTGAAATATAGAGTGCAGTCAAAGTAATTTGAAGGAACAAAACACCTCAGGTGGTGTAGCAAGAAGACAATGGAAAAGAGACAGATGAGCACACTCAGTCTAATTTTAATTACATAGCAATTCATAAACTTTACAAGTGTTGGATAATACATAATCCTCTTTCAGTTTTTGAAAAAAAAATTATTCCTTCATATTGTTATGTTAGCATTTTGATGTACATATTGGTAAGCATGTGTATGTGTTTATGCAATTTGACAGGGTTAATATTATTTTAATTAGACATATTCAAATGTTTTTCCTAAATAAAAGATGTTGTATATACATAAAATCTGCAGATGAAAGGGATATTATATAGGCAATCCTCGGCTTACAGTCATTTGTTTAGCGACTGTCTGTCTTAACAACTGCAATTAATTTGGAAGAAAACTGAAAATTAAAGGTGGTAGACCCAGGCGACAAAAAGAGGTGGCAAGGAGGTAGCATTAGAATAACAGTAGGTATACCTAGAAGAATATAAATATAAATAATAGAAATAATAGAAATAATATAAATAATATAAATAATATAAATATAAATATAAATATAAATATAAATATAAATATAAATATAAATATAAATATAAATATAAATATAAATATAAATAAAAATAAAAATATAAATATAAATATAAATATAAATATAAATATAAATATAAATATAAATATAAATATAAATATAAATATAAATATAAATATAAATATACATATACATATATATATATATATATATAGATATACATATACATATAGATAAAGGAAAAGATACTAGTTTAAGAGTAGCACCGATCCTGGAATGAAGTCAGGGTTTTGAATTGCTCGTCTGTTAGCTATAAAATGGATTATGATTAGATGTACTCAGGGAAGGACAAGAGGGAGGAAGAGGAAGTAGAAAGGAAAGGGAGGGAGGGAGGGAGGAGGGAAGTAAGAAAGAGGGAGAGAGGGAGATAGAGGGAGGGGAGTAGTATGAAATATAGAAGGAAAACAGACGGGAGATAAAAGTACAAAAGGTGCAAAATTAGGATATTTGTTTATGGCATATTGGACAGAAATGTATAATTATGTATGTTTTGATATGATTTACGGTATATGTATTGGATGTCTATGTAAAGTTGGTGAAAAAATAAAAATTAAAAAACAACTGCAGTGACTTGCTTTTATAACCATGGCAAAAAAAAATTCCAAAATTGGACACAACTCACTTAATAGACACTTTGCTTAGCAAAGAAACTTCTCATCCAACTGTGGTCATAAATCAAGGACTACCTGTACTGTATTTTTAGATGTTTCCAAGGCATTTACTAACATCAGTTATTACCCATTATCCTGTGTCAGTCTTTGTGTCTTACAGAGTATCTAATAAATATATGCTTAAGCATGAATCTCCTTTTGAAAAAAAATGCCGTATTTTTTGGACTATAAGACGCACGTTTCCCCCCCCCAAAAGAGGGTGAAAATTTGGGTGCATCTTATAAACCAAATGTAGCCCACCGGCTGAAAATGGGGCGCGCGGAGGTGGCAATTGGCTATGGCATTCCTTGCAGCCTGAAACAGCTGATCGTCGGGAGGCCGATCCAACCGACAATTAGCTGCTTGTGCTAATCAGGCTGTGCTGAAGCTGAAATGGGCTGTTTGCTGCAAGGAGGCAAATTGCTGGGAGGCAGAGGCAGATATTTTTCCCTTGTGCTAATCAGGCTGTGTTGAAACTGAAAGTGAAACTGAAACAGGCTGTTTTCTGTTTGCTCCAAGGAGGCAAGTTGCTGGGAGGCAGAGGTAGAGGCAGATTTTTTTTTCTTGTTTTCCTCCCCAAAAATGGTAGGTGTGTCTTATAGTCCAGAGCGTCTTATATTCCGAAAAATACGGTACATTCAATTGAGAGTTTACTGCTAACATTGAAAGAGGTATCTTACTTTGGATATTGTCGGATTTCAACCTTCACTGAACTCGGTGTGTGTCCAGTGTTGAGATATTTATTTATTTTTATTTTATTTATTTAGTTTGTTGAACATGTAAATGATAACAGGTATAAGTATAAACATAAATATGAACATAGTAAATGGGTAAGAATTAATGGAGACAGTAGGTTAGGGATGGTAGGCATGTTGGTGCATTTATGCACGCCCCTTACAGACATCTTAGGAATGGGGTGAGGTGCAGGGTAGACAGTCTAAGGTTAACGTTTTGGGGATTTGGGGAAGAAACCACAGAGTCTGGTAGTGTATTCCATGCATTGATCACTCTGTTGCTGAAGTCGTATTTTCTGCAATTGAGTTTGGAGCGGTTTACCTTGAGTTTGTATCTATTGTGTGCTCATGTATTGTTGTGGTTGAAGCTGAAGTAGTCATTGATAGGTAGGACGTTGTAGCAGATAATTTTGTGTACTACGCTTAGGTCAGACCGTAGGCAGCATAGTTCTAGGTTGTGTAAGTCCAAAATTTGATGGTGATCGCACTATATACATCAGGTAGATGTCATAACAACTTTGAAAATTTCTACGGGATTGGGTCAAAGGCCCATATTTCAGTAATCACTGCCCTCACAATTGGCAGCTTGATTTTGGCTTAGCATGTTGTGCAAACACTCCCAATTCTCAATTACAGCTCAGTAAACCATTTTTTAATGCCTTAGTACAACAGATGAACCTCCCAGTAATGGTTTCCTTCCTCATCTGTATGCAAAACTGATTCTGGAGGGTTCAGCAAAATGTGATTAATTGAAACATGCATTTACATGGTAATTAAGCCACAAATTTAATCCCGAGTTCTCTTCTCATAAACCATTTTTTTTTCTCCCAAAGAACTGAGACTGGATGTTTTTTTTTTAAATGTTCCAACCTTCTCCTTGTGGATATAAAGAGGCAAAGAGAAGGGAATTATGAAAGCTTATGTTTTGGAAGGACTTTTATGTAGCAAGAAATACTGGATCCTTCTGTGAAGTATGAACGAGATGAACTATTAATGAGAAAATAGTGTTTCTTCTCAGTGTAGCTGAAATCTGATGCATATTATGTCATAATAATTAGGGATACTAGATACCCATTGCATAGATCTGGGTAACCACTAGGTAGTCATAAAATGCTAAAGCAAATTCTAAGATATTGCTGCCATCTACGGTAGTAGTCATCTGGATTTTTGCAGCCCAGATCTCATAGCTTAAACAAAGCCCTATTGAATTCAATGGCTGGATTCACATATTGCACAAAGACATAATCACTAGAATATTGTATAAATCCAGTGCCTGTGGTTCCCAACCCATGGTTTATGGTTTAGCATGCTGAGCACAACCAGACAATCATGGTTGATTTAATAAACCCATGTTTAAACAAACAGACTTCAACACAAGGCATAATTATGCTGAATGGTGTATAAGTTACACTTTAAAAAAGCAGAATCACAGGAATCTCCAACCTTAGCAACTTTAAGACTTGTGGACTTCAACTCCCAGAATTCCTCAGCCAGCTTTGCTAGCTGAGGGATTCTGGAAGTTGAAGTCCACAAGTCTTAAAGTTGCCAAGGTTGGAGACCCCTGCGAATTAGATTTAGATTTAGATTTATTATTAGAGTTGGAAGGGACCTTGTAGGTCATCTAGTCCAACCCCCTGCTCAAGCAGGAGTTCCTACATCATTTGAGACAGATGGCAGTCCAATCTCCCCTTGAAGGTCGCAAGTGTTGGGGCTCTCATAACCTCCACTGGCAAGCTGTTCCACTGGAAGAGGAGGATTAGAGGAAGCGCTGGCTATATCTCCTTCCTATTCCTGAAAATCGACTTCTCAGATGTTCCCAAAAAAATGAATGCAGCAAACTTTTGATTTTTTTTTAAAAAGAAAAACTTTCAATAGATTGGAGAAGCAATCATTTCATTAGAAAAGAATAGCCATAAACCATGGTTTACACATATACTGTACTCTCATGTATAATGCATGTTAGTGAAGCCACTGACAAATAGCAAAGAAATAAAGTGACAATATTTAATAATTCATCAGCATCACAGCTGATTCTCTTTACTGTCAAAAACAGACCCAGCATAGAAAATACCTCTGAGAAAATCAAATGATAAGTATCTAGGAATTGGCTGAGAAGATATTGCCCCATTTTGGAATTAATTTTACATTTTCTCCCTCCCTCCCTCCCTCTCTTCCCTCTCTCCCTCCTTCCCTCCCTTTTCTTATGTTGGATAGAATTATAGGCATTATTATTCCACAGGAATTTATTTATCAAATGATATCCACTCCACTCCCCCACCCCGTAGAATACACAGTAAACTCCTTCTATTGTTATCTCCACAATTATCATCTGAGAGTGGTTTGGCTGGGAATGACTGACGGACATAAAATCACCCACTGGAATTCCATGAGGAGAAAAAAAAATCTATAATCTCCATCCATGCCCACAAAATTAGGCTCATGTCCCCATCTCTAACATAGCGAAAGCTGCAAATTAATCTAAACAGTTGGCCACCTGTGGGGGAAAAAATGTAAGAACAGAATAAATAATTGTTAATGATCTACCTAATTCTATTCTCCTTTTTCTTGTCATTGATATTCAATGGCAAAATATTACACAAAATATTACACAAAAGAGGAGTTAAGTAAAATTTGTTCTCTAATTTTCTCCTTCAATATAGAACCTCCATAATTTTTAACACACTGAGTTGGTGCACATGGATATTGTTTTCCATCCATTCACTACAGTAGTGGGTTCTAAAACCCTTTACTACCAATTCGTGTGCACGGGAGATGCTTTTCCGCATGCGCAGAAGCATCCTGGGCGGAGCGTCCTGGGTGGGTGGGCGGAGCATCCAGGGCGGGTGGGCGGAGCTTCCTGCTGCTGGCGCTACTGGTTCTTAGAACCGGGCCAAACTGGGAGCAACCCACCGTTGATTAACTACAACCACTGCATTGCAATATACAAAATGAGGCTCATGGCAAACTATGAGGCTCATAAGCCAACTATGGTGTATTCAACAAACCTCATTGACTAAGTGGTACAAACCATAGCTTGATATGTGCAATCAAAGTCACTAACCTATAGTAGACAGGAATATAAAGTTGTTTTATCACTGTAGATATAAAGGGAGATACTCATGCGTCATCTTAAAGTTAACTGGAAGTAAAAGCTAAAATAAATTAATTTCATTATTACAACTTTGGTGTACACTTTGGTTTTATTTCACTGATTAATTCTGGTACAGGTTCTAAATATTAACCCCAGATCACAATTTAAACACTAAAAAAATGTATCTCAGTCACCTCTCCTTTAAGTAAAACTAAGCCATTGAGATAAAAGTAGACTCTTTGCAACTGGCTATTGTGTCTCCCAAATATGCAGAAAACATGATAGCAATAACACTTAGACTTATACAGTATACAGCTTCACAGTGTTTTACAGCCACTCTCTAAGTGGTTTACAGAGTCAGCATTTTGCCCCCAACAATCCAGGTCCTCATTTTATTGACCTCAGAAGGATGGAAGGCTGAGTCAACCTTGAGCTGGTCAGGATCGAACTGCTGGCAGTGGGCAGAGTCAGACTGCAATACTGCATTCTAACCACTGTGCCACTATGGGGGGAGAAGGAGAGAGAGGGAGAGAGAGGGAGAGGGAGAGGGAGGGAGAGGGGGAGGGGGAGGGAGAGGGAGGGAGAGGGGGAGGGGGAGGGGGAGGGAGAGCGAGACCAAGAGAGAGAGAGAGGGAGGGAGGGAGGGAGGGAGGGAGGGAGGAGAGAGAGAGAGAGAGAGAGAGAGAGAGAGAGAGAGAGAGAGAGAGAGAGAGAGAGAGAGAGAGAGAGAGAGAGAGAGAACTTAGCCTTATATACCGTTCCATAGTCCTAATGCTGCAACGTTCCTTGGCTTACAGCCCTCTCTAAGTGGTTTAAGGAATCAGCATATTGCCCCCAACAATCTGGGTCCTCGTTTTACCCACCTCGGAAGGATGGAAGGCTGAGTCTAATCTTGAGCCTGGTGAGATTCGAACTGCCAAATTGCAGGCAGCCGGCAGTCAGCAGAAGTAGGCTGCAGTATTGCACTCTAACCACTGCGCCACCGAGGCTCATGATGCAATAAAACACTAACCAAACTGTCAGTTATTTTTCCAACAGTGGACAAATTGCTGGAGTGCTAATACAATTTAAGTACAATAACTAGATAAAAAAACTAGAATATGGTTGGTGACAGAGAATCAGAGGTAATAGAATCTAGTGTTCTACTTCTTAAATAGTAACATAATTCTGCTTCAGTCAATCCATTTATGGCAATTTACAAGAGGGCAAAGCAAATTCTTTTTATTGTTAATAATATTGTGCTTTTGTAGTGTTGGTTTTGAAGGTTAGCAGAATTTATCAGGTCAAAATTCAATTATACATTATTACATATTTTGTTTCTTTTCTTTTCTCCTTTTGTTCACAGTAGTAGATACTTAAAATTTCTTACAATGGGTACTAGTCTCCATTCCACATTAATTAGATTAGTACACGTGGGGGGTTTTTTTTTCCCTCTAAAAAAAATCTAAATACTTCAGGTTCTACTCTCTTACAAACTCAGATAATTTGCAGACAAAATGAACTTTTGTCATTGTAAAACTAAATTGAAAAAAAGCTTTATGAAATTATACGGATGGCTATTGTGACAGATGGGAAAGTTAATTTAGAGAAAAAAATGAATATATATATTTAATCATTTTACTTATTCTCTTTGTTGATGCAATAGAATGTGATAATTATTAGACACCTGTTAGGGTAATATCTACCAAGTGACAAAGAAAAAATGGCTTTTTGTTGAGGGTTTTTTTTTTTTGGCTAATCAATATGCATCCTGTAACTTTATATCACTTTTCTCATACTTCAGCATTTTTCCATCAATAGACAAGGTTTGCAATTCTGTCATTTGTCTGAAATGGTTTAGGGCAGTGATGGTGAACCTTTTAAGCACCGAGTGCCCAAACTGCACACGTGCGCATGCCCAAACTGAAAGGTGTGTGCGCGTGAACGTGCACATGCATGGACATGTATGTGTGCATGTGTGGACATGTGTGAACATGCACACACACAAACATGTGCACACACATGTGCACACATGCACAAATGTGGGCATGCTCGGATGTGCACACGCATGTACAGCAGAGATCCGAAGACCAGCGGCAGCGCAGCAAGAGGTGAGATATTTTTCTTTTGTGAGCTTCTGTTTCGTCGTTTGCAGGGAAACAGAAGCTCACGAAAGAAACGCTACGGAGATCTGACCTGGGGCGACAGTGTGCATGCCAGCAGAGAGGGCTCTGCGTGCCACCTGTGGCATGCATGCCATAGGTTCGCCATCACGGGTTTAGGGTCTCCTACTTGAGCAGGGGGTTGGACTAGAAGACCTCTGAGGTCCCTTCCATCTTATTGTCTTATCTCTCTATGAATCTGGACATGACCCTGTGCAACTTTATCGCATCTTTGTAAAGCTGTACAAATGTATATTGTATAATTTATCAAGGTTGCCAGGTTTGTCTTCCCACGGCTCCATAAAATGAAATTCATTAAGTATTCAAGATATAAAGCCATAACATAAACTAAACTAAACTATTTTCTAATGATTCTACCATCTGACCAGTATGGGAGGAGCCGAGGTGGCGCAGTGGTTAAAAGCAGCACTGCAACCTTCAGCTGATTGCTAGTTCAGCAGTTCAGCTGTTCAAATCTCACCAGGCTCCAGGTTGGCTCAGCCTTCCATCCTTCCGAGGTGGGTAAAATGAGGACCCAGATTGTTGGGGGCAATATGCTGAACTCTGTAAACCACTTAGAGAGGGCTGTAAAAGCACTATGAAGTGGTATATAAGTCTAAGTGCTATTGCTATTGCTATTGCTATTGCTATTAGATCTGGCCTGCGGGGCTGCCCTGGGAACAGCAAAGGACTGGCCCGCAATGCCTCTGCCAATGTAAACAGAGCTTGGGAGGGCTATGAGCGGCCTTCCCGAACTCTGTTTTCACTGGCAGAGGGTTGCAGCAGACCGTCACAGGTGAAAACAGAGCTCAGGAGCCCATTTTCTCTGGCAGAGTGGTCGGGCCACCACAGGCGCCCCCAGCATGAGTGATGTCGAGCAGGCCACGCCCACCCAAGTCCCCCAAGGTCAAACACAACCCTGATGTTGTGAATGAAGTTGAGTTTGACACCCCTGGACTGGAGGGTCTCAAAGCTGCTTTTTCAAAAGGTAACTATACTGCTTTTCTCTTGAGGAAGAAGAAGAAAACATTTTGCTTCTCATACAAGAAGCTTTATCAGTTGCCATCACTTGTAAAATTCCTTTACAGATTTGTTTTCCAATTTTTTTCATTGGAGAATTTCAGGGACTCTAAAATCTCCCTTCTTTCAGAGGGTACAAAGATATACTAGCTCATGTGGAATTTAATTAATTAATTTGGTTAATTTTTATTTATTTTTTATTTATTTATTACATTTGTTTGCCACCCATCTCATCACAAGGCAACTCTGGCCAGTTTACAACATTAACATTGTTAGTTTACATTTTATTAATTGCTGAACTTATACTAACGTTGAATCTCATTTTAAAAAAAAAAGTTTGAAGCAATGGAGTGGAAACCCTTGAGCACAAATAGATGTAACATTCAAATTTAAGCATAATTGTCTTGAATACATTATTTATTCACAGTCATACAGGGCACGTATCCTGCATATATTATATGGAAATAAGGTCATCTAGAAGAATAGAATAGAAAGCTTAATTTAAGAAATGGAACAAACAAATGTTTGTAAGACGTTGAAACTGATTTTGATTAACTGGAAAAGGCCAACGAAAACCATTACTTACGCTTAATTTGCTTAATTTACTAGGCAGACATAAATGCAACTCTAAAATAAAATATCACAAGATATAAGTAATTTGAAAGACAAAACAAATAATTTGAAACAATGTCGTTAAGCAATAAAACGATCATCAACAAGGACAGTTGAAATGAATGCACAAACCCATACAAAGATTTCAGGCATAAAATGAATTCATAACATACTTTTCCAAATATGCCCGATAATTTCCACATATTTTATTGTGCCTTGTGGAAGAATTACCAGTAAAGTAATTCAAGGGTTCATATTACCATTTTCTGATGATGATTCTCATTTCTCTTATAAAACTGTCTCTTGCTAAAGGACTGATGTTTGCCATAAAATGGACAAATTTGGATAGGAGCAAGAATTCCAGCCAGAAATAAAAGTCTCACGCAGTTTTGAGCTTATTAATATAATGAACTGACTTACAACACCCTTGTAAACCAACTTTCAGCCTGTAATAGAATACTGATATGGATAACGTGCAAAAACACACTGTTTATAGAATATGCATATATCACATATCAGTAGAAGCTGCCAATCACTTCAGGGCTGAAGAGATGCGCAAGTTCATTATCTTTGCCTTTAATAAAACTATTATGATCCCAAATGCCCTTACTGAGGAACAAGACTCATTTAGTTCAGAAAACTACAGGTAGTTCTTGACTTATGGCCACAATTGGGATCAGAAATTCCATTACTAAGCAAGTTGTGCCCAATTTTACACATACATACATATATACATACATACATACATACATACATACATACATACATACATACATACATACCTATCATCCATCCATCCATCCATCCATCCATCCATCCATCCATCCATCCATCCACCCATCTATCTATCTATCTACCCTGTTTCCCCCAAAATAAGACATCCCCTGATAATAAACCCATAAGACATGATAGGAGTGTTCCAATATTTGAGGGGCTGCCACAGAGAGGAGGGGGTCAAGCAATTTTCCAAAGCACCAGAAGGCCAGATTTATTTATTTATTTATTTATTTATTTATTTAGTTAGTTAGTTAGTTAGTTAGTTAGTTAGTTAGTTAGTTAGTTAGTTAGTTAGTTAGTTAGTTATTTATTTATTTATTTATTTATTTATTTATTTATTTAGGAATTCTTCTATGCTACCCTACTCCCTAAGGACTCAGGGCGGCGTACAGCATTTTAAAGAACACCAAACAATAAAATAAGATAAGGAATAATGGATGGAAACTGACCAATGAGAGATTCAACCAGGAAATAAGGAGAAATTTCCTGACAGTGAGAGCAATCAACCCATGGAACAGAAGTTGCCTTCAGAAGTTGTGGGAGCTTCATCACTGGAAGCTTTCAAGAAGAGACTGGACTGCCATCGGTCAGAAATTGTGTAGGGTCTCCTGCTTGGACCGGGGTTTGGACTAGATGCCCTACAAGGTCCCTTCAAACCTTGCTAAATTCCTGTTAAATGTTTATAAGTTGAGGAATACCATATAGGAGGTGCATTATATGAGAACAGAGGGCAAAAGATGAAATCAGCCCTTTGCTGTAGCAATAGAGACTCTGCCTTTTTTGTACATGCATTTTGGTTTTGCAGATTGTAAGATCAAGGAAGCAAGAACTACAGATTTTAGTCAAGAAATTTTAAGGCTAAACTTTCACAATAGCAATAGACTGAATACAGTAGGGGTGAAAGCTCATAGATTTCCACTGCTCTCCTCTCCTCTGCCTTCTGCGCATCCGCACGTCAGGCACTGGACCCAGCTGCTCCTCCTCTTCCTCATCAGCCACCTCCACACCTGGGGGCTGTTGACTCTCCATCTGAGGACTGAGGCCCAGGCTCCACCTCTGTCTTTCTCTCTGCCAGCTCCATTCCCTCTTCCCCCTCGGAGCTCTCAGGTTGCCTTGATGCTGATCCTGACTCCCACGCCTCCTCCTCCTCCTCTGATTCGGCTGCTGCCACAACAGCAGCCTCTCTGAAGCTTATACAAATCCATGTACTCATCAAACCAATTAGTCAGCTGACCCAGGACTGCTGTTGCTTCTGTTCATCATTGAACCATGTGATCAGGTGCTGAGCATTGCAGCACCCACCGTGCTGTCCCCATTTGCAACCTTCATCACTAACTTCCTACAAGGAAACAAGGACATTTCATGGTTGCAATCTCTTGCTGGCTTGCCCCAAAGTTAAGGGGCAAGCCAGCAAGAGATTGCAACCATGAAATGTCCTCGCATAATGACCCATGGTGATTTGCTTAATGACGGCAACCACTTGGGATTTCTGTTGCTAAATAGTGCAAATCATGTGATGTCACGCTTTAGAACTACCTCACTTAGCAATGGAATATCCAGTCCCAATTATCATCATTAAGTGAGGACTACCTCCAGTTTCTTTTGTGGGGGGGGGCTGGGAAATTCAGAGCAAAACAACAACAACAACATTGTGTGCACTGATAATTTATACTCTGAAGATCACACACACACACACACACACACACACACACACACACACACACACACACGCCAAAATGGTTGCATGTCCGTAAATTGGCTATCGTATTTTGCTACATGGCTAGACGTGTGATTCCCTTTAATTGAATGCCACTGTAAATGGCATCATATTTTCTAGGTCATGAAGATCAAATGAGCTGTGACAACAGTCTCCCAAAACTTAATAGAAAGTTCAATGAATACCTTCCAAGTTTTAAATGGTATCTCTGCTGTGAAACACTAGATATAAACACACATTATTATCAGACTCCTATACTCTCCCCACACTCACAAAATTCAACAGTAGAGATGTGGGTACTAACAGGAAGGCATGCCTTTTGCATCGCAAACAATTGCAATGTTTTTAGAGGAACATATCGTATATGATTCATTGACATAATCTACCCTTCAAGTCACTTAATACTCTGGAATATTTTAAAGAGCAATATTTAAACAAACCTGTCTCCCTATATATAACTGTGGTTGCATTAATCTGCAGATAGATAGTGCAATTAATCAAATTCCCGCCTATCCACTACAAAAAACTGCACTTCTGTATCAAGGACAATTGAATACAAGGTTGTTTTTTTGAAGTTTGTGTAGCAGAAAAAGCTAAACTGCAACTAAATTGAAACCAAAAGCTTGAGAAAAATACTTCTGACAGTGTTGATATCATATGTATTCATACCATATTCACATTATCACGTTTCTCTTCCCTCGACTATAAAATTATTCATTTTATAATGTCCCATTCTGAGTCAACTGTTTTTTAGGTAAAATTGGGGCCTCTAGACCTGGAAGGCTAAAATAAACTAAATGCCATTGAAAGTCTAAGGCTGAGCAATAAAATCCTAGGGTGTTTTTTTTTAGAAGAGACATTCTTTTATCCCACAACCTAGAACCGTGATGGTGAACCTATAGCATGCGTGCCCAAAGTGGCACGGGAAGACATGTTGCCTGCCTTGCCTGTTTGTCTTCCGGGTTTCTGGTGTGCATGTGTGCATGATGATCAGCTGTCCCTCACGCATGCGGCAGTGCTGAAAACCAGTGTGCACATGCATGCCGGCCAGCTGATTGTCAGGTGCGCATGCAGTCCAAAACCCGGAAGTTCAGCTCTTCCGGAGTGTGATCCCTTTGCGTGCGTGGCAGTGCCGATCCCTTCATGCACGTGGCAGTGCCGAAAACTGGCCTGTGCATGCACGCTGGCCAGCTGATTGTCGGGTGCTCATGAGTGCTAGAACCCAGAAGTTTGGCTTTTCCAAAGTGTGGCTCCGACGAGCGCGCATACACGTAACATTTCTGTGTGACTCAGTGCCAAAAAGGTTTACCATCACTGCCCTAGAATATTACGAGCCACGCTTGTGATTATGACCAAGCCACAGTCTCGTCACACAAATTTACAGTATAGATACTGTAGTCCTTGCTTAACAATGCTAATTGAGACTGGAATTTCCAGTTCTGGCAGTGTCTGATTACCATTGTTAAGTGAGATATCATGCGTCATTAAGCAAGGATCTCAGGGACTGCGACTTTCAATTTCCTGCTGGCTTCCCCATTGACTTTGCTTCTGGGAAGCTGGTATGGAAGGTCACAAATCACAATCAAGTGACCACAAATGTGGGCCGGTCTTAAGTATCACCTGTTTAGCATTGTGGTAAGTTTGGACTCACTCACTGGAGAAGAGCCAAATGCTGGGAACGATTGAGAGCAAAAGAAGAAGGGGATGGCAGAGAATGAGGTGGCTGGATGGAGTCACTGAAGCAGTTGGTGTGAGCTTAAATGGACTCCGGGGGATGGTAGAGGACAGGAAGGCCTGGAGGAACGTTGTCCATGGGGTTGCGATAGGTCGGACATGACTTCGCAACTAACAACAAGTTTGAACAGTTGCTGAATGAGTAGTTTTTAATCTGAACTGGACTACATGTATATCAATGTCAGGTGATGAGCTATGCAGCCAAGAGTAGTTACAATTACATCGCTGTGGTTTTGAAGCTCTTAGAAAGAAGCAGGAAAACTTGGGATATTTTCATTTATCCTCCCAATCTGTGGAAAAAGACTCTAAAGGGGAAAATGAATAAAAGGCTTCACTTCACAAGGATGGTTAAGAAAATGTTGGTCAAAGGACAATGCAATGGAATTCTCTAAATTTGGGAAATGTATATTTCCCAAAAATTTCAGAACAAGTAAACATCCCTTTTATAACAGATGATGTCCAGCCCTATAAAACAGGCAGACTTTGCAAGCAAGAACTATTTATTTATTTTATTTTTTATTTAGTGATATTTATATACCGCCTCACAGTGCAAGCACTCTCTAAGCAGTTTACACCAGTCAGCAATGTATATTTACATTGCCCCCAACAATCTGGGTCCTCATTTTACCTACCTCAGAAGGATGGAAGGCTGAGTCAACCTTGAGCCGGTGAGATTTGAACCGCTGACCTGCGGATCGCAGTCAGCTAAAGTGGCCTGCAGTACTGCCTCTAACCGCTGCGCCACCTCAGCTCAACTACTTGGATTTCTGGTGTTGTAAAAAATATATTTTGAAAATAATTCTCTATTCATATCTAATTTAATTAAAGCAGGCCTATTTAGCAGAGCTAAGTTTCCCCTCTTATGTTTCCCCTCTCTTCTGGACCTCAGGAACTTTTTTTGTAACAATTAGGGTTCCTCTGTCATGTTTTCAGAGTTAGATATTCCATCACAATTAAACAGGTAGCAACTTTTTTCTAAGTATAGACACAGGAAGATGATTAAAGACATCAAAGAAGCCCTTCATTAATGAATTCAATAATAAATGGGGTCTAAGGTACATATATTCAATTTTCAAGATTCTGTACCCTAACCTTTTTTCCTTGAAATAAACCTGATTAATGAGACTCTGTGTGAATCACTTCCCTTGATTTTGAGCTGCTGATGAATGTGACATTACCACAGAGATAATCTATTTTAAAGTAAATGGAAAAATGAACCCAAGCAAATATTTATCAAGAACAGCTCATGTCAGACTAATCTCGCCTCCTTTTTCATTGAGTACATTCCTTTATAGATTATGGGAATGCTGCAGACAGAGTATATCTTGATGTCAATAAAGCATTTAGCAAAATATTACGATGGCATTATCTTTAGCAAACTAATATTAGCAAATATAATGGGCAAGATACATGCAAATTAAATGGATAAACAGGCTCAAGAAAGTATATTGAAAAACTGTTTGTCATCAAACTGGAAGGATATATGAAATGGAATACCCTAAAATTCAGTGTTCTTGATTAAGAAAGCACAGGTGGTCCTCGCCTAATAACCAATTTTTTCAGCAACTGCTCAAACTTGCAACAAGTGATTAAATGATACTTTAGAATCTGGAGCGTCCTAAATCTGCCAATCATACTGGACAGGCAGAACCTATGGTACTTACTTGGAGGAAGTAGGCAAAAGGACATCGCATCAAAGGTCAGAAACTTTTCTCAAAAATTATAATGAAGCGCAGAACACGGAGTAAAGGATTTCAAGAAGGCCTATTAGGAAAAGTCTATGAACCAAAACACTGAAACCATTTGTAGAAATGTGACGGTATCCTGATCCTTGAATCAATCTAAGGGGGAAAAATGGTGAATCAACTCTTGTAACTGGTTTGATATAGATTCTTCAGTAAGTGAAGAGAAGTGAAAATAATGACTTTCCGATGCTATATTTCTAGGACAATGTACTGGTCAGTTGTCAGATGAAGGCATTTTCATAGAAAGAGCTAGTACTAAAGGACTATACAGTACATAAATCAGGTAAGAGAAATTCTAATGGCTTCCAGCTAATGGTTGAGGCAGGCCTGACACCCAGTTTCAAAAATATTTTATTTTCCCATCATCTTTCCAACTGTAACTTACTTGCCTGCTTGCTTTGTTTGATCTTATATGCTGACCCTTGGACTAGTTCACATGGTGAACTAGTTTCTCCCTTTCTTAGTATGCACACCCAATTTTCTTCAACTTAATTTTTAGCTTAATGTGTTTTCTGTTGTTAGTTGTGGTTCCTCCAGGCCTTCCTGTACTCTACCATCCCCTGGAGTCCATTTAAGCTCATGCCGACTGCTTCAGTGACTCCGTCCAGCCACCTCATTCTCTCTCGTCCTCTTCTTCTTTTGCCCTCAATCTTTCCCAGCATTAGGCTCTTCTCCAGTGAGTCTTTCCTTCTCATTAGGTGGCCAAAGCATTTGAGTTTCATCTTCAGGATCTGGCCTTCTAAAGAGCAGTCAGGTTCGATCTCTTCTAGGACTGACCGGTTTGATTGCCTCGCAATCCAAGGGACTCGCAGGAGTCTTCTCCAGCACCATAGTTCAAAGGCCTCAATTCTTTGGCGCTCAGCCTTCCTTATGATCCAATTTTCACAGCGATACATTGCAACTGGGGAAACCATCGCCTTGACTAAACACACTTTTGTTGGCAGGGTGTTGTCTCTGCTTTTTAGTATGCTGTCTAGATTTGCCATAGCTTTCCTCCCCAGGAGCAAACATCTTTTAATTTCTTAGCTGCAATCCCCATCTGTGGTGATCTTGGAGCCCAGGAAAATAAAATCTGTCACTATCTCCATTTCTTCCCCATCTATTTGCCAGGAATTGAGAGGGCCGGATGCCATGATCTTAGTTTTCTTAATGTTGAGTTTCAAGCCAACTTTTGCACTCTCCTTCTTCACCAGCATTAAGAGGCTCCTTAGTTCCTCTTCACTTCCTGCCATTAGAGTGGTATCATCTGCATATCTGGGGTTGTTGATATTTCTCCCGGCAATCTTAATTCCAACTTTTGATTCATCTAGCCACACCTTTAATGTGTTTATTTAATGCTTAATGTGTTTATTTGTTTTAAATAAACACATTAATTTGTTAATATACTATTAAGCTAACAGTTTCAGGAGCCTGGAGAGTTCTCAGAGGCATTGAATTAACTCTCAAGAATGTTGCTACCAATTCTTGTTTGCATCCCACTAGCAGGCTTGTCAAACTGGCAGCATGCAGGCTATGCCCATCCCGGCTCCACAAAGGCAAAAAAGTCACAATACATCACAATATGTCATGATACATCACGTGACGTATGTATTGACACCTGTGCACTAAAGCCTTAAGTGAGAGCTAGTTTGGTGTTTTATTTATTTTATTTATTCATTTATTAGTGACATTTATATACCGCCTCACAGTGCAAGCACTCTCTAAGCGGTTTACACCAGTAAGCAATGTATATTTACATTGCCCCCAACAATCTGGGTACTCATTTTACCTACCTCGGAATGATGGAAGGCTGAGTCAACCTTGAGCCGGTGAGATTTGAACCGCTGACCTGCGGATCACAGTCAGCTAAAGTGGCTTGCAGTACCCCACTCTAACCGCTGCTCCACCTCGGCTCTTAATTGTTGTTAAGTGTTGTGGTTAAGGCATCAGGCTAGGAACGGGGTGACTGAAGCCAGAAAGACGAACAAAGCCAGTTGGTTGATCTTTGGCCAAGCACTTTCTCTCAGCCCTAGGAAAGAGAAGAAGTGCCATCTGGGCATCCCTACATCACTGCCCACCTCACTGCATTCTGGACCAGTGGTAGCTTCCAAACTGTCCTCAAGGCCAGGCCCATGTACAGTACAATAGCTATTCTTCTACTGAAAAGTCTGCACTCGTGGCTGATTGTACCAGGCACATTTTAAATTACCATATTAAAAAGTATAAACTTTTAAAAGTATAAACTTTTAAAGCCATAAGCAATTAGAGACAGAAAATATATTAAAGGTGCCTCACATCCAACCTTTAAAATCTGCATAAATCCACTTCTGTTTATTCGTTGAAAGGATTCTCAATTTCAAGCATTGGTGTTAGCCTATGAACACACACACTAATTTGGGTCTGTCTATATGAGGCAGTGCTTCTTACAAATCCCTGCCTACAAATTAAAAAAAAATGTGGGAATGTGATATTTTTTCTTAAATGGGTCAGGTATAGGAATTAGCACTCAATTAAACAAAATAGTAGGAACTGAACTCTAGTTCCACTTAAGTTTTGAGGGTAAATTTCAATGATCAAAGGAAAGAAAGTCACAGTACTTCAAATAAGGCAGCACCATCAAAGACAAAATGAGTTTAGTCAAAGACAGGATATTGTAAACAAGTCTGAACAAGCAAGCAATAACACCACACTAAGTAAGTATCCATCTGGGTCAACATTACAAAGACACCAACTAACAAAGTAGTTAATCACCATTTGTGCGAAACAACACTAACTAGACCTTAATCTCAGTTGTACCATTATCAAGCTATTTTTAAATTCATCAGTGTGTCATGAATCTAGAAAGAGATTTCTTCTCTGTTGCCTGGGTAAAGAGATTATTAGAACAATTAATCACTAATATATTAATATATAATAGTCATAATACCCTCTCAAATGCTGGTAGCACAGATTTGTCCCAAAGCAACAGAAAGATACGAACTCTACCTGATTTGCTTCATTTGTGTTTCTTCAATCTTTTTTTTCCTTAAATGAACTACCTTTCTTTTATTTCACTGAAATTTCATTGGGAACTGTAAGCTAAACACAAGCATATTAAGTCCCACTTAATAGATTCAACTGGAGACAATTTAAAAGGATTTTTAGCTCTCGTGGGACTTGAAAGTGTTTAAATTTGGGAAAAAAATATCCTTCCTCAGGAGAATTGTTTTATATGTTAGTTAGAATATCTGGAAAGTAGCATATGTGCATGCATGTGCCTGTGTCTTAGAATAGCAAGAGAGCTGTTTGAATGTGTTTATTTTATTTATTTAAAATATTTATATAGCTACCCATTTTAAACCAAAGTCTGGGTGGCTAAAATGGTCTGTGAGAAAGACCTTGAGAGATGGGGCAACAAAGGTTGGCTAGACAATGGTCAGATAAAAGAAGGCATAGCCCTCAGCTACATAATGGGTGATGAAAGAGACTCAAAAGGGACCCTCCCAACTTTTTCAGACTGTAAGGGGAAGAATTGTACTTTCAGACTTGCAAGGTTCTATTAATGTAGCCTTACAATAAAATAGAATTAACGTAATACTTGTGTTTCCGCTCTGTTCTATCTGGGAAGGCTGATCCATGTAATTTTACTATACAACTCAATCATTTAATATAGAATAGAATAGAATAGAATAACAGAGTTGGAAGGGACTTTGGAGGTCTTCTAGTCCAACCCCCTGCTTAGGCAGGAAACAATACACCACTTCAGACAAATGGTTATCCAACATCTTCTTTAAAACTTCCAGCGTTGGAGCATTCACAACTTCTGGAGGCAAGTTGTTCCACGGATTAATTGTTCTAACTGTCAGGAAATTTCTCCTTAGTTCTAAGTTGCTTCTCTCCTTGATTAGTTTCCACCCATTGCTTCTTGTCCTGCCCTCAGGTGCTTTGGAGAATAGCTTGACTCCCTCTTCTTTGTGGCAACCCCTGAGATATGGGAACACTGCTATCATGTCACCCCTGATCCTTCTTTTCATTAAACTAGACATACCCAGTTCCCAGTTCTTCATATGTTTTAGCCTCCAGTCCCCTAATCATCTTGGTTGCTCTTCTCTGCACTCTTTCTAGAGTCTCAACATCCTATTTTGCATATAATATTTGACCATACAAAAACTCCATCATCTCATCTTTGAAATCCAGAGAGATTAAGAGCCATCAAAAACACATCCCCATAACACGCTCTTTTACACCTGGGAATTTTTTCCCCCACCTAGCTAGATCCTGTTGAGTTGGGTAACCATTTCTCTATCTCTTTAGAACAAAATTTCAACCAGGAGTTTTGCACACTTATGAGCATAGGTCAGTATTGCAAGAAGGAGCAACAGAGAGGAATCATATTTTTTTTCCAGTGTAAGAAAGTAACAATTGCAGCTTTCCATTTCAATCAAAGCATTGGTGAATCGGAATTCCAGAACCTGCTCTCTCCTTGAACATTATGTCCTAAATTATTTTACAATGAATATTCCGAAGGATATATGGAACAAGCTTTTGGAATTAACCCTACTTCACCCTTCCAATCTACAGAATGGCAAAAGGTACTTAGAATATAAAAAAGAAATGTATTTGCGGGACCGCTTATGATAGAAACGAGGTTTGGATGAAATACCATCTCATTTACAGAGCAGAGGGGCTAAAATGAGCCCTCAATTGGAGGGTTTTACACATTACTGCAATGTGGAGGAAAGAAAAAAAGAAAATCAATGTTTCCAATTTATAAAGAAAGCATGCATCAAGTATTATTACCATGATGTATAAGCACTGCATAAACCCATTTATACCACACACATTAGGGCGAAATTGACTGAGTAAATTCTATTATTCTGAGGAATGCTGCAAATTACATGCTGACATGTCAGAAAAGTGGAAATAATAGTGTTGACATTACTAGTATTATATGTTATTTCTACCTTTTTTCCAGACCACTTATTAGAACTAAGATGGGTCTGTTCCTTATTCCTCCTTTTCGCTTTCTGAAAATGTGCAGCTTGCTGGTTAAAACAAGCTTTTTACAGCATGCAGCTTGCAACAGTTGTGTTTTTGTGTAAATACTTTTCGTAAGGTCCTTAGCAAATCCCATTAGGAAAATGCAGTTTTTTCCTGCGATTCCTTTTAAATGTGTTTTTAAAACATATGCATTTTGTTTTTTGCTGATAGATATTTAGAATTATACTTTAAATTGATTACTTTAAATAGTTCAACATTCAAACTCATCATTGACTCAACTTCTTTACCAAATGCTAGTTGGGGAATTCTGGGAGTTGAGATCCACACGTCTTACAGTTGCTAAGGTTGAGAAAACCTGTTTTAAGATGTATTTCCCAAATTATTATAGGAACTCTTATCTATGCAGATCAACTATTACAAAATTTGGTGTCCATCTGTGTGTAAACAAGACAGAGCATGCATGGACTCAGGGATTTGATCCCAGGTTTATTTATTATTTATTTATTTATTTATTTTGGAATTCTTATATGCCGCCCAACTCCCTAAGGACTCAGGGCGGCGTACAACAGTGAGAAAATACAAGAATAACCAAAATCTAAAAAGTTAATTAAAAGCAAATATAAAAATTAAAACACACTATAAAAAGAATAATCACCAACCATTCAACATCATACATACTTGGGGGGTGGGCTCGAATGAATTAAGCTCTACCCCCCGCCTGCAGGAAAAGCCATGTCTTAACAGCTTTCCGGAAGGCCAGCAGAGTGGGGATAGTTCGGGTCTCTGGTGGAAGTTGGTTCCAGAGCACAGGGCCAGCCACAGAGAAGGCTCTCCCCCTTGGGCCCGCCAGCCGGCATTGTTTGGCCGACGGGACCTGGAGGAGGCCCACTCTGTGGGCCCTAACCGGTCGAAGGGAAGTATGAGGCAGAATGCGGTCCCGTAGATAACCTGGTCCCAAGCCATGAAGGGCTTTAAAGATGGTGATCAACACCTTGAATTGGACCCGGAGACCGATGGGCAACCAATGCAGCTGGCGGAGTATCGATGTCACGTGGGTGTACCTTGGCACACCCACCACAGCACGCGCAGCCGCATTTTGCACCAACTGAAGTCTCCGGATACTCTTCAAGGGTAGCCCCATGTAGAGCGCATTGCAGTAGTCCAAGCGAGAGGTGACAAGGGCATGAGTGACCGTGAGTAGAGCCTCCTTCTCCAAATATGGCCGCAACTGGTGCACCAGGCGAACCTGTGCAAAGGCCCCTCTAGCCACAGCTGAAAGATGATGGTCCAATTTTAGCTGTGGATCTAGAAGGACCCCCAAGTTGCGGACCTGGTCCGAGGGAGTCAGTTTTGCTCCCTCAAGGACCACGGAGGGACAGTTGTCGTAGTCCTTAGGAGGCAATATCCACAGCCACTCAGTCTTGTCGGGATTAAGTCTGAGTCTGTTCCTCCCCATCCAGATCCTGACGTCGTCCAGGCACCGGCACATTACATCAACTGCCTCACTGAAGTCAGACGGGGTGGTGATGTACAGCTGGGTGTCATCAGCGTACTGATGGAAACACACCCCATGTCTGCGAATGATCTCCCCCAGCGGTTTCATGTAGATGTTGAACAGGATGGGCGAGAGAACCGACCCCTGAGGCACCCCACATAATAGGGGCCTAGGGGACGATCTCTGCCCCCCTGCCAGCACCGACTGCATCCTATCAGCGAGATAAGAGGAGAACCACCGCAGAACGGTGCCTCCCACTCCCAACTCGCTGAGACGATGCAGAAGGATACCATGGTCGATGGTATCGAAAGCCGCTGAGAGGTCAAGTAGCACCAGGATGGAGGAATTTCCCCCATCCCGGGCCCGCCAGAGATCATCCATCAGAGCGACCAAGGCAGTTTCTGTACTGTAGGTTTCTTTACTCCATCATTTCAAAGCAACAGATTGATTGGTTGATTGATTGATTGATTGATTATAGCTTGGAAGCCACCTGCTCTGTGTTTAGGTAACACTCTGACTGGTCTGAGACTCTTTCATTTTCTCCTTTCTAGCTTCAGTCATCACTTTCTAGAAAAAAAAATGTAAGATTCGGTGTCTGTTGTGAACTTCCTTTCTTCCTCCCTCCCTTCTCCCTTATCACCTATCAATTTCCTTCCTTCCTTCCTTCCTTCCTTCCTTCCTTCCTTCCTTCCTTCCTTCCTTCCTTCCTTCCTTCCTTCCTTCCTTCCTTCCTTCTAATGTCCATCAGACTATAAATCCAAGAAAAGGGATTGCCTTATCAGGAAAATTGTTCTAAGTGTCTTCTTTAAGTTTTAGATTATTTCTTAAAATCAGAGAATAAACAGATGTATTATATGTGTTTGACCTTCAATGATGGCAGCTAAGGTTTAGCCGATATTCAAGAAAATCTCAGAAGATTTACATTAGCACTTATTCCCCACCTCCCCTGGAAGATGGAATAACCTAATTATTGCTGTTACAGTATTAAGCTACTTCCTCTTTTATTTTCTTGTATTCTCTGACTAAGAGAGATTTGGAAACCACAGTAATTAATTTGAAGAGAGAGTTAGCAAATATTTGGTCTTACCCAAGCAAAAATCTAGGTTATCCTTCCTCAACCTGGTTCTCTTTCAGCTCCTTCCAAGATTTACTGTGATGGCTACTGTGAAGTTTCCGAAAGACGCCCTAATTAATTCAGGAGCCATGAGCCAAAGCCCAAAAGAGATACAAAGATTTATTAGGAGCGGCATTCCAGCAATACTCCGATGCAGCCAGAACTGAGTTCACGCAGGCTGCACGCCCTCATGACCCTGTTTTCCCACATGTCCTTCTCATTGGACATGTCATAAATCACATTCTCCAATGAATCACGTTGGTGGGTTGTAAACCCCACACCCCTCCTTCTGACTCCGGTAGTTTAGGACATGATCAATAAAAGAAACATTTGTGGAATTTAGTTTCAGTTAGGGCAGTCAGCCACTCCTCCAGCTCTCCCCCCTCCATTTCATGGCAACTTGAAATCTTTGCAAGTTGACAGCTACACTGGCTTGTAAATTCTCAGATGAGTTTATATTCATGGAACTGGAAATAATCCAGATTGAGTTAGATTGATTCCATTGATACCTTTCTTCCAAGATCTTTTTAAAAATACACCAAAACTCATATGAGAAAGGCAAGCTCGGTCTTCATTGTTTTCTGGAATGATGATAGTTCAAGAATGAGGAAGAAAATAATCAATTCAATTGGAACTTTGACTTCTCCATATTGAAGGTGCCTCCATTTCAGAAAGAAAGTATAAATATAAGGACTTCCTTGGTAAAGCCTTACTGTAAAGCAATTAGTCCTGGATTCAGTACAGTTTTAAAATCTTAACTTGTATATTGTTTTAATGTTTTAAATATCTTAATTATTTTTCTGCTTCTTTTATAACTTGTAAGACACTCATAGCCACCTTTTAAGGGAGATGGGTGGAATAAAAACTTAATAAATAAATAAGTAAATGAGTAAGTCAGGAAGGAAAGAAAGGAAGGAAGGAAGGGGAAGGATGGAAGGAAGGGGGGAAGGAAGGAAGGAAGGAAGGAAGGAAGGAAGGAAGGAAGGAAGGAAGGAAGGAAGGAAGGAAGGAAGGAAGGAAATAAATTTCCAAATTGCATTTGAACTTTGCATAACCTTTTCATAGTTCAATTGTTTGACAAAGGGGATACTTTTTTAAGAAGACAAGAGAGTTGAGGGCTGATCTGTCATGTTGGAGAAACAAATATTTTGTGGGTTCCTTTTCTGTACTTTCTCACTCCAAGGGGTGCCAAATCCTAAGCTTTAGCACCCCATAATACTGTATGTTTCCTCATATTTTCCTCAACACTTGGATCATTTTGTGCCTGGCTTTTAGCATCTTAACCTAATTTAACGTACTGAGGGCAACAACTGTATTGAAAATACTGGAGGGAGGGGGAATAATCCTCCCCCACCCTCACACTCGCTATACTTTTTATCCCAAACTAATTGTCAGGCCGAAGCCATTTTAGTTGGGGTCTTTGGCCTGCCACACTTTATGCTATTTTAAAATGTATTCTTAGCTGTGGGAATTTGGGAGGGGTAATTGCATGAGGGATGTCTGCATGTAGCCATAACAAATTCCTTCTAGATTGTCAAGGTCATCCTTTGTCTTTGCACTTCTGCACCTGCACGGAGGGAGATGGGCATTGCTGCCAAGTTGGCAGATGAAGATTGATCAGCGTGATGGACTTGGGGGTGTGGGGAAAAGGGCTTGAACTTTCAACTGGGTGGAGAAACCCCTGGGACTTCAGATTCGGGTTTCATCCAGATGTGCCAACATGGCTCTGTTAATAAATTGGAACTTTGAGGAAGCAATTGCCTCGGACTTTGATTTCATTCTCGATGTTAATTGGAACCCTGACACTAATTCTGATGTCCCCAATTTCAATTATATAGATAAGAACACATTTAGTCAATTCAGAAACTCACTAAAATCAATGAGCAAGCAGAAGGTCGAGGTTGTAACAGTGAAGGATATTTACAACAGCCCTCTCCAATGGGTGAGGTGAGAGAGAGAGAGAGAGAGAGAGAGAGAGAGAGAGAGAGAGAGAGAGAGAGAGAGAGGCAACTATCTACACCACATAATCATTAGTCAGATATAAACAGGTATTTGACTTGACACAGTTATAAGCTGCATAATCACAGTCTGAGCTAGCTGTTTTTTAACATGTTTTATTGGAAGATAAATGATGGCCCAGCACCAATTCCATTTAATAAATTTAGACATATTTCCAACTAATATGGGCATGGCTTAAGGTGCTGAAAACACACACAGAACAATTCTCTATTCTCTTGACTTGCACGGGAGGAATCTAGCATTCGAAACAAAAAACAATGAAAATATTTCTAATAATAAAAGCAATTCCAACTTTTTTTTGGATCACTGTCTGCTTATATATCACATTTTAATCTTTATTTACTTCTGTCTATGAAGATTCTCAGTCATACTGGTCATAGTTGCCTGAGAGATGTTTCTTGAAAAGGTAACTGGACTGATTTTTTGAGGAAGAAGATGTTTGCTTCCCAAGAGCCGAGATGGCGCAGTGGTTAAATGCAGCACTGCAGGCTACTGCTAGTTCAGCAGTTCAGCTGTTCAAATCTCACCGGCTCAAGGTTGACTCAGCCTTCCATCCTTCTGAGGTCGGTAAAATGAGGACCCAGATTGTTGGGGGCAATATGCTGAACTCTGTAAACTGCTTAGAGAGGGCTGTAAAGCACTATGAAGTGGTATATAAGTCTAAGTGCTATTGCTATTGCTATTGCTATCCAGGATGCTTCATCAGTTTTACCACTAAAAGGAGGGGATGGAAGGACAGGTACTGACAGTTGAGACTAGATGAGGGTGGTTTATTTCCTTCTCTTTCTTCCCCCTTTCCTACTTTTTTTTTATCCAGTTGATAACCACAGCAAATCTTTGCTTCAGAACATCTTGAAATGTTAATTTGATATTTATCTGCATATTACTACACTATCTACCCTACCTTTTCATCACTGCAAACTCCTCCAAAGAAATGGCATCTTTGCCTCACTTATTTTGGGACAGAAGCAATTGCAGCCAATTCTGATTGACTCTTATTCCTCTTCTCAATCAACGGATGTTTTATTTGGTGGAAAAAAGAGACTTCTAGAAAATCTTATATTTAGCTTCCCAATAGTATATACCGTATTTTTCGGAGTATAAGATGCACCAGAGTATAAGACGCACCTTAGTTTTTGGGGAGGAAAATAGGGGAAAACAATCTGCCTACCAGGTATTCATCTGGCTAGTGTCCTTAGTCTGGTCAGCTTCAGCACATTATTTTATCCTCTGGTTAGGACTTTAAAAAACCTTCTTCTGAGAGAGTAACAATGAAAGAGCCTGCAAGCCAGTAAGAGCTGGGAGGATAGATAGCACCTGGTTAGGGCTAGAAAAAAACTTATTCGGAGCAAGTAGAGCAATGAAAAAAAATCTGCAAAGACTTAGGGCTGGAAAAACATTCTTTGGAGAGAGTAACAATGAAAAAGCCTGCAAGGTAAGAGCTGGGAAGATCTGTTAGCACCTAGTTAGGGCTGGGAAAAAAGCTACATTCGAAGTATAAGACGCACCCACATTTTCAGCCACTTTTAGGGAGGAAAAAGGTGCGTCTTATACTCCGAAAAATACGGTAGTTTTATTGCAAACATACAGAGTTATATAGGTGAGATGGGCAGTGTATGATAAATAAATAAATACTACATGATATCAGGAGGCTTTAACTGTCAAAAATACTTCTCAATTGCCATGTGACATGTGACCATGAGTTTTAAGTATGAAGATTGGTTGTAACCAATGTTCCCTGTAAAATTAGAAAATGGCACACGGCAGTTAAAAACTGCCGAGTGGCATTTTCTTTTCATGTGCGCGGCTGCGCAGGCGCGCTGCCTCTGCAATTAGAAAATGCCAGGCGGAAGTTAGAAACTTCTGTGTGGCGTTCTCTCATTAGGTGCGCGGCCGCGCGGCCGCACACCTTAGAGGGAACAGTGGTTGTAACTCACCTTTTCAGTGCTGTTGTAACTTTGAACGGTTACTAAGTCAAGGACTACTGTTTATTTCAAACACAGCACCTTCTGATAGCATTCGCAAGTGAGCAGAATTTACCAGCTGGAATGTTCAGGTGAACGAGCTGCTAGTAGAAATCGCATAGCCACCATTTCAAACCAATTATGCATTTAGTAATGTAGGATACCAACTTAAGAAAGTCCAGTTCCGGAACATGATAGAAGAGAGTTGACCTTGTTAAAAATTCAGATAGTTTATCTCAGGAGGCCCCCAACCCCCAGTCTCTGGATTGGCACCAGGGCATGGCATGCCAGCAATTGGGCCGTGCAAACAAGGTAGGCCCATCTGCAAGATGCAGGCAGAATGCCCCCTCCGGTCTGTGCAAAAAACTTTCTCCATGGTTGGGGGCCACTGGTTTATCTTTATAAGTTGACCATCATTTGAGCCACTGGTGGGCTTCATTCTGTATTATTTCATCTCATCAGAGATTCTTACTTTTTGCTTTAGATAAGCTTTATATATTGCTGTAATGAAAACCTTAGTAAGTTGCTGATTAAAAAATAAATCACCAAGTAAGAAAAACCCCCATCACTGTACAGAAAACTCAAATTATGATTGAATCCTCCCAGTCAATTTGATGACAACAAAATGATCAACAGTCTCAAAACGTTGATTTTTTTTATTAAACAAAAGTGTTGCTCTATATTGCGAGTTGTCACTGTGAATAGTTGAAGAGGGCCTTGCAATTGATATGATGAATTAAAGATATAAAGAAGTCATTAAAGAAATATAAAACACAAAAAATAGTAGAAAACTGCAGAAAATCAGAAAACAGGTAGAAGGAACAAGAATCCCAAAACACCAGTTAACAAAAAGCCAATAAAAATTATTTTCACTCACTGTCTTAAAAGGATTAACACAAGGAATGTAGCTTAAAAAAATAATTTGAATGTCACATTATAGAAAGCTATATTACTAAAATCTGTGAAAATGGAAAAGATTCTTCTAATAAACTCTCAACACCTGACTGGAGGAGAAAATAAAAGATAAAAAGCGAGACTCAAGCAATCAAATTTACAAACAATAATAGAGGGATTTTGCCAGCTTTATTTCAATCACAAATGCATTAACAGCTAAGAGATGTTTATTTCCGAATGGCACCTTTTGCATTTAAAAACGACAGAACAATTGTGACCTTCCGAAGGATCAGTGGCAGATAACATGGTTTAGAGCTCATCAGGCTTAATAACAAGGAAATATAGACTAAAGCAGGGCTCTCCAACCTTGGGAACTTTATGACATGTGGACTTCAACTCCCAGAATTCCTCAGCCAGACATGTCGTAAAGTTGCCAAGGTTGGAGAGCCCTGCAGTAGGGTAATAACTCTCTGATTATTCTTGCTAATGGGTTGTTTTAGAAATTCTCTGTGGAGTGGGCGGCATACAAATGCGACAAATAAATAAATAAATAAATAAATAAATAAATAAATAAATAAATAAATAAATAAATAAACAAATAAACAAATAAATAAATAAATAAATAAATAAATAAATAAATAAATAAATAAATAAATAAATAAATAAATAAATAAATAAATAAATAAACTCCATACTTGGGAGTGAGACTGAACATGATGAACCTGGACAGCATCACTTCTACAAACACACTTTTAAGTCTTGATTTTAGGATGCTGGCTGGGGAATTGATTTTAGGATGCTGGCTGGGGAATTCTGGAAGCTGAAATCCAAATGTCTTAAAGTTGCTTGTCAACCCTGAAGCGAACCTGGCTGGGGCCATCTTTGAAGCTTCAGGGCTGCCACTAGCTGGGAGGAGGGGGGAAATAGTTAGCTGGGGTGTTGTAGTCAAAACAAAAGGTTTTCCTGTGGGAACCAAGGTCATTCCAACAGGTGGCTGGGAGAGGAGGAGCGAAGTAGCCAAGCAACTGGCCAGCACCTCGATTGGACCATGTGACTGATGACTTGGGGAAAGGGGGAAAATTTTCTCTTTTAATTAGGTGAAAACCGTGGGAACGTTCAGAGTCAGTTTTCACTAGTTGTGCCAATATGATGTATCCAATAAATTGTTCTTTGAGGAATCTACCTGCCTCAGAGTTCTGCTTTCTATGGGTGCATTACTTGGATCACTGACATTGCCAACTTTGGAGACCCCTGATCTACATTACCTAGCCTGGCTTAAGAACATGTGAATTTATTGAAATCAATGCTCATTACTTTCCTTTGGTTCCAATCTTTCAATGGCTATTATTTAGGAAAGGGGAAAAAAACAACTGGTCAATAAGACCTGATTCAGCTTCTGGACTTTGCTGCATCTCACTTTTTCATGTTTTGGGCCCTCATGGCTTGATTCCCCTTTGCTTTCTGGACCTCCTCTGAATTTTGTTTGTCTGTTATCCTTCTCTTTAGGTTTCACCTTGACCCATAAATGTCACCCCTGCGTTTGATTGGCTTCTGAAACAAGGAAAGAAGTAGAAAGGCATTTCTCCCTCCCTCCCTTTGTTAAGCATCTTAGTGATGTTAAAATTAACTGCAATTTGGCTGCAACTTTTAAAACTGGGCCTCCTCAACCCATGAGCATTTAATTGTGCTGACAGGTGAATTTTGTAGCTTCCTTTCTGATTAAGCAGTGAACAGCCTTCACTTTGTTTTTCTAAACTTAAAAAAACGAAAAGAAAAAACAGAATGTGTCAGTTACTGTCAAAACCTATGATGCATTCCGAGGTGGAGGAAAGCAAAAGCAATGACCTAACGTAAACTTAAGAAAATAAGACAGTGACAACTTATTTACCAACACTGTAATGATGTTTCTGTTTTCAGCTGGCGCCTGAAAAATAAGACCTTTCTTATAACAGTAATGTTTCAAAATTGATTTGAAGGGGGATCATTTTGCTCCACACATTACACGTAAGAACATTTCTTGAAATATCAATTTCTCTTTTCTCTTCCTTTTATCAACAAAGTCTATTTATAAATCCATTTCCTGTTAAGTCAATAAAAAATTATTCTACCAAATTATGTCATTCAAAAGGGGCACGTAGGGCAGAAAATTCTCCAAAAAGGATGCTGGTGAATTTGTCAGTATGGTTTGGAGGGGGGCTTCTGAGATGCTGCATAGGAATAGAATACAGAAGACCCTATAGTACCGTTTCATACCAATGTCTATCCAATCTCTTCTTAAAAACCTCCAATGATGGAGCACCTTCTTGATGGATAACTTCTCAAGGCAAGCCATTGAGAAATTTCTCCTTAATTCTAGATTGGATCTCTCCTTCACTCATTTCCCTCCATTATTTCTTGTTCTGACTTCAAGCGCTCTGGACAATAAGTTGACCCCTTTCTTCTCTGTGACAGCCCCTCAAATATTGGAAGATTGCTATCATGTCCTCCCTAGTCCTTCTCTTCATATTGATTTGCTAGAAAGCACCTCAGGACCCCAACTCTCATAAAAGTTGCAGAATGACAGAATAACGGAGTTGGAAGGGACCTTGGAGGTCTTCTAGTCCAACCCCTGTCAGAACCTGAGGGTGGAGTTAAAAGAGGCATCGGCCTTGAATCTCTACGTAGTGAGCTTGAAAGGATGGAAGGCTGAGTTAACCTTGAGCTGGTCAGGACCTAACTCCAGGCTGTGGGTAGAATTAGGCAGCAATGCTACATTCTAACTGAGCCACGGTGGCGCAGTGGTTAGAATGCGGTACTGCAGGCTACTTCTGCTGACTGCCGGCTGACTGCAATTTGGCAGATAGAATCTGACTCAGCCTTCCATCCTTCCGAGGTGGGTAAAATGAGGACCCAGATTGTTGGGGGACAATAGGCTGACTCTGTAAACCGCTTAGAGAGGGCTGTAAAGCACTATGAAGCGGTATATAAGTCTAATGCTATTGCTAACCAAGGTTCCACCAAGGCTCCTGGCCATGATGTTACCCTTGGCTAGGAAAGTTTTTGCACAGATCCTTCTTGTCTGGTGATTACATTATTTCCTAGATCAGGAGGCCCTTCTCATGATTTAGGGCCTCTCATTGGACTTTTGTTAAGATAGGGGTTACTTGGGGCTACTCTTGGGGACTATTCAAAAGCCACAGTTGGTCCAAAAGGCAGCTACACAAGTAGTTATGGGTACTTCTTGCTCCGCCCACATAATGGCACCATTCTATGCACCTTACTGGTTACTGGGCTTCTGGCTGCAATTCAGGTGTTGGTTATTTACTATAAAGTCCTTCATGGATGAGGCTTTCATTACCTGTAAGATCTACTTTCTTCTGTTATTTCTGTCTGATTGATAAGATCTGGAAGGATTTGGGTCCCAACTGTAGAGCCGAGGTGGCACAGTGGTTAGAGTGCAGCACTGCAGTCTACTTCAGCTGACTGCTAGCTGCAGTTCAGCTGATCAAATCTCACCAGGCTCAAGGTTGACTCAGCCTTCCATCCTTCTGAGGTCGGTAAAATGAGGACCCAGATTGTTGGGGGCAATATGCTGACTCTGTAAACCACTTAGAGAGGGCTGTAAAACACTGTAAAGCGGTATATAAGTCTAAGTGCTATAGCTATTGTTACCTTGTGAGAACTAAGCAATGGGCCAGCTTGGTACAGGTGTCCTCTCCTTACAACACTTCATTTAGTGGCCGTTCAAAGTTACAACGGCACTGAAAAAAATGACTTACGACCATTGTTCACCCTTATGACCATTGCAGCATCCCCATGGTCATGTGATTTACATTCAAATGCTTGACAAGTGGTTCACATTTATGACGGTTGCAGTGTCCTGGAGTCATGTGATCCCCTTTTGCGACTTTCCAACAAGCAAAGTCAATGAATGGGAAAACTAGATTCACTTAACAACTGTGTTACTAATTTAAGAACTGCAGTGATTCACTTGAAAAACGTGGTGAGAAAAGTCACAACATGGGACAAAACTCACTTAATGATTTTCTCACTTAACAACACACATTTTGGGCTCAATTATGGTTGTAAGGTGCAGCTGCACCTTTCCTGTGGAACATTATGTACCCTGAGATAGTGTCAACCCGTTTGAGTTCCATAAATCCTAAGCAATGATAGAGGAAGTGTGGCCCACTGGTCATTTTTGCTGGGGAATATTTTTAAGTTGCTTCTTTCTGATGTGTTTGTGGACAGTTTTGATTTTGTCCATTTGCTTTTGGCTGTTTCTCTTATCTGATATTTTTCAACTTTATGTTGTAAGCTGCCTAGAGTTGCCCCTTTGCAAATAAATATTTTATAATAATTCAGTTGCTTCCTTGCTACTAATTTCATGCATTATCTTTCTGTAAATATATCTAAAAGAACCACAATTCCAATCATTGTAAAAAAACTAATAATAATATGAACAATTGTGGATGGATACAATTGATTGGATTTTTAAAGAAAGGCTTATGAGTCAAGGTTGACTCATAAGGTTGACTCAGCCTTCCATCCTTCCGAGGTAGGTAAAATGAGGACCCAGATTGTTGGGGGCAATATAAATATACATTGCTTACTGGTGTAAACCGCTTAGAGAGTGCTTGCACTGTGAGGTGGTATATAAATCTCACAAAATAAATAAATAAATAAATCTATATATCTATATATCTATATATCTATATATCTATATATCTATATCTATATCTATATCTATATCTATATCTATATCTATATCTATATCTATGTCTGTCTGTCTGTCTGTCTGTCTATCTATCTATCTATCTAGAGAGAGGGGGGGTAGAGAGAGAGAGAGAAATGGAAATTTCTTTTGTTGAGTTCTTCTCTTTATATAGAACTGCCTAATAACATCTTCACTTTGAAGTTATTTTTATCCTACCTTTCATTTCCATATTTAATTTATAATTTCTAGGAAAATGGCTTAATTATTATGTTGTAAGCTCTGTTTCTTTGTCAATCATAGAAATAAAAGTTTATATGATGTTAAGATAAAACTACTATCTATTAAGCCACTGCCCTCAAGTTGAGAGTGTTCACGTCATGAATCTAAGACAACAGCGTCTATAATTTAGCGAATGCCTATTAGTAACAATTTAAACATAGAAGCACCAAATAAATACAGTATTATTCTTCCCTGAATGTATTCTGAGTTTATGCTTCATGCCAAACTATGATTTGCTTAACCATGGTTAAGCAAATCACTACTCACTAGGTTCACCTAATGCCACAGCTCATAAATATTTACAAGCTTCAATGGCTCAGTTCCTATAACACATTAGTCCAAAAATAGATAACATTATCCTTATGATATAATTTATGAATCAAGATACAGTCCTGCTCTCTGCCCCACTAACATCCAAACAATCTATTGCAGTTACATAATTTGTCTTTCCTGAACGGTAAGTTAACTGTAACAGAGGGATATTTATCAGGAAGGAAGGCATTGCTAAATATATGGATTCCCACCCTTAAAACTTTCAAATTCACACTTTCTAAATTATGTGGAACAGAACTGCAAAGGCATAGACTGGTGAAAAAATATTCAGAAAACTACACTAGATTAATATATACCCGCAAATGTGTACAATATGCTAGGAAATATGCATTCCAAAACCCTTATCTATATAGACCTGTGATTCAAAAATTATGCACAATGATGCAGAAGTTGTTATGTCTGGAGATTTATTTATTTATTTATTAGTGACATTTATATACCGCCCCACAGTGCAAGCACTCTCTAAGCGGTTTACACCAGTAAGCAATGTATATTTATATTGCCCCCAACAATCTGGGTCCTCATTTTACCTACCTCGGAAGGATGGAAAGCTGAGTCAACCTTGAGCCGGTGAGATTTGAACCGCTGACCTGCGGATCACAGTCAGCTAAAGTGGCCTGCAGTACCCTGCTCTAACCGCTGTGCCACCTCGGCTCTTAAAGATAACATTATACTACTGTTTATTCAGCTTACTCCACACCATTTGTCTTGATCTGATACCACACCAATGCAGGTGTTGTTGTTTTTTTAAATGCCATCTTCAGGGTATTATATTTGGTATTAAAAAAATAGAAACTAACAAGAAACAGATTTGAGTCAAATTGAATTGGACTAATTCCATCTAATTTTGCACAGCTCTACTGTGCCAAAATTACAAATAAATCAATATTCTTCAGACAGCATCCAAAGACAATGGACAATATTCCATTATAAATGTTCATTAAAGGTTGAAGGGGACACTTGTTGGTTGACCCTCAGGTAAACAAATCTTGAACTAAAAAATGATGCTAGGAACTACTGTCAGGGCTCCGTCGGATGCCCTAATTAAATCATGAGCCTCGAGCCAAGTTTCAGAAGAAATCCAGTTATTCCCAAGTGAAGCCAGCTCTGACCCTACGTAATTTACGCCCCAATTATGACCCTGTGTCAGGCCGAAGACATTTTAATTGGGATCTTTGGCCTGTCACACTTTATACTATTCTACTATACATTTTCTACTGTGGGAAAATGGGAGGGGGGATTGTATGAGGTTGTTAGTATGTAGCCATAACAAATTCTTTCTAGAAAGCCAAGGTCATCCTTTGTCTCTGCACCTCTGCACCTGCACGGAAGGAGATGGGTGGACTCTGCCAGCATGGCAAATGAAGATTGGACAGTGTGATGGATTTGTAGGTGGGGGGGCAAGGGCTTGAACTTTTAACTGGGTGGTGAACCCCAGAGGACTTCAGATTCGGGTTTCACTCAGATGTACCAACATGGCTCTGTTAATAAATTGGAACTTTGAGGAATACTTTTCCTCGGATTCTGATTTAGTTTTGGATGCTGTTTGGAACCCTGACATCCTGTTTCCCACCTCCCCCCATGGTGTGTCATCAATCACATTCGCCAATGGAGCAACTTTGGGGATTGTAGGGGTCACTCCCCTTCGGCTGCTGTGGGTCACCCTTGGATACAGCCTTGAGAGAGATAAGCATGGAATTTGCCTCTGTCTTTGGCTGCTGTGCCGTTTCGCCGGTCTCCCATCCCCTCTGGCCTATGGCAACTTTAGAGCAGGCCAGGGATGCTTTGCGAGTTGACAACTACATAATTACTAAGGAGAGTCAGTCTGTTGTAATAGTTAAAGTGTCAAGTGGGGATCAAATAGATCAAAGTTCAAACCCCTGCTCAATCATGAATTTATTAAGTAACTGTGGGCCAGTCAGGTTATAATTCAGTCTAATCTCTTACACAATTGTTGAGGTAAGAGCAAAAGAAGGCCTCAGTTGCATGAACATTGCCTTCAATTGCTACAGAACACCTGAGGGCAGGACAAGAAGTAACAGGTGGAAGATAATTAAAGAGAGAACTCACCTGGAGGAATTTCCTGACAGTGAGAACAATTACTCAGTGGAACGGCTTCCCTTTGGAAGTTGTGGGTGCTCTTCAAGAAAAGATTGAACCACCATTTGTCTAGAATGGTATAAAGTCTCTTGCTTGGGCAGAGGGTTGGACTATAAGACCTCCAAGATCCCTTCCGACACTGTTATGCTGTATTCTGTATATATATATATATATATATATATATCTCAAGATACCTGTACATATTTAAGTAGGATGTGCACCATAATGTAATCTTGGTCTTATCTGGCTTATTCTGGCTTATTCTCAAAAGAAGTGAGCTGGCAGTCTACTAGGTAGGAGAAGAGACAGAAGCAGATGTAAGCATTTGACAGGGAAAACATTTGTGCCCTACCACAAATCTTTATCCCTAAAGATTTTAAGTCAGGTCCTCCATTTTTCGGCATTTTTCAGCATTTATATAATTGATACACACACACAAGACACACACACACTGCCAAGTGCTACGTGGGGGAGCATCCCATTCTGGATAGTAGATTAGGAGAAGATCCCACCTCTATCCTGTTTACCCATTGGCTCTTTTCATCCATTGTTTTAATTTTTATATTTTGACTTTTAACTTTCAAATGTTTTAATGTTTTCAACTTTCCGACTGTTTTGTATTGTAACTTATGGCATTGCAAACCACCCAGAGTCGCTTGATAGTTGAAATGGGAAGCATAGACATTTAATAAATAAATAAATTATAAATGTACATGATGAACAACTTTCTTAAAGACATGCATTGGGTCAGATCATTTTCTTCCAAAGTATGAAATAGACCTTATCCTATTACTGTATGCATTTTCAATTCATTTTGCACCTTTTTGGAATGAAAAGCACTACTGTGAATTTCCCAAAAACTTCAATATAATACCCTGTTTTCCCCAAAATAAGACATCCCCTGATAATAAGCCCAATCAGGCTTTTGAGTGCATGGCAATAAGACCAAGCGCTTATTTCAGGGTTAAAAAAAAATAGGCAGGGTCTTATTTTTGGGGAAACATGTTAATAATTTTAAAAAATCATAATTGTGTTCTGTATTCTGGCAATATATGTATCAGCTCAGTTTGTATCAAAGAAAGAGAATTTTTTCAAGCTTTCCTAATCTCAGAATATTTTAAAGGCATCTTAATTTAATGAGATAAAGCCACACCAAAGTTAGCAGGAGCGAACAAATCATATGGAATATGTGCATCTTTAATCACTTAACAGTATATTTTTAATCATTACTATATTCATTATTCAGAATAAATACCTGATACGGTGATGCTGTCCAACTTTATCATCATTATTTTAAAATGATAATAAAATTTTAAAAAAGTCTTCAAGAACACATATTTATAAAATCAATGTCCAAATCCAGCAGAGGGCAGGATTGTAGCTTTCCTTTGCTTCAAACAAATAATTGGAATTATATTAAATTTAGGTGTTTTTATGCTTTCAGAAGACAGTAGTATAAATGCAAAATAATGCAAAATAACAACAATGAAGTGCTTTCTGAAAAAAATGAGTGAATTGGGGGACGGGTTCATTAAAATAATATAAACATAGTCAAGGATTTTTTTTTCATTGTATGCAATCAAATATTGTTTTGGTTGTTCTTTCTCTTGTTTTTATAAAAAATGACCTACCCCTCCTTCACAAGCATCCTCTGAATGTCTGCCTGTCTAGAAAAAATAAATTAAATTAATCCATCCATGTCTTTATATTGAGCAAAATGCAGAAGGGAAGAATCTAATTTTGTAATGAACAATGAAATACATCAAAATATTGTCAAGGAATCATTCTTATATGCTCAAAACATCAGAAAGCAGAAGTTTAAAAATATCAAATGAGACAACCTGTCCTATTCGAGTTATTTTTATTACAGTTTATTGTCAAAATTCTAAATGACAGTGAATATCTTTGCAGACGCACAGTTACTAAATGTGTTAAATAAATCCATAAGCGACCACAATGTAATTTCTTGAAATTGTTGGTTCCTTAACCTACCTGACAAAATGGTGAATGGTCATGGATATTGTAGATATATGTATACTCATTTGTTTCAGTATATATTTATTAGAAATCTGGCCCTGGTTATCTTGCAAATAAAATTTAATTGTTTGCATTCTCCTCAGTGTAACATAATTGATGACCATTTCATCAGAGTGTAATAAAGTGTACGATAAAGAATTAGTTTCTCTAAAGTGCTATTAAAATATAGTAGTAACTTGGAGACGTCGAAGCTTCTCTTTTGAAAAGCTACACAAATAGCTTTATTTTCCATGCAAATTAATACTTTAATGACATTATTCAGCAAAGCATACACACACACACACACACACACACACACACACACATATGTATGTATGTATGTATGTATGTATGTATGTATGTATGTATGTATGTATGTATGTATGTATGTAAGGCACATTCCAACATAAGGATCTTTTTTATGTAACGAAAGTGTTTTGTTGGTGGGTGGAAAACTCTCCCACTGATAAAGTCTGTATTTAGGAATCTAAGTCATCTAAGTTTGTTGCTAGGGAAACAGGGAACAAGTGAGGAATTTCATCCTGTAAATATTATTAATAATTTCTTTTATAATTATTATTACAGGTAGTCCTCAACTTACAACCACAACTGAGCCCAAATTTGTTGCTGCTGAGTGACAGATTTCTCAAGTGAGTTCTGCCCCATTTTACGACCTTTCTTGCCACAGTTATTAAGTGAATAACTGCAGTACTTAAGTTAGCAACACAATTGTTAAGTGAATCCAGCTTCCTCATTGATTTTAGCTTGTCGGAAGGTGATCACATGACCCCGGGACATTGCAACTGTCATAAATGTAAGACAGTTGTCAATCATCTGACTTTTGATCACGTGACCATGGGGATGCTGTGATGGTTGTGTGAAGAAAAAAACCGTCACAAGTCACGAGACCGTTGTAACTTTGAATGATCACTAAATGAATTGTTGTAAATCGAAGACTACCTGTATTTATATTGGCTGATTGCAGTCAGCCAAATGTTTAGAATGGATTTGGCATTTTATCCATCTATTGAATCCTTCCCAAGGAAATGAGATGTTGTTAGATGGCATCAAAGATATTGCAGGATGTAAGCCAGGGGTCCCCAACTGCTCCGGAGCCCTCTCTGCCGGTCCACCCGGCGCGTCGCCATTTTTTTCGGTGATTTTCAGTGATTTCCAGGCGATTTTGCTTCTGCGCATGCGCGGAAGCAAAATCGCTCCAAAATCTCGTGAGGGGATGCGCACGCGAGAGAGATTTCAGCGTGATTTTGCTTCCATGCATGCGCAGAGGCAAAATCTCGCCAAAATCCCTCTCTCTCACGCGTCCCCTTGTGAGATTTCGGCACGATTTTGCTTCCGTGCATGTGCAGAAGCAAAATCACCCAAAAATCACCGAAAAAAATGGCGACCTTGCCGGGTGGACCGGCAGAGAGGGCTCCGGAGCAGTTGCAAAATCTGCTCCTCCCTACCGGAGTTGTGTACTGGGCAGCTCCGGCAGGAACCCACCTCTGGAAAGCTCCATCGAAGAGGGGAGGGGTGTTATGTATTGAGAGTTAACATGGTTTCACCCAGGTCCAGCATTTGAGCGGGAAGAATGCTCAAACGCTTTTGCTTAAAGCATCTGACAGCTGCCTATAAAAGAGCCGGCTGTCAGACTGCAAGTTGATGGTTGTACAGAGAGTTGCCTAATAAACAGAGTTCAGAGAGTCGGTCTCCAGAGTCGTTATTCCCACAACTCAACATATATATGGTGGGTTGCTCCCGGTTTGGACTGGTTCTGTGAACCGGTAGCGGCAGCGGTGGGAGGCTCTGCCCAGCCACCCAGGACGCTTCTGCGCATGCGCAAAAGCTTCTTGTATGCGAAGAAGCATCGCATGCGCGCAGAAGCGTCACACGCAAACCGGTGGCAACGGGTTTTAGAACCCACTACTGATACACACACACACACACACACACACACACACACACAAGTAAACATGTATTCTAAAGTAATAAAACACAACAAAATGGAAGCTAGTTTTGAAGGAATTTCTATATTATTTTACAGAAGGACTGATTAGTTCACAGGTTTGGAAGACACAATCATGCACACCTATTTCATTCCTAATACAACCAAGGCCTGATTTAATGATTTTAAAAAATAGTCCTCATCAAGTTTAATATTTTATTTTTGCCCTTAGAAAAAGAGATACAATCCTTGCAAATTTATATCAAAAGAAAACACTGAAATTTATTTAGCTCTAAGAGGAGGCTTGCAAACTGAAGAGGGTTTAAGAAAGGCGCCATATGGATAGAGCAAGTTAGAGCCCCATATTTTGAGCGGAATATTTCCTTAGAGGCAACAGAAAGGAATTTTTTGACACAGCCATACTTTAGACATCCTACAATGGTACACAAGACAACAATACAAAATTCATGTCACACCACCAGGCACAAATGTTCAATGTCCTTTTCACCTGTAATTATAGGCTGCCTGGAGCTCGGGGAGTAATGAAACAGATGTTGCGACTTCAACCTCCTGACTTACAGATGTCCAAGCCTTGCATCATTACATCATTATGCATGTTTTGTCATTTTCACACCATCATAGTTACCTCCATATGTCCCTGTCCACAATCATCATTTTTCAGCATTTCATTCCCAAACTATAAATCAGAAATTTCATTCATTCAATCAAATCAATTAATAAAATCAATCAAAAAGAAATTTCCTGAGTTATGATAGCTCTCGAATTACAACCACAATTTTCATCGCTAAGCAAGTCAGTTGTTAAATGACTCATGACCCATTTTATAATCTTTTTGCTATGGTTTTTTAAGTGAATCGGGACAGTTGTTAAGTGAATCTTGCAGTCATTAAGCAAATCCGGCTTCCCATATAGACTTTGCTTGGCACGTGCTCCCTAGGTAGGTTGCAAATGACAATCTCCAAACCCCTGGGATGCTGTAACCAACATAAATAGAATAGAACAGAATTTTTTATTGGCCAAGTGTGATTGGACACACAAGGAATTTGTCTTTGGTGCATATGTTCTCAGTGCACATAAAAGAAAAGATATGTTCCTCAAGAATCATAAGGTACAACAATGATTGTCATAGGGTACAAATAAGCAATCATGCACACTATTTCATTCCTAATACAACCAAGGCCTGATTTAATGATTTTATTGGCCAAGTCTGATTGGACACACAAGGAATTTGTCTTGGTGCATATGCTCTCAGTGTACATAAAAGAAAAGATACGTTTGACAAGAATCATAAGGTACAACACTTAATGATTGTCATAGGGTACAAATAAGCAATCAGGAAACAATATTAATATAAATCGTAGGGATACATGCAAAAAAGTTACAGTCATACAGTCATTAGTGGGAGGAGATGGGTGATGGGAACGATGAGAAGATTAATAGTAGTGCAGACTTAGTAAATAGTTTGACAGTGTTGAGGGAATTGTTTAGCAGAGTGATGGCGTTAGGGGAAAAATGTTCTTGTGTCTAGTTGTCTTGGTGTGCAGTGCTCTATAGCGTTGTTTTGAGGGTAGGAGTTGAAACAGTTTATGTCCAGGATGTGAGGGGTCTGTAAATATGTCGGTGCTCTGCGCGCGCATCTCCATGTTTTGGGCGCATGCATGCTTGCTATATGCACGCGCCCCCTCGCGCGATTCTGCTTCTGCGCATGCGCGGAAGCAAAATCTCGCCAAAATCTCACAAGTGGTGGACACGCGCGCAAGATTTCAGTGCAATTTTGCTTCTGTGCATGCGCGGAAGCAAAATCTCACTGAAATCTCACACGCATGCGTGTCCCCTCATGAGATTTTGGTGCGATTTTGCTTCCGCGCATGCGCAGAAGCAAAATCACCCAAAAATTCTCAGGAAAATATGGCGACGCATGCGACGGACCGGTGGAGAAGGCTCCTGTGCGGTCGTGTGCAAATTGCGCAATCGGCCACTCCCTACCGGAGCTACACACCGGACAGCTCCGGCAGGAACCCACCTCTGGTGCCTATAGGGATCCCACCCTGTTCACAACTATTCTGCACAAATGCAAGAGGGCTTCAATAAACCAGCTAAAGATAAAAGACAAAACAGATAAAAGAACAGTAAATGAAAATTTCAGCCCTGGGGGAAAAAAGTACAAACAAGAAGCAGACTCCAAATAATGCCTCTAAAGACAAGGAAAACTTTTAACAGGTTTTCAAGATTCTGTTACTACACCCTACAGCAATAATGTCTGATTCCTGAACTGACCCATTTCAAAAGGCTAACAATTTAAAGACTTCTCTCTTACTTCTTTATTTTTTCTTTTCCCTGTAGAGTTGGTAAATCCATTCCTTTTTTGAAAAAAATTGCAACATGTATGGATATTACTTATATTCTCTTAAATTAGCATTGTTCCCATGTTTATTTCTAACTTTATGATATTCCAAAGTGGCAATTTAGACAAGTGCATGGTATTGCAGAAATTCAGTTTTTTCTTAAGAGTTTGGGAAACAATTGTTTGGGGAAATGATTTTCTGTTCCAATATCACATAATGTTGAGACCCCTTCTTCAGATTAATGAAAATGCTTGGTAAATATCTTCCAAAATGTTCTTCCAACACTGTGCCAACATAAAAACTAACATGTTTAGCTTTTTTAAAAAATACATTCAGCATTTTGTACCCCAAATGAACTCAAGTTTATGCAAGAAAGAAAGAAAATAACTAAAAGAGAAAAATCAAAATTATTAATTCAATTGAGCTTACCGTATTTTTCGGAGTATAAGATGCACCTTTTTCCTCCCTAAAAGTGGCTGAAAATTCAGGTGCGTCTTATACTTCGAATGTAGCTTTTTTTTTCCAGCCCTAACTAGGTGCTAACAGATCTTCCCAGCTCTTACCTTGCAGGCTTTTTCATTGTTACTCTCTCCGAAGAATGTTTTTCCAGCCCTAAGTCTTTGCAGGGGTTTTTTTCATTGCTCTACTTGCTCCAAAGAAGTTGTTTTCTAGCCCTAACCAGGTGCTAACGATCTTCCCAGCTCTTACTGGCTTGCATGCTCTTTCATTGTTATTCTCTCAGAAGGTTTTTTTAAGTCCTAACCAGGAGATAAAATAATGTGCTGCAGCTGCTCCGAATAAGTTTTTTTTTTAGCCCTAACCAGGTGCTAACGATCTTCCCAGCTCTTACTGGCTTGCATGCTCTTTCATTGTTACTCTCTCAGAAGAAGGTTTTTTTAAGTCCTAACCAGGGGATAAAATAATGTGCTGAAGCTGACCAGACTAAGGACGCTAGCCAGATGAATACCTGGTAGGCAGATTGTTTTCCCCTATTTTCCTCCCCAAAAACTAAGGTGCGTCTTATACTCCGGTGCATCTTATACTCCGAAAAATACGGTACTTTAAAATAAATATACCTAGGGCTGGTCAGCAGACATCTGTTAAAAATTCATCAACCAATGGACAACAAAATGAAACACAATAAGCCAACAGCACACCTAACTGAAATCCTTGAATTGGTGCATTTACCGTATTTAGTGTCTTCAAGTCTGTCTGGTAACTGCCTAGAGTCCCAGAGGTCTTCAAACTTGGCAATTTTAAGACTTGTGGACTTCAACTCCCAGAATTCTCCAGCCAGCACAGATGGCTGAAGAATTCTGGGAGTTGAAGTCCACAAGTCTTAAAGTTGCCAAGTTTGGGGACCCCTGGCCTAGACAAAACCTTCAGTGTTGTTGTTTTTTCAGCAAAATTTTGGAAGTGTTTTACATTGGACTTCTTCTTGGTGTTGAGAAAAAGTGACTGGCCCAGCTGGATGACCCAGCTAGCTTCATGTCTAGAGCACAACTTAGAACTCAAGATCTTCTATTTTCTAGGCTGGTTTAGTTTGAACAACTAAATTAGTTTTGGTAATAAATTTAATCCTGTGGGAATCATCCATGACTTGACTTTTTTGAAATAAACCATCTGAAGGACCAGGTTTATTAGTTAGAAGGAAGGAAGGAAGGAAGGAAGGAAGGAAGGAAGGAAGGAAGGAAGGAAGGAAGGAAGGAAGGAAGGAAGGAAGGAAGGAAGGAAGGAAGGAAGGAAAAGCAGCAGAAGCACCGTGGCTAAATGGGATACCATGCCACAGAGAGAGCAATAGCAATAGCACTTCAACATATATATATATATCGCTTTACAGTAAAATAAAATGGCAAAACACAATGCTCTTAATATTATATGCGAAATAGTATTGGTTGATTCAGGACCAAACTTTTCCTTTGAGGCAAGGACAACGTATCCTGAATTCCCCATCACTGAAAGATCTTGATAGTCCTAAGCCCTTCTAGTATTAGAGATTTTAATGTGCTCTTTACAAAACAATATGCCTATAATAGCTATTCATAAATCATTTTTAAGACTACACTAAATTAGATGTTCAAGAATAGAGGAGGCAGGAATAAAGTCACTACCTGAATGTCAATGGAAGATCATCTTGGCATCTAGATGTCACATTTCTTTAGATATAAAATGATGATTTAAATAAAACAATGCTAGCATTTCATGTCTATTGGACAGCTATTATATATATATATATATATATATATATATATATATATATATATATATATATATATATATATATATATATATATATATATATATATATATATATATATATATATATATATACAAGACAAGTAAAGAGCATATGATTTGCTTTTTGATTGAAAAAAACATGAAAGGTGAGTTCAATCAAAAACCAAAATTAATTAAATTAAAAATTAAATTAAATTAAATTAAATTAAATTAAATTAAATTAAATTATTAAATTTGTTTGATTGTTTTTAATTGATGGAGAAGTCACCTTTCATGTTTTTTTCAATCAAAAAGCAAATCATATGCTGTTTACTTGCCTTAAAAACAATCAATCAAAAACTCAACTGCAGAAAATATGACTTCAGCAACAGAGTGATCAATGCCTGGAATGCACTACCCGACTCTGTGGTTTCTTCCCCAAACCCCAAAAACTTTAACCTTAGACTGTCTACAGTCGACCTCACCCCATTCCTAAGAGGTCTGTAAGGGGTGTGCATAAGCGCACCATTGTGCCTACCGTCCCTGTCTTACTGTCCTATTGTACAAATTTACCTATACCTACTTTGCTTTTGTTTATGTTTATACCATACCTGTTATCTTGTACACGTTTTGACAAATAAAATAAATAAATAAATAAATAAAATTAAACAATGCTGCAAATAGCTAGTTCAACTAACATTTTATTGCCAAAAGTCCTTTCTATAAGGCTATTTAAACATTTGCATTGTTTATATACTGAATTTCCCATTTCATCCTTCTATGAAGAAAATGACTTCACTGATAATGTGATTGCATAAAATGCCATGAATATATATTTCATTACTCCAACCTATCACATAGCACATTTCTACATCTTTGCCTTTCACACATACACAAATAAGCACACACACACACACACACACACACACACACACACACACACACACACACACACACACACACAGATAGCCCTCGTCTCTAACCTTTCATCTGAGAAAATATCATTTCCCTCAGGCCAGTATTGACGGCTAACAACTGGAAATTCAGTAAGTATTTGTTTCTATAGAAGTATTATGCCTGAAGAACCAAACTGACTGACTGCTTTCACCAAGATTTGCTAACATGACCAAAAAGGTAGAAATAAAATACACATAAGAAAACCACTGGGATTTGCTAGCAGTGAACTGTACGATTTTAAATCCTGTCAGATTGCAAATGAAGCATCAGAAATTAGAGGGGGGGAGGAACACAAGGAGGAGGAGGAGGAGGAGGAGGAGGAGGAGGAGGAGGAGGAGGAGGAGGAGGAGGAGGAGAAAGACAAAGAGAGAGATGAGGAGGAGGAGAGAGACAAAGAGGAGGAGAGAGATAGGGAGGAGGAGGAGGAGGAGGAGGAGGAGGAGGAGAGATAAGGAGGAGGAGGGAGAGAGAGACAAGAGAGAGACAAGGAGGAGGAGGGGAGGAGGAGGGGGAGGAGAGGAGGAGGTGAAAGACAAGGAGAGAGACGATGAGGAGGAGGAGAGAGACAAAGAGGAGGAGGAGAGAGATAGGGAGGAGGAGGAGGAGGAGAGAGATAAGGAGGAGGAGGGAGAGAGAGACAAGAGAGAGACAAGGAGGAGGAGGGGAGGAGGAGGGGGAGGAGAGGAGGAGGGGAGGAGGGGGAGGAGAGGAGGAGGTGAAAGACAAGGAGAGAGACGAGGAGGAGGAGGAGAGAGACAAAGAGGAGGAGGAGGGAGATAGGGAGGAGGAGGAGAGAGACAAGGAGGAGGAGGGAGAGACAAGGAAAGAGAGGAGGAGGAGGAGGAGGAGAAAGAGGAGAGAGACAAGGAGGAGGAAAAGGAGGAGAAGAAGAGGAGGACAGAGACAAGGAGGAGAAAGACAAGGAGGAGGAGGAGGAAGAGGAGAGAGACAAGGAGGAAGAGGAGGAAGAGGAGAGAGACAAGGAGGAGGAGGAGAAAGACAAGGAGGAGGAGGAAGAGGAGGAATAGGAGAAAGACAAGGAGGAGAAGGAGGAGGAAAAGGACGAAGAGGAGAGAGACAAGGAGGAGGAAAAGGAGAAGAAGAGGAGGACAGAGACAAGGAGGAGAAAGACAAGGAGGAGGAGGAGGAAAAGGAGGAAGAGGAGAGAGACAAGGAGGAGGAGGAGAAAGACAAGGAGGAGGAGAAAGACAAGGAGGAGGAGGAAGAGGAGGAAGAGGAGAAAGACAAGGAGGAAGAGGAGAAAGGCAAGGAGGAGAAGGAGGAGGAAAAGGAGGAAGAGGAGAGAGACAAGGAGGAGGAGGAGGAGAAAGAGAAAGACAAGGAGAGAGATGATGAGGAGGAAGTGGTTAATATGTTCATATGAAACTTTTCCATGGAACAGATCAACTGTTTACCAAACAAAGCCTTTTAATTAGTAAAGCTTTTACCCTCCTTTAAAACACGGAGCTGAACACGCTCTAATGAGCTTTAGTAAATATGTGCATTGGGGTTACTATGAGGAATTAAGGGATCATGAGCAAGAAAAGTCATCTGGCACAGAGTAAATTTTAAAAATAAAAATACAACTAGAGCAGTCAAAACGAATGTATGTTACAGGTAGTCCTTGACTTACAACCATTCACTTAGTGACCATTCAAAGTTACAATGGCACTGAAAATAAGTGCAGCAGCCCCATGGTTGGATGCTTGACAACTGACTCACATTTATGAAGG